>CM062574.1:19963671-20511171 GCA_031468815.1 Morus bassanus
ATTTTACATGTATTTAATATATGTATATTTTAATATGTATTTTATTTAGCATCCACTACTACACAGCAAATAGAGGGCTTGCCAAAAGAAAACTGGTTAGCATCTTGGGACAGCCATCTTGCAGATGGGATGGAATATAATCTGCAAAAGCAGATTATATTCTGCATCTGGACTAGAATGTCCATTCTCATCTCTGTGGGCTGATGATGAATAGCTAAAGCACAAGATCCTTCAACATGTGCAGGAAGACAGCCTTCCACTTGAGGAAACCACAACCCAGTTCAGCATCAGAAATTAATTCCAACACTCCTGATCATGCTCCAGAACTTCTGGTCACACTCAGCTCCACATCAGCTAAATCTGATTTTCCATAACTCTATTACATTCAGTCATTTTTTATGAGGTGTGCCACTGCTTTCTCAGTGAAGGTTACTTCAAAAACACCCTTTGGAATGAGAAGAAAAGATAAAGTCTGAACAAGTCGTACTCCGCAGGTTGATCCATCTCTCGTTACTGGTAGGAGCAGAAACTGTGTATAGAAAGCTAGAGCATGCTAGAATGAGAATGGTTTAGTTTACTACTGACTCTAACACCTGTACTGCATAAGGGTACAGGGAAGGAAAAAGCCTCTCTCTAACTATATACACTGAGAAAGAATCATTATAATCCCTTTCAGTTACTGAAAATTAAGTTTTCAAAAAATATATTTATAAAGAAAAGCTAGTATAAAAATTCACCTTAGATCATAGACATCATACATTATTTCTAAGCATAGATTTGGAGAGGTAAGACTGTGTGGTAACCCCTTTAAATTAGTCCAAAACCAGAGTATTATTCTGCCACCAGCATCTGAATAATCACAGAAAATTAACAGAGCCTATTTTGGGTAAGCCACTTCATGCTGATTTAAGAATCTAAGCAGCAAAAGAGTTTCTTCAAAGCACTGGTTAGATTTGAGAAGAAAAGGTCTACTCAGCCTAGCAGTATTGTTAAAGACCACAGCTGCACAAGTATAGAAGACTGAACCCTGTTAAGGGAATATAAACTAATGGAGCATAATGGGTTTTGAAAACTTATCTAGAAAGATTTTAGTATGAATTCCTACCAATTTTTATGCAATCTAAAGTATCAGACAGAAGAGATATGAATTAGTCTAATCCATCTTAACACTGTTTTTTATTACTCTGTTTTAATAACCTTATGATAACTCTCTGCCACCAGCGTACAGATCACTGTAGTGAGGTTTACAGTATTACTTAGATCTGAGCCTGAACTCGTAGCTAAGACTGAACCACCAGATTTTGGTGGAAGCACCCTGTCACAGTAATCAATTGATTTTCAATTACAAGAAACTTCAGCCACGGCTGAGCGTTTATAATCTCTAATTGTCACTTGCCAATTTTGATAGATGGCCAAGAAGATGAGAATTTCTCTTTATTTCTGTTTTAAGTCAAATACCCAGACACTCATTTCAATTAGAAAGCAGCAACTTAGAGCACCATCTCCAGCGGAATTCAGTGCCAGCAACTCAATTCCTGACTGGAAGCATTTTTCTTCCACTCTACAGTGATGGAAGCCACCCTGTTTGACTTTGCATCGGAACACAGGGAGGCATTTTTTTGAATCAGAAAATGGATTTGGCTGGGGTGTAGCAAAGAACACCACCAGCTCTTAAGAAACTGGCTGCTCACCACTTCCTGGCTAAGTAGTATGTCCCATGACCTAATCTGCAACATCAGAGAACCAAGGTCTTGGTCTCAGGCCTAGGTCAAGTGTACAATAGGAACAGAAACATTGACAGGCAGGATTCTGGATATTCATTAAAAATAGCAGAAGAAAAGATTAATTTGGAGCCTAAGCAATACATTCAGTTAATTGTAACTCTGCCTGTGGTTCTGCTATTGCTTTTCAACTGCAAACAGGTGTTTTCTTTCTTGTTTATGCTGCAGAAGAACAGGACTAGGTCCACCAGTGTACAAGTGAAAAGAACCTTTCTGAACTGTTTAGAGTTGGGTTATCACAGTTGGGTTATCAGAGTAAGGTAAATCACACAGCACATTCCTAACTCAAAGAAATGTCAAAAAACTGTCACTAATTTCTTAGGCATAGATGCCAGATGCCATTCACTATATTGAGATTGCCTGCCTTGCTCTTCTCAGCCCCACAGAAATTGTGTAATAACTGCAACTAAGTATTTCCCCCTTATGATCCTCTCCAAATAGAAAATTATTTTCCAGTATAACTCTTGAGAATTGTTCACATTTTTATACTCTTCCATGTGTAAACCAAAACCAGTTATCACATTTTGAGAAGTTTGAAGAACAGGAAATTACTAGAAACTTAGCAGATAAAACCAGAACTAAATATTTCTTCCAGTTCTTTCAGAATTACAGATGACATTTCTCTTTGTGGTTTCTTAAACAGAAATTTAGTCGGTCTGTGTCTATGTATTTCTCATAGGCAATTAATTGTCTTTCTAGATTGCCACATCCTTCCAGTTAAGCAGTAGTAAAGGTGGAATGTACAAACAACATTCCATCTCTGTAGCTATTTCCTGCCTGTCTTCGACTTGCAAGATTTGTAACTGCAAAATGAATTTATGTTTCTTCCTTTTACAACTGATCAGTAGACTACTAAGAATTCAAAAAGGTTTAGGCATTTAAAGAGGTAACTGCAGCACTTGCATTTCCACCTGAGAATAAAAGGCCATAATCAGACATGTTCAACATAATTGTGTGTTCCACAATTGTCTAAAATGCTCCTTCAAAAGCGTTTGGTAAAGTAATATAAATTCTTTATCATCCTACTGGATATAAATGTCATATCTGATATGACTGGTCACCAAGCCGCTATTCCAAGAAACCATTGAGGCAAAGAGTTCTTCGTAATGGCTCAGGTACTGAAGAGGCTCAGACTAAGACCAGTGAGCTGGTATGTGATAAATTCAGAAGGGAAAAATATATTCGCTTCCTCCTACAGTACCTTCCATATCTTTAGCAATTTCTTCAGGCTGCCAAACCAATCCTTGGTCTCCAGCCTCTTTGTTTCCTCACTGTTCCTTTTAATTTAAATCTCCTAAAAATATTCTGCCCTGTCTTAACAGGCAGACTTGGTATGAGTAACTCTGACTCGGTACCATACATTTATCTAGTAATGAAAGCTCAGATTTGACCATGCTTAAGCTAGCCAAAAATCTGCCACCCCATCATTGACAATAAAAGTCAAACCTATCACTCTGAGGAGGTATCTCTTCCCAGCACTGCCTCCCACCTTGATATAATCTATCCTCATATTCACATGCTGCATAACAGAATCAACCCTAACTGCTTCAGAAACCTCCAACCCCCCTCAACAGAACAACTCATGATAACCATATTCCACAGAAATATCAGGTAGGAAAGAGATTTCATCTTTCACAAAACCTGCATATTAACTACAGGACTTAAATTTCACAAGACTTAAGCAGATAGCTGATTTTACAACATTTAGTTGTAAATGCAAAACTGATTTCTTCATCTCAGTCACGCTGCCAACACAGGAACAAAGAATAATAACAGAAAAAAAAATCCCTTTAAATAGATACTGTTACTGGAATATAGGCTCTTTATTACTATTTTAATTATTTCAGAGGCATTCAATTAACCTACTATAGTGAAAGGGCCATGTAAATACTTACATTGCCCTTACTACACCTCTCATAGAAAAAAATTACCATCGAGTCAGTGCCACTCAGGCTCTAAATTTCAAACCACGCTCACTTCAAACTTTACCAGAGGACTCCACAGACCACGGTGTATTGATTTACCTACAGCTGAAATAATGATACCAGAGCAAACTATGCATCCCTATTTTATACAATGCTGACTTTGATTTTCAAATGCAGTCTTAAATATGTTCACAAACAATTCATCACACCCTACCTACAACAAAATGTTTAACTTGTAATTGGGTAGAGAACTTCTGTAATTATTATACAACCATTTAAAACCAAATAAAAGTTCACCAAGCTAAAGGAAATTACTAACAGTTTTTAAGAGTCTCCTAAGTCCTAACACAAAAAATAGCATAATATGAGGAGATCTGAGAATTATTTTTTGCAGTCCTAAGAACATTATATATCATGCACAATAAAGTTAATTCAGGTGCTTTTCACTTCAAGGACTTCCTTGTTTCAACATCTGCTGGCATTTCAATCCTACCTTCAGGATATTTCAGCTCTCAGTACATTTCTGCAAAGTGATACAGCCATAAGAATTCTGACAGGACAATCCTAAAGATGATTTGACAAACTTTTGTGAACCTTAGAAGCCACAGTAGCTAAAGATACTGTGTTTTACACTACATTAGATTACAAATGCCTTACCTCTTGATGGAAGCAGTATAATACACATAAGTAATAAGGAAAGCAAAAGGCATACAACCACGCCAAATATGATTTTTAGCTGGGTCTGCAGGACAGAAACAAATAATAATTACATTTCTAATATTGCTGGAAGCACACTTCTATGACTTGTAAATAATTAAATCCTCCCACTCTCTCTAACTGTTGTAATCCATCCAAACAACAAGCAAAAATGTCCCTGCAGTACATTAGAAAAACTACCCTTTCCTTTTTCTTTAAAACAAATACTTTCACATCAGAGCCCGGCCTTGTGCAATAGCTGACAATTAAAAACAACCAATGTAAATGTTACCAAAAGCTGAATTCAGCAGCATACAGACCTTCATTTTCTTGCTGTATTCTAAAAGAATGTAAATTCTCTCTTCTGGGTGTTGGTCAGTGGATCTAGGAGAGGAGTTTGAAAAGGCAGTGTCTGTTTTCACAGTTGGAGGCCAAACCTCTGGCAGACTTTTTTTTCCTGCATATTTTTGAAAACTGTGCCAAATTTCAAAGGGTTTCCATAAAATCAGAAACAGGCTTTTGGGGAAGTTCCTGAAGCAGAAATGGACAGTGGGTGGCTATAGGGGTGGTGATTATATACTTCCCATCAATGTGAGCCGTAACCAACATCTGCTTACACTAACTTAAGGGTTTTATGACTCAACAGTTACTTGATATGTATTGTTTTCCTCTGAAAAGTATATACTGTGTATTTTGGCAATTTTCACATTCTCAGGACATAGTCATGACCTTATTTCTACTCTCTACAGAGAAATTAAAAGAAAATCCAATAGCTTTATTGTTTATATATAATTCATGTATGTTTACTTTCTGAAGTAATAAATGGTGGCATAGGAATGCAAAACAAGAAGCAGGAACAGATATCATTTCATGTCTTCCACATGTGAAGAGAATTACTTTTTTTCTCAGAAAACTATGAATTTCTACAGGCTATCTAACAGAGCTTAGAGAAGTATTTAGTGGCCCAGTGCAAATTCTGAAATAGTGCTTAAACCACCGATTGCATGCATTTTATTTAGCGCACTGAAATGAGGTCAACCGAAAACAGGGAAAACTTCTCTTGAGACCGCAGTGTCAGGTTACATAAGAGATGCCTCAGCAGAGAGGAGAAACGCTCGAAAGGGGAAGCAAAAGTATGCCGTGCTCATTGGACTGACTTTACCCCAACACTCTTCCTACGGGCCTGCCTCAGGGCCGCGCTGGGGCGCGCTGGGGCCGGACGGGGACGCGCAGGCAGGCCGCGCCCTGCCCCGTCCCCTCAGGCGGGTCCCCGCAGCGGCCATCGGCGCTGCCGCGGGGCGGGGGGAGGAATAACGGTCGGAGGGGAACAGGCCCGCTGCCCCCTAGCGGCCGCGCGCCCCGGAGCGGCGCAATCTGGGCTGAAAACAGGCAGAAACGTTTAAACGAGGCAGTATTTTCTGGGCTGGCAGCGCCGTTCAGCCTGCCCCTGCACAGCCCGGTATCCCGCGGGTATCCGGGTCCCTCAGGAGCTCTGTTGCCTCCTTTCTTCACTGCTCGTTGCTCTTTCCCAGCACCCCCCATACTTTCTGGCTTCCCGGCATTGCTCGGTGAGGTTGGATGCTCTTTAGTGCATCTCCACACACCCTGCACGCACAACTGCTTATCAGCAATGTCTAGGTCTCAGAAGGATGATCTCGAAAAGGAAACCCAGTGATCCTACCACAGAGCTAGTAATCACTCTTTCAGATGATTAACCTGAGCATGAGACTGGGCCAGGCATTTCAGATGTGTTATTAGGCAAAAACAAAAAAAAAAAAACAAAAAAAAAAAGGCAGTCTCACACGCTTTACAGTATTCATCCAGACAGTGTGCTGTGAGGAAACACCAACCAAGGACCTGTGCAGAGTGCTCTGCCCCACAGCCATGGGTTCAGGCTCTGTGTTATGTACAGAAAGGCACCAGGAGTGGCAGCGGCTGAACTGAGCTGCAAAACAAAGCCTATCATCTGCTTACTGCCTGTAGCTTCCCAGCCATTTCACCTGGTGCCCGTGCCAGAGGAGACGGCAGTGCCTGGCACTGGCGGTGGGCCTTCCTCAGCTTGGCTTACAGAGCCTGCTCGGGGCGGCCAGGCCCAGCCGCAGCCCCAGGCCCTGCTCAGCTTCCTTCTTGCTGCTGCCTCAGCCCGTGTGGTGAATGTCAACCGCCAAAGGCGGCCACAAACTGACAGGATACTCACTAGGTTTGACATGAAACTTAGGGACCGGTAACTGGAAGTTGCAGGTTGGGCTTAGGCATTGTTGATTTTGCACGTGGAGTCTGCTGAATCACCTCATCTTTCTCCCTGCACCAGCCTTGTATTTCTCTCCTGTGCTTAGCACCAAAAAAAAAGGAGTCCAGAACGGTGGTGCTTCCATGTGGAAGTCAGGCACAGGGACTGTGATTTTTCAGAGGAGGTTAACAAGGATTGAGTACCCAAATCTTACTGAAATTCAGTAGTAGCTGGGGCATCACCCCCTCTGGTTTCTTGGAAAATTGAAAATGTAGTAGATGAGATAAGTTTCCTGTCACACCAAACTGTCCAGCAGAACTTGGGCTAATGACTTACAGAGAAAGAAACCTCAATGTGTTACCACCAAGGGCAGTCAAATTACCTCAGCCTAACAGTATGGGCTGGAATTTGAACCCTAACCATTAGCAGCAGCTGATCTGGGCAGTGTTTTAGCAACATTCCTTACCTTGGTGGTGGGATTTCTGAAAAAAAAAAAAAAAAAAAAAAAAAGAAAAAAAAAATTTAATTGTCTGGAAAACTGGAAAAAACAGTGATATGAAACATGCCTTATTTTCCCATAAACTCAGTTCACTTCTCTCCCCAGTTCTTGCCACAACAGTAAAGTAGTACAAGTTATACAACACAAAGTTCCTGACTAATATCCATCCTGTTGACATAAGCCATGGAGGAAAAAAAGGCTGAGAAGGCTCTAAAATACATTGTTCCTGATACACTGTATATGAAGGGCAGAACTGAGCTCAAAAACAATAGTGTTTCCTAATGAGAGAAAACCGCAGCTACTCAAAATTTCCAAAACAGAGAAGGATTGTGACAAAAGAATTTTCTCCCCATGTAACTCATGCTTCTTATTCATATTTCCAAACTGTTACTTCCTAGCATTCTGTGGTTAATTCCATATGTATTTTCAATAACACAGTTCAGAGAAATCCATTTTTTTCCTACCAACTTTCGTTATTTCTGACAACCAGAACAACACAAAATTGCAAATGCAGGTTTTGATCAGGCTAGTTTTCATTTCCAAATATGCAGCTTCTTCTAATGAATGCATATTTAGAGGATGCCTCAAAGGAAATGATTCAAACTCACATGATCTAAGAGACTTTGCAAAATGACTCTATGCTGCATACTACGTATTTTGCTAATTTGGAAGTCTAATTATTTAGGCATGTGCTGTAATAAGATTCACAAAGGTTTCTGCATTAGAAGCAAAACAAAAGGGACCTAGCAGAGAATGACCTTTACAAGCTTTGTAGATCTATTTCTCCTAACACCTGAACTCCCTTCTCTGGACTATTTATACTAGTACAAGTGAAGAAGTAAACTGTAATTCTTTCAGGAGCCAAAGCTCTTCCTAACTTCTGCAACATCAGAACCCCATAATATGACAGAAACAGAAATGTAAGGAAGATAGAAAGAGGTGAATCATTTGGATAAATGGACAAATTACGGAACAGAAAACATACTCAATTTGTACAGCAACTATCCAACCAGTTAATACAACCACTCTAAGAGTTACTAAAGTATTTACATTCCCCAGATGAGAAAACGTAAATTTACAGATGTAGGTTGTGCATGACAACGGATCAAAAGTAGACAGAATAATGAAAATGCAACTAAAGCTGAACCAGTTCTTAAGTAGCCACACACATAGCTAGACAAATCCCTAGTGACTAACAGTTTTTCTTCTTTCCACATTTGTGAACAAATAAAAGTTGTAAGTAGAAAATACAATCAGGATTTGTCACACTCCCTGGAGGACTTTGGGTCCATAAAGGCAATAAATGCAGAAGTAACTAGCAGATAAAATATGGCAATTTAGCTTGTTTTTTACAACTTCACACTTCCTGGATGAACAATATAGGCACGTTTTACAACCCCATTCAGAGACAATAACTTGAAGTAGAAATTCCGTGTCCTACACACCGGCAGGATTCATTTGAGGTTCATTATGCATTACACTGAAGTGAGACTGTGCAAACACTCTTTAAGCTTTGGTGACAACGTGGCTGAGTTATGCTAGGCACTGGGAGTATAACAGCAGCACACGGGTGAACTACAAGAAGCCCAGGCATGTTTGTGATACGGCCCTGTTGAATTCAACTGTGAAAGAGCAATGAAATCCAGCTGCATGTGGCCTTGTTGCTTCAATAAAGGGAAGTATCAAAAACTCAGATTTCAGAAAATCTACTCAGCATGGAAAATTATTTGATTGAGGACCCAGCAGCAATCTATGTAATGATATAATCTTTTTACCAGGGTTTTACACTTCTTTAAAGTACTGAATAAATTACTTCACACTTGAAAATGCTGTGTAGAGTGTACTATGTTACATTCACATAACCGTAACAACTCACTAACACAGAAATCCAGAGATGATGTAGATGATGATTATTTACTAAGAGAGACTATTCTAATAATTAATTTTTAGTATATTTCATAGCATCTCATCAGATACTGAGTACATGAACATCTTAAATTGCAATCGTGTGATCTATCAATCTCCAACATTTTAAAATAGATTCTCAGATAAATGTGTAAAAAGTGTAAATTTGTCCTGCACTTAATGCTAAATCAGCAGATTCCAGAAGGAGCCAAAAGCTTCAGTATTAAGCAAAATACAATACAAGAAAGAGAATAACTCAGAGTTTCTCAGAACAACAGATGAGGGGAATGGTTGAATTTTTTTAACTAATGAAACATCTAATGCTGAATAAAGAAATTGGTGAAGATTTTATATTTGTTCTGCCCTGCACAATACATAAAGGTGAGAATAGCATTACATAAAGATATACACAAATATAAAACACATACACCACAAGCCATTTACACTCCCAATCTCCCACTGGCCTTTCCTGTTTTAGTTGTATAATTCAAAAACTGTCTGTGGAATTGCTGTGTCTTGAAACATCTTTGGATATGTGATCTCTTAACTCTCAATATGTCTGATATTTTTTACAGCCCTAAGGTAGTAGTTTATTGGTATAAATCACTGTTGTGGAATAATTTCAACCCATAAATAAACCACAATTTCTGTAGTTTAAGCACATTCTAATCTACAAAACTGCTACAGTGAAAACTCATCACTGTGCATATTTATTTCATAATGCTATAATTTGTTTATAAGTAAGTAGCTAGTCCCAAAACAGCCTGTATCAGTTTGGTGACATCTGAAATGTGCTGCTCTTCTCAGTCAGAAATTAGATTTTTTCCCCTCCCCCTGAAGGAAAGGCAGAAATATTAAAAAAAACTCCAAATCTGGTCCTGATGCAAACCTGAAATAAAATCTGATTTAAAAAAAAAATGTACACGGTATTTGTATTCCTTTTAAAAACGTAGAGCAATTACAGATCTAGACAAAATAAGATTCTTTTTTGCTGGGATATACTTTTCAGCTATGTTGAAACTTACAAATTTTACCTGGGGCTACTGAAGTGTTTACATGTCCATGCCAGTAAACGTATCACTTTATCCTGAATTTGCAAAGCTGACTGTTATAACAAAAACCAGACCTTCTTTCCAGTCTCCAATATCTTACTTGCAAATGGGGGGGGCGAAATATCTGCCTATGAGATAAATACGGAGATGCATTATGCTATTTTTAGAGTCAGAATACCACCATCCTTTAAATTTCCAGGGTGAAACCATGGTATTATTATTGTCAAAATACTTACAGTGAAAGAGAATAAACAGTATCACAGTTGGCAAAGGTTAATCATTATAGTAATTTATTGAAAAAACCCACATACCTCATTATATAGCCAGTTTAACAATCCTATGAAATGAACATGCAGAAAGACACATGGCATTGTGCTTCTTGGACACTAAAATAATCAGTTTCAAGCCAGTTTAAGGGCTTGATTTTTTGAAAAGTCTTTTAATGGAAACTTAATTTTGGTCTGTCAAAATGTATGAGCTTACAGGTAAAGAGAAGAGGGGAAGAACTCAGTCATGAAAACACTGATGAAGCAACAACAATTCAGAAGTAACACTCAGCTAATTTATTCTCTTCACATGGCTCCTCTTCTGAGACACTTTATCTTCAAAAGGGTTGTAGCAGGAAGAAAAACAGAACATAATCGCCATGGCAAATCTCAAGATGTCTATCCTACGTTCTGATCTTGACGACAGGTCAGCTAACACACTTCTGGCAGTGTTGTCACCCCGTGACGGAGTGCAGTGAGCAGAGACAGGAATTTGTTCCATGGATACACATGACTGCAATGTATTTGGTCATCATCTTTGTCCCGGAGTACCACTGCAAATCTGAGTGCAGACAGCAGCCATGTGACTTTGTCCTTCTCCTTCCTTGGGTTTTTTCCCTCTTCAAAACAGTTTACTCATGCCCAGGAGCCTCCACAGTGTTTATGATGCAGCACTCTCTATGGGACACAGGAGCTTCTAATCAGCAGTCAGAGAAAACTTGAAAAGTGCTTTTAGTTTCATTCTGAGTCTTTAATCTTCATCACTTGAAGGACAGTGAGCTGCATAATCAAAACTAGGAAACCTGACGGGCAGTTCTCCCCATTTCTTAAAAATCTGCTTTATTGTTTTCTTGTCTTCAAACACAACCACAAAATTTCTAATCTTTAGACAAGGCAGGTCAAGACCTCGGTGAACCATCATATTTCCCCAAGCCTGCAAGTATAAGGAAATTACATTTCAGATAGAATAGACAAGGTCATTGCACAGAAATAAATACAGACAACAACAACATAAAAGTATGAAAATAAGTTGTTCCTCACTTGTCCACAATCTTTACATATAATTTCCCCATTTATCTGGTAATCGGCATGCTTATCTTGCAGTGTCTTATTTTCTCTTGTATCGTAAAGACTTCTGAAAAACAGTCAGAAAGCGTGCATCAGAATACATTGGTCATTCAATGCTACTTATAGCCTTAAACACACAGTGGCTACAATTGCTAAAGTCAGATATGAAACCTAAAAGGTCGTAAACTCTCTGGCTGTTGTGCACATTCAGGAGTTGGAGAAAACGCAAGGTCGTTTTTCATGCTCCGAAGTAATAGTGAAATACAACTGTACTCCGTGCCTCCTTTCGTAGCATTTCAGGAGCTGAAATAGCTCATGGCCAATATGTTGTTTGAGTCAACCTCTTACCCTGGGTCTGTTTCTGGTGTAAGTATGTGGGTAACTGGTAGTCATCTTTGGTTACAGTTACACTATGGAATACATACCATATTATACAAGTGACCTAGTTAATATTACCACAGCACCTGTCTGTTTTTCCAAAGTTTCAAACTCTGGTCACCTCGAAATCAGGGGTAGGAACAAACACTTCCTTCAAACTCATTAACCGTAAACTCCATAGAGCCAAGGACATGACAATATTGGAATAATCTTTTTTTTTCCTCACAGGGCCTAGAGGGTTACAGGCCCTGTACAGCCCTGCTGAAAAGAAAATCTGTTTCTGCCTGAAAGAGATAAAGTAGTTCATAAACACTTACTGGAAATCTTTTTTCACACTGACATGATGCATGTTTTCAATAACTTGTATATCTTCTCCAGAACATATCAGCTTGTGGCAATTTTTGCATAGGAATGTTACTAGCGAAGGATTTTTCTTGTATGTTTTACGCTGATCTCTCTTTGCCTTCATTTGTTTTTCTATTATACTTTGCAACTGGAAATCCTGAATCTAGAAATAGATCAGTAAGAGCATTGTAATATTCTGGTGGAATGACAGTAAGAGTGTTCTTTTTCAGTTATTTTACTAAGCTCACCGACGACATGACTTCTAGTCAATTTTCCTGGCTTGTGTGTTTCCCCCCTTACCAGTAGAAACGCAGGCTTTTCTAAAGGCCCAGAAAACATAGATTATCAACCAAATATCAGCAGAAGGATTCAAGGCCATATGTAGGAACTAATATTATTTTAAGTTTTCCTCCCCTAAGTAGATTTCAAATAGGAAACATTTCTTATAATATAAATCAGTCTTCTTTAAAGGGAAAGTGCAGAGTTGCAGTAAATACCTTGTTTAAATACTCTTCCTGTGGCATCTTCTGGACACGCTGAATGGCCTTATACATCATTTTCTCACGGAAAATATTAACATCTTCACGTTCAATAGCTCCTGAGCCACTCGAAGCCACAAGTGCATAGGTGCTTTCATCAGCTCGAGCTCGACCGCGAGCCTACAATTTGCAAGGAATACAACATAAACAGCACAACGTTCCCTACAACGCCGCACAACATCTTTTCCTAGTTTCATAATGGAAGACGTGCTCTTCCTTACGCAGCGTCCCCACAGAGCATTTTTTTCCACTTAACTCAGACAGATAAAGAATCAGTGAATAACTCATACTGTTTCTGCATTATCATCAAAGACACCTGTGAAAACAGTACTCAGGAGATTTGTAATTAGCACAATATTTTGCAAAGCAGAAACTGTATTTTGTCACCAAAAAATAAGCATGCATTGAAATATTAAATCTACAAATATTTGTGTTCACAAATTAAGTGACAACATGGACAAGCTGGTATTCTGATAAGCAACTATCTCTTTTTAGCTGTTGGTGGTAAAAATATCTTTTATACCAACCATTCTGCTGATCATATTCTCATACCTTTTCTATTAAAAGAGCTTACTGTCTGTGTAGAGCTTTAAAAGGATGTTACACCATTACACATGGAGGCGAATTTTATACTGCATGCAAACTGAGGATGGCAACTGGAAATGAACTTTGTTGCAAGAGCATTTTCTCTTTTAGCATGCAAGTATTTAAAAATTATGTCCAAACCCCAGGTATATGGTTCATCATTTGCATATTCCAAGCAGAAAAGCATTTTTAAAAATAAGTTATGTATGCAGTAAACTCATACCTGCACCATAGCAATTTCATTGGTGACGTGGCCATAGCGAATAACGATGTTACACTCTTTGATGTCTAGGCCTTCCTCAGCTACAGTAGTAGCAATAAGTAAATTTATATCCCCATGTCGGAATTTATCAATAACTTCCCTTTGCTCATTCTGTAAATTTAAAAAAAAAATCAGTATATTAAATTTCAGTATTAGTTTCTGTCATCAGTTTCTTCTAATTAGGAGGTTTAAAGAATTATAGTCCAATCATTTCAGAGCGGAGTGCCAAACATCAAGTGGCTTCAACAACTGCGTTTAAGCATCTTTCAAGATCACAAACAAGGAATTCTTATTGAATATAATAGGTGTTCAGTACCATTTTTGAGGGAGGAGGGAGCAGAAGCCAATTTTTTAAGGTAACCGAGCTTCGAACTTTGTAGCCCATTTCATAGGCGCTAGGAGTTTCAATAATATATTTATTCTATAATTTTCAAATTCTTTAAGTAGTTATTCAGAGATTCTGGGTTTCTACCACTTCAGCAATTTCAGCTTCAAGTGTAGACTTCAGCACTTCTAAGTCAAGTTCCAAAGCACTTAAAATTCCCCATAATAAATGGGGACTATAATTTTGGTGATCTGGGAAGCACCAAAAAGCACAGCAATGATACACTTAAAAAATAAAGCATCCAAAACACGGACTTCTGAATTAGCTTGATATTTCAAACAAGCTTGAGCAGAGGGACAGAAACTTCCTATTTGCTACATTCAGTGTCAAAATGTAGAGGCTATTGTTTTGTTTGTGCAATGTGGTGCACAATTTAATAAAAAAACCACCAAATTTTCATAAAAACCAAGCAACTTTGAGAGGACAACTCCTAACTTTTTTTTTGAAACTGAGAGCAGCTGAAGGAAATGGACTCTGCCCAGCAGTAAACCACACTATTTTTGCTTAAATGCTGAAGTGGCAATTTTATGGGGAGTAAAATGCAGAATAGAAGTTTTAGAACACTAAAGTACTTTGTTTCGAAAATATTTAATTTGGAGGTATAAATCATCAGAAAGATGTTGTTTATGATGTCAACATAATGGTATGAGATGGACTACTGAGTGATCAATTTTGACATTTTCACTGTGAATTTTGGCAAATTCTCTTTCAATGATTATGCATCAGTGTGAAGCACGCATATAAATTGGTACAAGTTGATTAAGCAATGATATCAGAAAAAGACAGGCATAATCAACATTGCAATTTTATTTTTCAATTCAGAAACTAAAATATAATTTGAATTACTGTTGTCTTGATAAATACAATCTCATTTAACTATTGCATTTTTGCTATTGCCATTTTGTTCACTTCTTCTTCCTATGCCTCACTACAACTTGTGTCCCTTTTGACTATAACTCCTCTAGGAAATGGCTGTCTGTTACTCCTATTGCCATAGAATTCAAAACCAAAAAAGCTTGTTTCTTGTGGAAATAATATTATTCTGACATTGTTATTCACATATTCTGCAGCTTATGAAGGTAAGTTGCTGGCAGGTATGAAACCCGAACTCTGGGCTCCAAACTTCAGTCCGTTGTTCTGGTACTAAAACAAGGTGTTTTCTCAAATCACGTACAAGATTTTAATGCTATAGTGCATAGTTCTGTACCTGAGTCATGGGTTTAATTTCACTGTTATGTCCAGCACCGATAAGATAATGGGCCTTAATTCCCACTTCTTCAAATTTTGGGTTATCCTTAATCCACTGGAATAGAGCAAAGGCACTTAGCCGAGTCTTTGTGAAAATAATTCCTCTAGGTTCCTCAGTCTTCGTGAACTCCTCCATTAAAGTGTTTCGCAACTGTATTAGCTTCTGATTTTCATATTCTGGCTTTCCAGCCAATTCTTTCAGCTGTTTCTTTTTTGCTTTAAAAATAGCAGATGTAAATTAAGAAAAAGTAACCATGTAAAATAACAGCTCTAGAAAAAGACAAAGCAAAGAGCATCTTTCTATACAATTCTCCCAGCACAGCTAATTCACATCCACTTTGAAGAGCCGTAGCATACCAATTATTTTCCAAGTGAGTTTACATTCATTAAAAACACGCTAATCAATCAAAATAAATCACCATACTCTTTGCCTATATTTCATGGTGAGAATAAGTAAAAGAAAAATACTCTGTCTACACACCAGAAGTGGTACAGAGTTAAGTGTACTGTATTAAAGAGCTAAATCACAGCATATAATATTTGCATAACAGTTTTAAAATAACAGAAAAAGTCTTACAAGGAGGAACAGATTAATATGCACAGCCCTCAGAGCTGATAATGTTTCTAAAAATTCAGACATAGATTGTCCTTGGGACATTCATTAAAGTAGGAATCCTCACTAGAAGCATGCAATGTAACAGACACCAGGATGGGCGCATTGTTATCGGTATTGCAGCTTTTAAAGACATTTCAGTACGCTCAGTGAAATGGTAAATGAATGACTCCCTTCGACAGGCACTACTAACCATGACCAGGGAGGATTCCTCATGTGTTTTAATTTTTTAAAAAACTTCTAATATTTAAAAGCCTACATCCTTGTCAGATGATCACGCAAACACAATAACATTTTAAGGTGGGAGCCTTGAGTCTAAAGATATTACAGTCACTCTGATATCATCACCCCATGCAGATTACTGCACTGCACCTTGCCCAATGCAATGGTAGTCAATGTATCACAAACCGCTACAAGCCTTAGGCAGTGGCTTTCTGACTACAGACTTATTCATATTTTAGATGGTAATCAAACATATACAAATACATACAAAAAGTAGGTAGATGTAACAAACTCCCACAATTTCCCCCCTTAGTTAAACCGACACTAAGGGCTGCAGTGAGTTTATCACCCAAAGATGAACTCCGCTCTTAAAAGTTGGAAAGAGAAATTTTAGATTTTCTTCAATTACTCCTGGCACCTTCAGTGGTAAAATCAAAACAAATTGGAATATAATTTATTTTTCACTCTCAGGTTCTTTGAGCTTCATTTACCTGTGGAAATGAAAGCAATCTAGACAACTCAGTTTCATTTTTTAGTTAGTTTAACTTTTTGGTTCTCAGCAACAGCTCAGTAATGAAATTCTAAATAACAGGGCCATAAAGACAGGTATGAAGAGTCATTAAAAAACACGATGGCATTATCTAACCTAACCTATTTTTCTAAAAGTTTTTTTTTAACATTTCCTGAATTTCTTAACAATGGCATTCTAAATTTGTAGTTCATAGGATACATGAAACTGGGATACATGATGCAGTGAAATCTATTTTCTTTTGCACTGCCCAGGAGCCATAGGAAATGGGGAGCAAACTTGTCTACCTCTTCCTCAGTGTAAAGGCAGTAAGGGAAACAAAAGAGGCAAAAAAGATTAGTGTGTCAAGGACTGAATGAATCCTAGTTCCAAGGTGAATGATCTGAAAAAAAGGCAACTAGCTTTGGTCTTTGCAATTTAATCCTCTGTTTAATTCTCTCACTAATTGCTCTTTACCTGAAACTTACTCAGGGTCATCACTCCCATCTCTTAGTATATAGAAAAACAAACTTGGTAGAAAGGGTTGGTTAAAAATCTGTCATTCCATTAATTTTGTATTCCATTTGCTCAACTTTTTGCCCCTCAAGAGTATCTACTGGAACACACATTCTATGTATCAGAGTGTCCTCAGGGACAGTTCATTGGAGAAAAGCAGAGAACACTTTTTACGTACTATCAGCAAAAAGAAAGTGTCCTTGGGCCAAAGCTTCTACTATATGTTGTGACATGATCACACTATGACGTTGTTTAATGTACACCATACTGTATGAACATCCAGATACTGTCATAATAAACACCACGGCAACCTCTAGGATGTAGTAATTAATGGACCCATGCAAATCATGTTAGTGCATAATCTATGGATTTCAAATATTAAATATCACAATGTATTTCAAACTTACCGTGAAATAAATCTATTAGAAATTCATCTGTTTCATCCTGTTTTGATACTGCTGGTTCATCATCGTCCTCATCATCACTCCTTACTGTCTTCTTACTTTTCTCCTCCTTATAAAAGTTATTTAGGTGATTGTACGCATCCACCATTCGGATGGTGTCATTTATCTGGAGAGCATCATTGTATTTCTTCAAGTGCTCTGCACAGACACGTTCCTTGCGTTTTTCTTCTTTTGCAGCTAAAAGTGAACAAAAAATACAAAAACATGCCTGTGTATAGAATGACCCAATAAATCCAAAGCTGGGATAGTTTTGCTATGTAGTTACCTCTTTTCTCTTCTCTAATCACCCACTGTTCATAGGGCTGAGTTCCAAACTCAGATTTTGGATGGAGCTGGCAATAGTTTTGAATGTCTGTCATGATCTCAGTAATCCTCTCTCTAAATGGATCCTAGAAATAAATTGATTACCAAAGTAAGCAAGCATCTTCCGGCAACAAAAACATTGGCTAGTACCCCACTGAGTGATTTTTTTAAATGTTAAACCTTAAATTAAAAAACAAGTAAGGTTGCTAAGTGCATTTAGAGTTATGGAAATAAATAGTTCAGAATATCACAAAAATTACACTGTGAAATAACATATTTTTTAGTGAATATAATGTCACTCCAATACAAACATTTCAGCTATGGTTCAGAAGGTCTTTTGACCAGATACCTCAAAAATATAACTCATGTAAGTAAAAATTTAGTTCTATTTGACTTTACGGATACTTTTCCGTAGAAAGGAAAGCAGCAGATAAATATACACATATTCAAATTAGCACTATGGAACACAATAAATCTATAGAAAAAGAGCATTAGCCAAAAGTTTTTGATACCATACAACACGCTTTCAAAGGGCGATGTAGTTTTTACACTGATTCCTTTGAAAAAACATACCCTTCTTTTGTCATCTGCGATCACAGTCTTCTTATACGGTTCTTTCACTTGATTCTTCAGCTGGGAGGCATGCTCTTCAACAGTCATGATTCTACATGCATCCAGATTGGCACAGATCTGGGAGAAAACAAAATGTTATTTCTTTTAACATTTAATGAGTTATTCCACATGAAAATTGAATTAATGCAACAGAGCTTCTCATTTAGATACTGGGTTTTATACAACTTTATTTTCTTCCCACAAAAATTGGATACAGACACTATCAGCACAAGAAAGGCCAAGTCTTCGAAAACCATCTGATATAAGCTGAACAAGTTATATTTTAGGCCAGAAGTGATCCTTACACTCATGGAAATACTTGTAGATCAGGGTGCAAAACAGGTATTTTGAAAAGGAAAACATACCATCAATACTTTGGAAGAGTAGATTTTGGAGCACAAAACAAATCAACAAAAACAATGGTGAAATAGAAAAAAAGAAAATAAACGTTAGGGAGTAATTATAAAAGCAAGAGCTGGTCGTGAGAGTAGGAAATAATTTTAAATTACCTTTCTTGGAACAGGAAGAGATAGAGAAAATTTCTGTGCTAACTGCATGACTGAACTGGACTTTTCTGCTTTTGATCTCTTCCAAGAAGAAAATACGTACATTTCTGTCACTAAGTCTAAAGTAATAGGGGGAAACCTTAAAATTTTTGGGAGCAGAGAAAGCAGGAAAGGAAGTCTGGCAGGCAACCTTTTTAATGTCTTCAGCAGAAGTTATCTATTCGAGCTTGCATAATTGGATTACATTTCTTTAGATACTAAATCCAGCATCCTATCATTACGATTTCAGAGCTGATGAAAAGGAATTCTCTGCTTTTTCCATTGCCAGAAAGTTTTTGTCTCAAAATACCTTGCAATTGGATATACTTCAATACAGCTTCTTGCAGGCCTCACCTATTCAATATCACATTCTCATGAAATTTGCTAGTCAGGAGTTTTCACTGGAGTACTGGACTAAATTCTGCTTTTGTATTACTGATGTAAATCCACTGAATTTCAAGTAAAATAGAGTTATAGAGTTTAAGTATAGAATTTAACCAATTATCTCCAGTCAGGTGTTTATGCAACTACACAACACTCCCCTCTCAATGAGCAACTCCAGCTGCTGTAAAGAAAAACATTTGTATGCTACCTGTATCTCACAAATGGTTTCTGCTTGTTTAAGTATTCAACTTTGTTTTTCACTTTCTTGGATCCACACAAAAGCCCAGCTTAGTCACTCTAAAAATACAGATATAAAATACTGTGATCTCGCTAGGATTTAGGAGTACACAGTAAATTCTAATCCATCAATGGAAAAATAATATTTTTATTAACTATAAAACCTCACAATTTTGCGGATTTCTTGCCTCTGATCTTGAGAATTTTTTTCAAGTGAGACGATCTTTTTACTTCCCTTTTCAGTAACCCTGCTTCCCTGTAACGTAACCTTTATTTGTACATGGATTTCCATTAATTTGTAGTGGGTCAATTTGCTAAATGGCTGTGAGCTGAACTCCCACATATACATGAAAAAAATAAATCCCATTATATTATTTGGAGCCTAACACTGACTTTAAAAGTTTTACTTGAACAAGACAGTATGCCTTTGATGGTTTGCAAGTGTAAGGGCTATTTACTTTCAGAATATGTTCTTCAGCTTTTGAGTGGGATTTTGCACCTCCCACACCAGGTGAGGCTGTAAGTCCCAGAATCTGAGGCTGTGGGATCAGTGGTTTATTTTCTTTTGCCAGCTTCCTGTTCTTCATCTTTTCTTTTAAGTAACGTCGCATTATATTGTTGTAGACACCTTCCTTTTGAGTGTGATGACACTCATCGATAATGATGAGTGAAAAATCTGAAAAAAAAAAAAAAAAAAAAAAGACCCCTAAAATGATTAATTTTCTTTCAAATGTAGAATTTGTGTAACTATTATCATCTTACAGGTAAGGACACTGTTAAAGAGAACCTGCCAGTTTGTTTGAGGCCTAACTTATTAGGAAATTTGTAGTGCTGGAGGAAGGTGTGGATGGACGCTGTATATGTTTAATGGACTTTGGAATCTTTGCTGCATTCCTGATGTGTCCAGTAGTTTTACATTTCATGTAATGTAAAAAGCCTTTCTATTTCTGCAAAACCAATCTGATGGTATAAAGAATTTCAGAAAGATATTTTTAATAACCAGTGGTAAGAACATATCATAGTTTAACTCAATCCTATCTTTTATATCCATAACGGTATCTGACAAAGAAACCTTTCAGACATTCTAGAAAGGCCTGTCCTGATCAAAATAGGCTTCAATTTTATAGCAACACAGAGATTTCCTCCCTATTCGTGTCCAGTTAAAATATTTATATTACTTTATGGATGTGTCATTGGAAAGAACAAACAGATGGTGGGAGCACTACCAATCACCTCTCTTTTGTAGCGGAGGAAACTGGTGAAGATTCAGACAGGTATTATGTGCTTTTCAGTCAAATCATATTTACATGCACCAAGTAAAGTACTATACGATACGGAAAATTAAGATTATTTTTTGTTTGTTTTAGATTTCTCACAAACATAGAAAACATCTCTTTAATCTATCTGCATATGCAGCCAGTGACATATATTTCAAGGTTCTGATTTGAAAGACTTATGAGCATGTCTCTGTTTCTCTAACAGCAAAACTGTTTTATGGAGCTCCCACTCTTCCCCTAGGTGGCCAATAACTCTGTAATTCAACATTGTTTCCTACAATTCGACAAATGTTTGTGGAAATGACTGTAAAGCAGATCACTGAAATGATTAGGGTTAAACTCTTTTTTTTCCCTTCCCTTCCCCTTCCCCTTCCCCTTCCCCTTCCCCTTCCCCTTCCCCTTCCCCTTCCCCTTCCCCTTCCCCTTCCCCTTCCCCTTCCCCTTCCCCTTCCCCTTCCCCTTCCCCTTCCCTTCCCTTCCCTTCCCTTGCTTCTATCTGGATAATTTCCACTGTCTTGTTTGTTTACACATTACTGTGCTGAAATTGTTGCATCACTACAAATTAGTTTGCAACAACTGGCAGCAGAAGTTGGAAATTAACAGAGAGCTAGAACATTCTCAGAGGGCCTTTCTCCTGGAGAAAATATCACGTAACTTCGTCTTTGAAAAACCTAAAGAAAGGTGGAGACTGAACAGGGTAATTTTATTTAAAGGCTAATCTAAAGACTACCACCAGGAAAGCAAACAAGTGCTCCATGTCAGTGGGGAAGTCTGATTGTCTTCACACAAGTGGTTCAGGAAGCCAGTTTGGACTGGAGTGATGTGGTTTCAAACCTAAATTTCTATTTATTTCTAAGATTTCTACATATTGCAAGACTTCAGAAGCAGTGCTGGCAGTTTCTCAGATATTTTGCCTACATAAAGTTACTCCCTTTGATTTTGACCATCATGACTGTAATGCATATTCCTATCATTACTCAGGAAGAACCTAATCCACCACTAAGGAAGCGCATAACAGATTTTAGAAAGTACACACAGTGACTTCAGCCCTTGATAAAGTGGGTAAATATTTGGTAAAATGCAACTAAGAGTCCCCTCCATTTCGCTGAGGCTGGAATTCCATCTTACATGTAATGCAGACCTCTGTGGAAACAGATGAAAGAAGTATGAACAGAAATCAGGAATAAAAAACTTATAACTGATTAGGATGGTTTATATAGGCTGTGAATTAACCAAGTCATAGCCATAAAAATGGCTCTGTTCAGTCTTGCTTGGCTTTGGTCCAGATGAACTTAGTAGCACAGGTGTAACAGCAAGGAAACAGCCCTGTTTGCAGGGCCACCTCAGTTCTGGAAAAAATATAGCTCCTTACAAGGGAAACTTTGCAAGGTGTGAAAACCATTCAAAAAACCACTTCATTACACAAGCTGGTTGGGACTCAGCCCAATTCTAATCAGGTCAGCAGGTCCCGTAGAAATGTTCAGGTGCCTCTATACGGCATTCCCAAAGGATTCAGATTTGTGAAAGTTTCTTAACTCAGGTGCAGTAGAAAGGAAGTAAGTAAAAGAAAACCTCTGGTACTCTGCCTAGGTTAATAAAAAGGCATTCTGAAGGAGGAAAGGCAATTCTCAGGTACCCAAGTGGCTCCGCAGAAGTTAGTTGGATCAAGCAGTACTCCAGTAAGTACTAGGCACTGACAGACACAGGCTGACCCCTCAGGTTTCTCTGCTGTCTCTAACACTGAGACAATTATTTCCTTTATCTCAGATCCATTATTTTGAATATCATAGCTCCCCCCTTAGCTGCATCCTGCCCCACCTAAAAAAGAGTTGACTGCATGTAGATAGAGGGAGAAGTTAACATCTTACAGAGGAGGGTCACTGCAGCCCAAATCCTGGAGCTCTAGTCATGGGCTGTTCCATTATTTTTATGTCCCTGGCAGATAATACAATCTCCTTTCTGATCTCCCATAGATATCTGCCACTTTAGTATTCTGGGCAAACAAGTTTATCTCATCTCATCTTGTATCTTTGTCTTCTTCAACTTCCTTCATCTGTTGTAGGAGACCATTATATCTGCCAACCTCAGAGATTACAGTTATAAGTAACGGTATCTCTGCAGGTTAGCAAAATGATAAAAGTTTAAAGAATACAATGTTTATAACAGATTGGCTTTTATCCTGTGTTCCATTGTATTGCTCAAACTACTGACTACATTTGAGTTTTTATAATTTTTTTCTCATCCAGTTTATGGCTCCTATCCAATATAACTCAATGCTCTACCAAGCTTGGAAAGTGGAACCAGTACGGCTGCTTTTGCACGAAGTTGTGCTTGAGCTAGATTAAATAGGAAGCATAACAAATATTTAGTACAAATGAACTGTAAAAGTCTAATTTGGCTAGAAAAAATTGCATGCTCATTAACTAAGATCAGGTTTTGACTCTCAGCTTGCATTTATAAAACCAGTCAACTGAAAAAAAACATTAACTACTGAATGTGGCACATTTTTACTCTGCAATTTTCCAGAATAGAGACATACTCTTAGCTCTTCCGTAGAAATTTCAGAATTAAAAACTTGCCTGATAAGTGGACACCTTCTTCATCTTCTTCAGCTGCATTTAACAGTGAATTCTCAAGGATCTGTGCTGTACTAATGATGACATCATTTCTTCTGACAACTTCAGGAAATGAGATTTTCAGCTGAGAATCACCACTTAAACCAGTAACTTGATACCAACGCTTCAGGAAAGGATTAAATTCCTTTCGTAAATGCTGTTCTACCAATGGTACCTGAATAAAAATTTCCAAAGAATTTAAACCAGAGCATACATAGAATTAAAAATACATGCCTGTTTGTTTGACAGAAATGTTGTTAGGTGAACACACACTTTGTGTAAAATATACTTTTTTAAAAAAGCAAACATCACCTTATTCACTGCAGGGTAGGATTAAGAAAAAACCCCACCAAACACCCCCCACCCCCACCCCCCCACCAAGCACTAAAAATCCCCAAACCCATCCCTCCCCTCCAACTGCTCCTTGGAAAACGAAACTTTTTTGTCCCAAGAACTTTGGCTTAACTGTGCCTTAGAAAGAACAAACAAACCATGCATGCTCTGGCTCTTTAACTGAGCTTATAACATGCTATCAATCGTATTCTTATAGGAGGATATAGATATCTTTTATTAGTTTAATAAAATTCTTACATGTATTTCTATATTTTAATATTACAATAGAAGATTACTTTATATTGTATGTGCTAAATTTAACTGTAAAAATTACACCAATTATCAGAAAATCTGACAGAATATTCCCTAACTACTGTGAGACTCATTAGGTGGCCTTCATTACCAAATTTCCAAACACAGAATGTGAAAAATATTTTTATTTTTTAAAATGTGATTTTAGTTCTATTCATTCTGACATGAAATTGTACTTTTTCCAGTAATGTGGTTATTAGGACACATCTAAATTTGCACTTGCACCGGGGTAAACTAAAATCACTCATGCTTGCACCATGATGATGGTGCAATGGAGATGACAGTCTAGAGCTGTATGCCTTTAAACATAGCTACATCTGGAGAAGCTAAGAAATGTGTTTATATTCATTTTACAAGTTCTGTATTAACAGTGCATGAGGTTTGAAAAATACTCTTTTTTAAAAAATGGACCAACATACCTTATTAACAAGTACTATAACTTTTCCAGGCTCTGATGCTCTTTTCTTCTTATCCAAGTGATCTTTGGTAATGTAAACAGCCACTCTGGTTTTACCACTGCCTGTAGGGAGACATATTATAATATTCTCCCCATTCAGTGCTGGCTTTGCAACTTCCATCTGGTAATCTCTCAGGATCAGATCTGGCTCAGGTGAAGCTCTGCTCTCCACTTCATCTTCATCTACGGGTACAAAGAAATACAAGTATCAAACAGGAGGCGTGGAACATTTATCAGAATATTGAACAAATGTCACAGGGAAAAATATTAATTTACTATCAGAAGCACCTTCTGAACAAATAAAAAGAGGGCATGTTAGCACAGGCAGTGCTGCTCTGTGGACCTGTGCAACTCTGGGTCAGAACTGCTTACATCCAGTCACCAACCAGGGTAGGTGGAATAAACCACAGTATGTCTTTACCCATCTATGTTGACAAGACTATTATTATGTATGAATTCAAATGATACAGTTCAGCAGCACTGGGACCAACAAAGGTTGTGTTCAGAGCTGCAGTATTTATAACCTAGCCAATCTTATGTGATACTCTCTTTCATCAGTACTGAAATTTATTTGGTTGCAAGTGAGCTACCTTTTTAAATACTTCCCAGATGATGAAAAAAAGGATGGAGCCATAGAAAGAAAAAGAGATAGGGACCACTTGAAAAAATTATGAAGGGAGTTATAAAGTATAAAGATCAAATAGATAAGAAAATTCAATTGCCCATACAAGATAGAGCTAACTGCAGAATGTATCACACCTATTCATGGTAGATTACGCTGCTTCCAGACCGACTCATACATAATGCAGTTGAGCTGTTCACTAAATAAAGCCATATACATTTCCCACCTGAAGGCCAAAATCTTCCATCTATTGTATAAAACGCAATGGCAGAGAGTTCAGATCTATGGCTCACAGGGGAAACAAACAATGCTCAAAAGTTAAAAGTGGAAAAATGCTGTTGCATTATTTCAAGCAATAAGAAAAGCATATCAGGTCTCTTGAGTTTACATATGTTTAGGAAGTCAGAAATTATATATATTAATATCAGAAGGATTTATTTCACTGGAGTTTTGGCCTTTTTTTTTCCCTACAGATATGTTTAAATCACCCTCCAAGCATTAACTGTGCTCAGTGAAGAAAAGGCACAAATTCATTCTACTAGAATAAAAATGAGGGAAAAACCCCTATAGTTTTATTTCCTGATGATATCATTAAATGAAGAATCATGAGGATTTTATTATCACTGATACATTACACACAAAATAAGTGTATTTTTCTAGTATCCCCGATTCCATTAAATAAAATTAAACTAACAAAAAGTAATGAAGCTTGATAAAATACTGCTGATGGAAACATCCAAATGCCATTCTTAAGTGTTTTTTGCTTGTTTTGCCTTTTAGTGTGAGTGCAGTACTACCTGGAACACAGGGAAATTCACACCAGAGAGTACTTGCTGGTACTTATCTGACTTCTACTATTCTCTTTTGAGGAAGAACGTTGTTTGCTTTCTGGTTGGCTAAATTAAATAGTTCAATGATATTGAAACTAGCACTTTATCACCCATCTGTTTGGTTAAATTTCAGTTCCTTAACATCCTCAATTAACTGTCCAGGCCTAAAAAATATTTAACTTAGCCCTCTCCTAGCCCCCTCAGCCCCTGTTTAGATAAAGGCTAATACAGGAGTCTTTTCACAGGAAATGATTCCATTAAATAATTTTCATCGTGCACAGTATAACTTCAGGGAAGTTGTCTGCCTTTGTACAAGGCTCATATGAATTGCTGCTCTGGGTTAAAAGAAACATGATAATTATTCTTCTATTGTCTTAATTCCACCATTTTTCTTAACTGTAAAATGATCCTTGCACAGAAAACTGTGACTAAGTCCACATGATTCTTTGCATTAAAATCCAAATCATGTCAGTGCATTAAGACACTATTCAAACATCTCTGTTAATACAACAGCCTTACTGCAAAATTTCAAATTATAAAATCCATAAATATCAAAAAGTCCACCTGTATCTCCTTAGCTTTTTTTCTCATAGTTGCTCTCACTGAATTTACTAGGCATGATTAAAAAGCATGAATGTTTTTTAAAACATTTTAACTAGTTGTTTTTAAAGCCCACATGTAAACAGAACGTATAGCAAGTAAACATTGGAAAAAAAAATCTATTCTGCATTTTCACATATCTGTAGTGATTTATTTTTTTCTGCTGGACTACTGGACATAGCCAATGCCCAATTTACTTAATGGGAGATTTTTCAGGAATCTTAAAGGATCAGGCCATACATATATATGTGCTGCCCCATACCAGTAGCCTTTATCAGCCTGACCAACTGATATAGTGTGACTGTCCACAGAACAGAGAAGTTTCTGTGCCCAGACATTTCATGTGATACAGTGAAGAAAAAAACACAATGTGACTGATGAGTCACCTCAGTTGATGTAGAAGTGCAAACTATATTCTTCCGAGTTAGCAATACATAGACTAAAATCCTAGCTATAGGGTACCAATTTAGATCTGAGATATCCTGAATCTTCTGTGTATTTAGAAAACACATGGACTTTAATATTTAAAAAGCTTGAAATTATTTTAAAAACATTTATAGTAAACACTTTGCAGGCATATGATATATAACATTTACATTGACTTCCCTGATCTAATACAAACTTTATTAGACAGAGCTGGCCTGAAAGGTACCCAGATCGTTTCTAGCTCTTGCATAAGACAGTCCCAGCACAAACTTTATAAAGGCTAGATTACAAAAGGTAACTGGTTCCTCTTGAATTCTGTGTAGGCAAACACAGGCTGTTCACCATGGTGGACAGCTGCAAATTTGTTCTGCCTGAGGTCTAAGATTAAAAAAAAAGAAGAAAAAAATCGGGACGTCTTTTACAACAGCAGTGTTTAATTGGGCTCAGAGTATATACATAGCAAGTTCATATCTGTCTGCAAAGTATTATGTAAACACAGTTTAATATTTATTTTAAAACTATATTTAGGGCTTGCACATATGTTTAAATGTGAGATTTGCAAAGGTCTTCAGATAGTAACCTCCATTGATTAGGTTGCTTTTACAAACGGCTACTGAATTACTTAGGTCCAAAGTGGATCTTCATTTCTGTTCTGCAGGTACCCTGGAAATGCTTCTCCTCACCCTTAGATGCCTCTAAAGCACATCCTATTCCCTCTCACTTACCCTATGCAGGGGCCAGGCACAGTCTAGCTCCTCTCTGAGAGCAAAAGAAGCAAATATATGTGGCAGCATTATGAGTATCTGTACAGGTGACTGCCCTGGATGACTTCTGGAAGTCCCTTCCAGCCTATGTGATTCTACCATTCTGCATCACTGACCATTTTGTATGATGACGATGTCTAGAGACCTGTTCAGATGATCTCAGTAAATCAACTCTTTTGGGGCTGGGACTTAAGTCCAGACCCATAAAAGTGGCATCTGTTTTCCAACAAAATAAGAGGAAGTCTGGCTTATCTAAAAACTGTGAACTACAGTTCACAGTGAAAGCCTTCCATTGATTTTTGTTCTAGCCCATTCACAGAGTGCTTACCCTCCAGGGGTTATTTTGCAATTACTAAATAACAGAAGGGAAACATACCTGAATGACTGGTTGGGCAGCTCTGTCCCAGGTTTTCATTCAAGTTACTGATGCTTTCCTCTCCTATGGAGACATCTGACTCTAAATGAAAAACACAAACAAATGTAGGATAGTATATTTGCTATTCAAATATAAATAGCAAAACCATATTGCTTGCTCTCTCCCTAAGTTGTTAAAATAGGCTAGACAAATGTCTGGCAGGGTTGGCTGACATATAATTTCCTTTATTAAACTTTTTCTTAGGTAAAGAAAAAACTGTGAACAACAGAATTCATTTTCTTATGGAAGAAAATATGGAGTAGAAGATGAAAATCCAAAACATACCAGAGGTAAGGCAATATGGGTCATGATTTATTGTTGTCAGGCATCTATGTGCTGTTTGCTTGAAAGCAAGGGTCCAGACATGACCGCCTGCATGATCCCCCCTAGTCCTATTTTACTGTATCTTTTCAGAGGGGTAAAGAGCCAAAAAATAAAAAAAGAAAGAAAACCATGTTGGTCTACTGGATACAGAGCGCTGCTGGTAAACTGAAGACATTCTCTTTTACTCCCTGTAAGCCATGTGAGTTACATATGTAGCGGAAGAAAATCAAAACCAGAACTGTGATTTTTTTTTTTTAAAGAAGGGTTTATTCATGTAATATGCAAAGAGTAAACAATAGCTTCCAGGTAAATAAAAGCAGAGAGGAATTATTAAATCTTCCAAACTGTTTGCAAGTAAAAGCAGAGACTGACAATCCCGTTACACCCAATAGAAGACTTGGACACTGCCACAGAAATCTGGCAAGTTTACTGTAGATATTCTAATGTTAAGCTCTCCCTCTGCTGGGCAATCAATGTATTACACTGACTTTTTTCAGTCACAAGTGTAATTTCTATAGCTAGATTTTCCAAAACTCAGTCCTTTTAATATCTAAAGAGACAGTTCTGGAAAAATCTGCTGCAAACAGGTGCTGCACTGTAAGCTTACCTGCAGCACTCTGAGCTCATAGTGTGCGTAAGAAATCAGTCAGAATAATAGCATTGACCTACGTTTTGCTTAATTAGCTAGTGCACTTGTGTCCTATCAAGTTTTTCATAGTTTTTTCCAGTGAATATCCCATTATGGTCCATATCCATATTGTCCCCAACAATAATTTATAAAGCAAAACAGATGCTGTGAATGAGAGTTTAGAACTGAACAGAAGTAACAGTGTCTTAGAATGGTACTTCTGAAATATACTCTACAAAATCTTGGTAAGTGAAGTGGAAATTACACCTAGTCTGCATTCAGTAAAAATATGAAGCTTTGAGTTTCCTTTATGCAAGTTTTGCTCTCCTTGAAAGGTGAATGAGTAACAGAAACAAAACTCCTATTTCACAGAACAAGTATAATACAGACAACTGAAATGAAGCTACCTTGGCTACCACTAGGAGTCAGGTTTTTGTTTAAGTCTTTATTTCTAGTTTTTCTAACACAACCGTGAAAAGTGAAGCAAACATCTGTCTTGCTGTACTACAGTTTTCATAATTTACTCCATAGAGACCTCAGAATCTGATTCAATTATCAATCACCACTATTTGTAGGAAGTGTTATGATGGGCAAGGGCATTAAAGACTTTAAGTACCTAAAGTAAAAAGCCTGGTCTCCTAGAAATCAATACAAGCAACAGAAGGGCACTTAAAAAAAATATTCACAGCAGAAGCCCAATTTTTATAAAATTTCCCTATTATTATATAATAGCATGCATTTAATATCACATTAAAAGACAGCATCATCCTAAAAAAGAAGAAAACCTTGCCAGTTATAATCCATGTTCAAAGACCTGTGACAAACTATTAAGTCGCATTAGTGGGAATTCCAGCTATGAAGATGACACTACTATCTCTCGTTTTCACCTTCTAGAGATCCATGCGGATAGGAAAGAGAGGATAAAATTAAAATTCTATGTATCTATTGCATGTGGTCTCCCATCTAAAATGACCTACTGAAAGATGTATATGTAGCAGAAAATATGCATTCACAAAGTGTTCTGCACATAATTATCTGAATTACAATGTACAGCATGCATTACAAAATAATTCTCAACAGAAAACAACAGTGGTGAAGTGAAATGCAAAATACTCATCTTCCAAATGAAAGGCGAATAGAATAATGTTCTCCTTTTTCAACTGTTGCAACTTTCTTGAATTATTATTAAATAAAACAACCCACTAAGCCTTTCCAAAATAATGAAGATAAACGAGTTGATATTCTAACAGCTGTTTCACCACTTTCACTAGTCTTCCCTGACACTGCTACTTGCACATTGTAATGCGGCATATTCCACAAAAAGATTTTCAGCCACTTTGTGCTGACCAATAAGACAATGGAACGCAATGAAAAAAAAAAAAAGGATCTATGCAATATTAATTTAAGAAGTCTTTCTTTCCTGTCCTGTGCTACATTATATCACAGAATAAGTTTCAAACACTGGAAAATTCAACTGAAGGACCAAAATATAAACAGGCTATTAAAATTGGTCTTACTTTCAAATTAATGGGCAGTTCTTCTAATCTGAAGCATTAGGGGACATTTTATGAGACATACTGAAATCTCCAGTTAATTCGTGTAATTATTTTTTTCAATCAACTTTTTTTATGAAACACGCCTTGAAAAACAGACCTGCTAGTTATTTAAATTGTTGTTTATACAGGTAACTGTAGCCTTAATCCAAGCATTTCACTTTTGACCTTGCAAACATACTGGGTTTGTGTTGGTTTTTGTGTGTGCAGCTTCTTATCTGTGTTTTTGCATGCACAAATTCTTTCTGGTTTTCTCTTAGGCTAAACGATCTATTTCTGCTTTGTCTTTATGACCCTACTGCCCTCATACCTTCTGACTCTGTCTCAGCTACTCCAATAAAAGGCTAAGAGGAGGCTTTACATACAATGGAAATAGCAGTAATTTCATGTGACTTGAAAAAGCTTCTTTTTCCTTGAAATTTTTCCTTCTCAATACATGAAGGAATGGTGGGAGTGTACTGCAAAACTGACAACACTTGAGAGCATCAAATTGCAAATTAGGTGGGTTCCCAGCCTACTTGGAAGTAGAATCTGGGCTCCAGTTGTATTTTCAGCTGCCTCGTCTAAAAATACAGTCTTACAAGATCATAAGAAAGGATGGAAATTGAAAAAGACTTGAGTGCAGTTAAGTCTGTGCGTATAAGTGCAGAGATCAAAGCTTACTGCACTCCAAGATGGCTGAATGTGAGCCAGTTCCTCTACAGCCATCTTCATGCAGCACTGTCTCCTGGCAGCCCTTGCTACGTTGCATCTACACTGCTGGTTTAGTTCAGCTCAGAAGTGCATGTTTACAGTGAATCTGTCAATTGTCCCCACTTATACTACTTTGGTTCATATCACAGAGCTGGTTTGGATCACAAGAAATGAACTCCTGTCAGCTGAAACCAAATGAGTTGTGTTCCTGCCACTTGCAGGCATACAGTCCACACCAGACTGAAGTCAATCTGAATGAAACTGCCAGGATTCATGTAGTATGGACACCTTTAGCACCATTTCACTGAACAGATCTGCCCAACTGCACAAACTGCTAACACCCACTGCCTATTAATTTCAGTACAGTTCAGTGCTGAAGAGACCATAGTTTTCAGGCTAGAATTAGCTTGTGGCAGGCTAGTTAATAGCTAATACATCCAGTTACCTGAAACCCTCAACCTGACAAGAGCCAGGTAAAAGATGAGGCTAACAGCAATGAAAACCTGCCCTCAGTGAGGCTACAATTAAGAGCCCTAGCCTTGCCCTGAAAGGATCCTAACTAAGAGTGAGGATAACTCAGTCTGATCCATTCTGAATCATCATTAAATATTTGGCACCTCTTCTTTATACTGCCAAATTATGTTCTAATCCAGGAAAACCAAGTTGATATTTTTGCTGTAGTTAATAATTCACTACTTGCTACAAAACATTGAGATATGCTGTTAATATCATGCTAAATGAGAAACAGGCTACTACTGTTGCACACTGAAAGGCTGCAGTTTTCAGAGCCAATATTTATTTTTTTTATTTAGTCATGTTTGATAAAAAAAGAGCAGCCTTAACTGTCTTACTCCTTTGGCTGAGTAAACCCACTAAAATAATTTCAGGCAGGATTTATCTCAGTTGTAACCATTGTTTGAGCTCCATCTGAAATTGTAACACATATGAATGGTTCCTTAATCATACAACATATGTTTGAATCATTGGTTCCCAGCTATGTCTGGGAATTGTTGCTGGTAATTGCTGTTGCTCATAATCAATTCCCAAGGCACGTTTTTAAAAGTGGGTCGATATGAACAACAGGCCACAACAATTTCTAAAAATCTGTACTAAAAAATGTACCTCTGAGCATGTGATGTAAGTGACAATGGTTGTTTAATGCTCTGTAAATATCAGTCCTTAAAATAAACAGAAAAATTAGTTGTTGGACAGCACTAAAGGACTTACCAAAACCAAAAATGTTTTCCAATATAGAATTACCAGCCTTCTAGAAAGAAGTACTTAATACAGCTGCAGTTATAGTGATACAGAAGCATTCTTCTTGATTTAAACTTTGTCAACACTGGGAGGAGTTGTCAATGTAAACCTAATGCTTTCATTGGATAGTATAAACCTACCATGAATAGGTCTGAAATAAAGTATTCATTTAATAATGTTAATATTTTTAATTAACATTAAATATGTTTGAAAATGACTCATTTCTACAAACAGTAAATTAAAAAACAATAATACAAAATTGTTAAAAGTGCTATTCAAGAGGAAAGGAAGACCATAAACGTTGCTCAATTATAAGAAAATCAAGCAGCCCATTGTAGGTAAGACATCATCACTACACCCAGGATACAGAAAATGTCTACATGAAGGCTGCACAGAGTGCGCTACAGATTTTTTGGCCATGTCGTCCTAAGCTATTCTGTACTGTGCTAGCAAGTTGGTTTCTGAGCCAGCTCTTACCTTTCAGATTAATTAGTTCAAGTATGACAACACATTCTTCTCCTAGAGCAATTCTGTGAACTGAACAAATTTGTAGATCTGACCCTTAAAATTGCTACTGCTGTTAATTGACAGGAAGAAATGGAATTTACTGCTTCCAAAAAATTTACTTTTTCCATTCATTCCCTTCACCTTGACAGTACCATATGTTCCTGAATTTTTGAGTAAGATGGGAGCTAATGCACTAAGAACATTCTCTCAGTTACTTGCAGTTGTTAAAGTTTAACTGGTACCAGCACAACATAACAGTTATTGGACATACCTGAAACTACTGAATTCTTTCCAATAGATGTTTCCAATACACTGTTCTCACTGCTGTAACTACCATTCACATTTCCTTGCTGTTTCAAATCCTCCATTACAGCATATTCTGGTTGGCTTGTAACTTCTGTTTCTTCATTTGTACTGTTCTTCATCCCATTTTGTCTACTCTCTGTTCGTAGAAAAAAAACAGAAATTCCACGGCACTATAAAACTTTTGATTTCTTTTAGTGTGGAGCACAGAAAACACAGAACTGACCTGTATTCATCATGCACATAATGGCTTAACATATGGTATTGGTCTTGACTTTAAGTCAAGTTAGCATTCTAGTTTGGAATTTTGATGTTTTTATAAATATTTATTAAGAAAGTTGTTGGTCATAAATCTCAAATATTTGCAGTACTATAAAGATCTGAAAATGGAATTTGTGGACTAGACCATGTTTCCTGCCTTCTCAATTCCATTGGTCTAAGCTCATAAATGGATGTACCTTCCAGCAGGACTTCAAAACTTGCCCATAAAACAGAAAACCTGAGAGAGCTTTCACGAAATATTTTCCTTTGTTCCACTTCTTTGTCTTATTTCAAGTATGGAAATAATTTCTCTTGACTTCTCTGTTCTTTTATTTTTATTAGACTCATGTAGAACTAGGCATGCTCCAAAGGCAAAAAATGCTGTTCAATAAATGATAAACATTTTTTACAAAACTCCATAAGACTGCATTCCAGGGTTTTCCAGATTTGGAACTCAATTATTCTGCAATTAGAAATTAAATTTAAAGAAATGAATAGATTTAATTTATTTCAAGTTTTGTTTTTTTTTTTATAAAGTTCTCAATTTCTATGTGTAGGTGTCTGCTAGTAACAGCTTTTTTTACTGTGACAAATCATTGGGGATCAACCTGGAGTGATAAAATGTAGCACCACTTTTCTCCTTCCAAGGTAACAAATGAACCTGTTCTTAGTGTTTCCTGTCTATGACCTTGTATCAGTGGATGCTACAGCAATCATACACTTTATGTATCTACACATGTATAGAACTGTGTACATGGAAAACTTCTTATCCTCTGGTAAGAGTGACGCAGTTTATGCTTTACGTATTTATCTATACAGTTTCGTGTAGGGCCTGCATTGCCCAAGATTAGTGAGAAACTGTGGAATAAATGCATTCATTCAGTATTGCATCAAATAACTGAATTAAACTTAAGTTTTACCCTATATGGTCTGCACTATACCGCAAATTCAGAAATGCAAAGTTTGAAAAGAATCAAAAATAAAATATGAAAAGAATTTTAATAATTTGCATATTTGCTAAATATTTATTACTTTGTTTATCTTACTGATAGCAAAGTAACTGTTGTGGTTTAGCCCCGGTCAGCAACTAAGCACCACACAGCCGCTCGCTCACTCCCTCCAGCCCAGTGGGAAGGGGGAGAATCAGAAGAGTAAAAGTGAGGAAACTCCTGGGTTGAGATAAAGACAGTTTAATAGGCAAAGCAAAAGTCACGCGCACAAGCAAAGCAAAAGAAGGAATTAATTCACTACTTCCCATGGGCAGGCAGGTGTTCAGCCATCCCCAGCAAAGCAGGGCTCCATCACACGTAACTGTTACTTGGGAAGACAAACGCCATCACTCCAAATGTCCCCCCCTTCCTTCTTCTTCCCCCAGCTTTATATACTGAGCGTGACGTCATATGGTATGGAATATCCCTTTGGTCAGTTTGGGTCAGCTGTCCCAGCTGTGTCCCCTCCCAGCTTCTTGTGCACCCAGCAGAGCATGGGAAGCAGAAAAAGTCCTTGACTACTGTAAGCACTACTTAGCAACAAATAAAACATCTCCACATTATCAGCACTGTTTTCAGCATAAATCCAAAACATAGCCCCACACTAGCTACTACGAAAAAAAAAATTAACCCTATCCCAGCTGAAACCAGGACAGTATCCACCCCTTATTCCGTACCATTTACATCATGCTCAGGTCCCACACTATCCAATACAACCTCATTAACCACCACCCCCGTTCCCATCCTTTGATAAAATACACAGATATCATTTATCATTCTCTTAGTCTATGGACCAAGCCTGTAAAATGTCTGTAGAGGGTCCACAAATGTCCACAAAATGTCTACTGAATTAATTTAGTCCATGACTTTGGGCTCCATCTGTTATGGTGGTGACTCAGGACAGGAGAGGTGGTGTGTTGTGGGGAGTTACTGGGCACCAAAGCCAGCTCCGGTCAGGTCAATGCTGCGCTTGCACTGCTTCTTGTAAGGCGTCTCCTCCATTGGTTCAGGTGGTTCCTGCTACAGTATTTCCTATAACATGTAACTCAAATCACAGGTCACGACAATTTAAAGGTAGAACCATTACAATATCCACCCCTGGACCCTTTGGCCCAGGTTATAAGTTTTAACATTGCAATGAACTCCTCCCCTTGCTCCTAGCCTGGCTAGCAACAAGGGGTTTCTGCTATAGTAATTCCCATAACATGTAACTCTAATCCTGGGTTACAACAGTTTAAAAGTATTTCCATTACAATCTCCACCCCTGGTCCCTTTGGATCAGACCATTGGGTTTAATATTGTAATGAACTCCTCCCCTTGCCTCTGCTCCAGCTTGGACTTATCCACAGACTGCAGTCCCTTAGGGTTGTACCTGCTCCAAGTGGAGCCTTACCTAGGAGCCACAGTCTCTCCAGGGGTACACCTGCTGTGGCATAGACTTTTCCACAGCCACAGTCACTTTGAGGTGCGCCTGTACCAGCGTGGCCTTCTCCATGGACCACAATGCTTTCAGAGATATACCTGCTCCAGCGTGGCCTTACCCACAGCCACAGTCCCTTCAGAAGCGAACCTGCTCCAACATGGCCTTGCCCGTGGCTGCAGTCCCTCCAGAAGCGAACCTGCTCCAACATGGCCTTGCCTATGGCTGCAGTCCCTCCAGAAGCGAACCTGCTCCAACATGGCCTTGCCCATGGCTGCAGTCCCTCCAGAAGTGAACCTGCTCTGTTGTGGGCTTATCCACAGCCACACACTCTTGAGGTGCTCCAGCATGACCTCATGCACAGCCACTGATGCTTCAAGGTGTACCTGCTGCAGCATGGACTTATCTACAGCCACAGACACTTTGAGGTGTACCTCCTCCAGCATGGACTTATCCTTGGGCCACAATTCCCTCAGACTTATACCTGCTGTGGCACAGACATAACTAAGGCCACAGATGCTTCGAGATATACCTGCTCTGGCATGGCCTTAGCCACGGCCACAGACGCTTTGGGGTGTCCTGCTCCCACATGGACTCATCCACGGGTCACAGTCCCTCTGACTCGAGTTCACACTGGAGTTCCAGCCTCTCCAGCAGAGCAGCACAGAAACAGCAGTGATGCCCTGGCCATCTGCCAGCCCGGGCATCTGGCCATTGCTGTTATCAAAATGTTCCCAGGCACAGCAGAGTAAGATGGTAAGCAGTACAGCAGTACAGCGAGTAGCAAAAGCAAAAAGCAGCCACTAACGAGCACAAGACTTCAAGGCATACAGTATATGTATATAGAGTAAGGCAGGCAAGCCCCATAGCAAGCACAGAAGCCTGCTGATTAATAAATTCAATCTAGCGCATTCTAATCAAATCTGTTGTTATCTCAAACCCATCGTGCCCCACGTTGGGTGCCAAACTATAACCTGGCCCAGAGTGTCCAGAGGTGGATATTGTAATGGTTCTACCTTTAAATTGTTGTAACCTGTGATTTGAGTTGCATGTTATAGGAAATACTGTAGCAGGAACCACCTGAACCAATGGAGGACAAGCCTTACAAGAAGCAGTGCAAGTGCAGCATTGACCTGACCGGAGCTGGCTTTGGTGCCCAGTAACTCCCCACAACACACCACCTCTCCTGTCCTGAGTGACCCCCACAGTAACGACGTCAAGAATTTAAGCCTGACAAAGCTGCAACACAAAATGAAAATTAGGACCACAGTAGCTGTTGAGCTATTCCCAGCATCTGACTTTTATCTCAGAACTGCCTTCTAAGGCTCTGACGTGGCTGGTCTTGTCCTGCAGACTGGAACACCCAACCACCTTTGAACTGCACGTTCAAATATGGCAGCTGCTTTTCTGTGTCCGGCAGAAGACAGGCTGATTCCTGTCCTCAACTGGAAGAGACACCTTCATGCCCCTCTTATCCCCATCTTAATGCACTGTCCCATATGCAGCAACTAGAAGTACAGAGACGTAGTTCTGGTGAGCTCCTCAAGCAAGAAGGCTGAAGCTGTTAAATGGGAAATCTGTTAAGAGACTTTCGTCTCAAAAATCTTATAAAATATATGTGGAACCCAGTAAAAAAATGACAGATAGAATATTTGGGGGCTGCTCCCTTTTTTGTATTTTAGAATCCAGGGGAGCACTCGGATAATTTTACAATATCATAATCATTGTACAGGAATAAAAAGTAGCAGCTGAAAACGTATCGCTCTTTTAGTTTCATTTCTGTACATAATCTCTTTACTAGTCTATTGTATTATTTATAGTAAAATTTATAGTGTCTTGAGACTTATGGATGTCTTATACCCAAGAAGACATACTGCAGTGTACTTCAAAATGCCGCACATACTTGTAAACCATTCTATAAAGAATACACTAATCCTTGTGTTGAAGGAGAAATTCAGAAAAGGTTTGTTTGTTCCAATTAATCTTCAGAATATTTTTTATGAATGATTATAAAAACATCACATGGAAAAACAGTGGGTTATAAAAGGCAAGGATTCAGTTTAATTACAACTACTTACATATTATTGTATTTCTGATACTGCTTAATAAGGAGTAGTGTTTAAGTGTTTAAGAATCTATTGAATAAGCTGTTAAATAACTTGATTTTGAAATCCCCAGGCAAGTGAAAGCATTAGTCTCAGTGTCACAGTGAAATCAATATGGTGAGAACCCTGCATTGTTTCCTAAGTAACAGTACAAAAAAATAGACATATTGAAAAAACACACAATAGTACCAGTGAAATAAGATGATCACCTGTATTTCCGCTTAAATCATCTGCAAGGCCTCCATGTTGGGTTTCACGCAGAGCAATCAAAAAAGGAGAGAACCAATCTTTCTTCTGCACTATTCTGCTCAATAGCTCCCTTGCACCATCTCTGTTCCCACGATTGTCAGTAACAGTGTGGATCTGGTGAAAAAAAACCCCAAAACAATCCTGAGACAGACTTTGGAAATGGTTCAGGGAAGTTAGTAAGAATAGTATAGGTACAAAAGCATTTTTCTGTCATCATTAAAACATAGTTAAACATAAAGGTATAAAGTGGCCCTGCCACTCATCAGAAGAGACTTACTGCAGTTTTGTGCAACCTCATGTTTTTCCCATATGGTTTGGGGTTGGATATATAAAACTTAATGAGACCTGAAATTTAATTGTAGAGACTGGTGGTACTGGACAATGGTTATAATAATAACTGCTGTATAATAATTATTATTGTGGAATAATAATTGGTGTTCACACTGGTTTAGGGAATAGCTAACTCTGATCAAGGAGAAGTGATGTCATACAGCTTACCAGAGCTCAGACTTAACCTGTAACATGACCTCATACATAAAATGGAACATTTCCCTTCTTAAACTCTGCCTTCATCATTTCACTGATGAATCAGTGAGAATCACTGAATATCCACTTACTGATACAATAGCTAAGCCCCTAGAAAGTGGCTGTTGCCCTCAAAGAAGCTATGGAAAAGCGTCCCAAGGCCATCATGAGCAGAACTTGAGATGTGATCACATCAGGAACAAAATGACCATCCCAAAAGTACAGCAGCCCAAGACAGGTGTTTAGTTCTCAAGGGCAATCTTCTCGAGGCTTGAGAATCACCCATCCTGATATGTAAGAAAATGGGCAGGCATAGCGGTGGGAACCCCTGACTGAGATTGAACACTGAAAAGAAGAGCATGGGAAGTGGAAGCAGGGAGAGGTAAACAATGGGGAATACAGAAGAGCACTAAGAAAGCCTGTACATTGTTGGAGTTGAAACTAGCAGAATTTTAATTTCTTCTTCTAACACTGTTTCAGGGTATCCATTTTTTGGGGTTCCAAGTAAGTTTCACACTTGTCCAGGCATGTGTTTCTTAGCCAAATGGAGTAAACACTGGCAAATGTTTTCATCAAAGGTTAACACTTGCTTTTTCTTGTCAAACTGGTATTTTTGCTCAGCTTCACTGCCTAGTATGATACTCCTTAGTGAACCTATGGCAAAAAAGGGGAGGGAGGGCTTGCTTTATTTTAGCTCAAGTATTCTCTAGGACTTTACAGGCCATGACTACTTCCTGGTATGGTTGAGGGGCCAGAAGACACCTAATGATCTTCTGAGTCAGTGGCAAAATGGTAAGTAACAGTAAAGCTGGCCATATTCCTTGCACTTAGACACTGGCTTAGTCTAACCCTCTGTTCATGGCATTTTTTTTTCCCTGGTTCCTAGCTGTCATCCCACCTGCTGGCCCATTGCCAACAGCCTTCATTGGCTTACTTGGAGCACCATTTCTCTCCTCCCCCAAGTTTGGCTCCTCCCCTTTCGTGTTTGCACTTACAAGGCCAGTTCTAGTTAGGGCTATCTGCCCCACGGCTCCCGCGGGTGGCCAGTGTCCGATACGCTGCCTGGCAGGCGGGCCACTTACCCGATCCAGGTCCTCGTCCTGGAAGATGCCCATCTGCAGGCACTTCTCGGCCACCTGCATGGTCTGCATACTGTCCACCAGCGTGCTGTGGAGCAGCTGCACCAAGTGCACGCAGAGGTCGTGGTCGGCCTCCTCGGCCGGCGAGGGCAGCTGGCTGAGGCTGGGGTTCACGTAGCAGGCGGCCAGGCTGCAGCCACCGTGCTCCAGTGCTTGCAGGAACTCGTGGAACCAGCCGCACCCGCGGGGTCCCCGCTCCACGGCCCGCAGCAGCTCCTCTGCCCCCTCCACCTCGCCCCGCTGCAGGGCCACCGCCCGCACCTTCTCCCTCTCCGCTGCGCTCAGCGAGGGGAGCCCGTCCAGCACCGGCTGCACCCGGATGAACTGCTTCAGCCGCGGCCTGAAGCAGGAGATCATGTAGAGGAAGCGCTCGTCTCGGGACTCCTCCGCCATGGCCGCGCCGGCGGCGCCCGGGGCGCCGGGACGCCTCTGCTGCCGCCGGCGGACAGCGGTGGGCACGGCGGGGGCGGGGGGGGGGGTCCCGCAGGGGCGGCGAGGGGCTCCGGAGGCGGAGGTCCGGCTCGGCGGCAGCGAGGAGCGCGCCCGATCCCGCTCCGCCCTCCGGCCTGCCCCGCTTTATCCCTGCCCCGCCGCCGCTTTCGGTTTCGTTTGCGGGACGCGGCGGCGGGGGGCCGGCACTGCGGGGAAGGGCACGGCTCGCTGCTGCTCCGAAATGCTGGAAAGGAAGCCTTTAACAGGAACCATGAGTTTAAAACAAACAAACATAAACTGAAGCGTGTCCTTCACTTCCCTGCGCACGAGTTTCTATGGCCGGTCACCGGTGTGGCAGGGTTTCGGCACTGGTGGCTTCCCAGGCGGGCACCGATGGAGAAACGGGGCGCTTGGGCGGTGGTAGCCCCCCGTGATCCCAGTGGTCTGCAGCCATCTGCAGGATGTGCCTTTTTGCAGAATACAGACCCACAAAAGGCCGTTAAGGAAGTAAAACCGGCTTGTATATTGTAATGGTTTACTTTGGGTACCTCTTAAAGAGAATTTTGTGGCTTTTTTTTAAGTTGAAGAATTGCACCTTGCAAACAGAGCAGGAGGTTGTGACACGTGTGATGAACTTCCTGGAGGAGTTTGTTGGATAGCCTCTGATATTGTTGGGACACTCTGACACATGGTTTTACCTGTATGGTAGATGTCACTGAGCTTCAGGACCAGGCTTGGTTTACACTGGGGGGTTTTCGGGAACCTCAGTGAGATTCCGAGGTAAGGCAACACAGCCTTGACTCGATTTCATGTTTTGTAGCAAAATGTTAGACTAAATAGAGAGCGCCTGGATTACTGTGTTCACTTTTGGTCCTGGACAGTTCAACAGAGAGTGGAAAATTGGAGAGGGTCCAGTGGAAGGCCAACACAATGCTTACAGGACTGGAGAGCTTGGCACATGTTTGCAGGAACTGGGTGTATTCAGCCTAGAAACAAGAAGGCTCAGGGGAGGTCCAGCCAGTTTTCCAACTCCTAAAAGTTGGATCCCTCTTCACAGGGATGCACAGGAATGAGGGGCAACTGGAACACATTTCTTGAGGGGAAATTCTATCCAGGTATGAGAAAAAATATTCTCCACTGTAAAAACAATTAGACACTGGAATGTAATGCCCAGAGAAGCAGTGGGAGTTTCCTCTTCCTTCTGTGGGGCTTGTTTCACTTTCATTTCATGGTTGTCCTTTCTGCTTAGCTCAGCTTTCACTCTTATTTCATCATTACTCTTTTATTACTGCTTTACGCAAGTTTCCTTTGAAAGAAAGTCTTGGGGCTTTTTCCACCACTAGTTTTTCTTCTGTCTTCAGCACCTTATTTGGAGGGCACATTGGTCTTTCTTGTCAAGCCTCATGAGCCTGCAGGAGTTACTCGGGTGCAGTGTGTGTGGATAGGCCGTTTGTACGTTTGCTTCGTTTCCCAAGTTCTGTGTGTAGCAGTGGTAAATCAGGCCCGGTGCATTTATACCACAACAATCCTTTACAGGTTCTAAGAGTGTGCAGACATTAAAAGGGCACTTGTGACTTATACAGGGGAAAAAACCAAAATCAATGGTGCTTGGTTATTCCAGCTACTGCTAGGTTGCACAGGTGATGGCTGAGCTCCTACTCTGTCCGTTGATGATGCATATATCCTGACTCTGTTGCTCTCCTCCAGCTGGGTGCTCACACTCCTCGCAAACTCGGCCGCTTTTAAGGCCTTCGCCCCTGTCAGACGCGCCCGGCGTTAGTCCCAGGGTTCAGGAGCTGGGCGGGGCTGGAGCACACGGCCTCCCGCCACACAGGTGACGCCTCCCTCTCGCCCTCCCCGCCACGGTGAAAGTCCACGCGTGCAGCGCGGGGAGTTTCTCACCCCTTTCACCGCCCACGGGCTGAGCGGCACGCAGAGGTAACGCCGCTGCCCCGACGCCTCCAGGAGCTACGCGCGGCGGTTACCGCTACCGCCCTGAGGCGGCTGAGGGGGGCCCGCGGCGGGGCGGGGCGGGGCACGCGCCCACGGCCAACGGCCGGCGGGCGGCGTTGGGCTGGCCGCGCGCGCGCGCGCGCGCGCGGGCGGGGCCTCCCGCGGCGGGGGCTGCGGGGCGGGGCGGGGCGGCGGGAGCGCCTGAGGCGAGGCGGGCCCGGGGCGAGGGGTGGGGGGGCGGCAGGTGCCGTGTGCTGAGCGGGCCCGGCGGGAGCGGCGGCTGCGGGTCCTTGCGCGGAGGGAGGCGGGGGCGCCGGGAGGATCCTGCGATGCAGTTTTGAGGTGGTTGTTGCCCTTAGGCAAAAAAAAAAAAAAAATAATAATTCGCATCGTATTTGGTGTTTCTTGTGCCCAGCGGGGCGGCTGCAGTGGTCGTGCATGCCACGCTACCTTCTGTGAAAGCAGCGTTCTAAGACGGGCTGATAGTGCGGCTGGAAACACTGGTGGTAGCCGTCACAAAATGGGAAAACACTTAAACAACTGCAGCGCAAAGAGAAACATACGTATAAGCGTTGGGTGCTGCTGGCGTTACGTGTCCTTGAGCAAAAGGAAAGCTGCTCACGTGCTTTCAGTTGCTGCACGAGAGATTAAAATATGTTTCTAAATTGTTCAGCTACTCGGTGTAAATGCAGTCGCTGCAGAGGCCTGTTGCTTAGTTCTCATGACGCTGGCGGTCAGTAGCTTCCGTACTGCTTCAGCAAAGCGGGCCTTTGTGTGCTCCTTTGTCATTGTTGGTTAAAACCAAATATTGATACCGTGTATTTGGGGATCCTAAAATCTCTTATGTTCCTTTGAAATTGCCTTGCAGTGCTATAGCTGAAAATTATTCTTGTTACAAAACTGGCACAGATGACGGCAGTGATGGCTTGTTGGGCTTTGTTTCTTTCAGGACTATAGATCTGAGACTGCTTCTACAATATAACAGATACTTTTTGATATGTGATCTGTAGGAGCCACTTGCAGCTGTGCAAAGGAGTAACACTGGCAGCTTGGGACAAAAAAGATGCCTCTGCCTCTTTTTTTTTTTCCCCCGAGACTTGCTGATCTAACTACTTCAGTGTAGTGTTTATTTTTACAAGGCCATGGGTTTTGTGTTCTGTCACTTTCCTATGGGTTGCTGTAACTCCAGTGTTCCTCTCAGGTGATTGTGCGGCATGACAAGCCTTGCATTATTGTATCTGGAAAACTTCAGCTGTGTTATTGTATTTTATTTTTCTTAGTCACTTAAATGCTTGGATAAAACACCCCATATTTTACTTTGCTGTTATAAGTAAGGACAACATATCAGCACAGTAAAATCTATAAGCTGATCAGAAAATTGTAGTTCTCGGATACTTGAAGCCACTTCAAATTACAGGTGGCCCAGCCTGAAGAAGGGAACCCCTGCCACCTGTTGTGGTACCTGCATAAAAAGAAAGTACTTTGAAATCCTGGCATAGATAAGTGACTGAATAAACAGTTCAACACTGTAAAGGGAAGACTGATCCCTTAGCAAATGCAGGGAAAATTAGATGATTAGAACTTAATGTTCAGAACTGCATTTTTTTTTTAAATTTTATTGGAGTATCTAAAATAATGACTACAGTGTCCTCCAAACAATATTGCTAATACCCATAAGGTATCTGTTTAAAAAGAAAACCACCTCCACCTCCAAACCCCCAAAGCAAAACAAAACCTAGCAGTATAATAGTAAATTTATTTTTTTTTCCTTAGAAAGCTTCCTTGGTAGTGCTGTCAAAGGCATGTGGAACTGTTTCTGGAGTTGCATTATTCTGTTTTGCCACCAAGTGTTGTCAAAACTCCTTTAAATGGAGGTCATTTAACAATAAATCCAGTTGTAGGACTGAGTCTGAAATTGATTTATTTTTAAATAAACAGTGCGACAGGTATTTCTTAATCATGCACAAGGTACATTTTTGTTGTAAAATCAAAGTATTTCAGGTTATCAAGGTGAAGATACTGAATTTGGGTTGTTTTTTTTTTTTTTTTTTCCGTTCCCAAAGTTTATTCTCACTGGCATTCCAAGTATCTATGGGACAGCCAATGCCAGGAGCAGTACCAAATACTCACGCCTCATGGTGCACGCTTTGGATGCTCTGCATATGGTGGTACTTAATCTGCTGCTGCTGTGACCCCATGCTGACTTACTTCAGTGCTATTGCTGGACAGGTAAGATAATATGAACAATGTAATTATATAATCAGCTGTGAAAACAACCCTAGTGAAGTTTTGTTTCATGCTTTTTTTCTTCAGTAGAAATACCGTAGCATAACGTTCCCAGTGATAATCATTCCTCTTCAGGTAAAATGTACAGTTTTCAACAATAATTGTAATTATAGTTGACAGTAGAGTTTACAGTACTACAGACTTGATAGACATGTTGCTGTTTAATAAGATAAAATTAATCAAAATATGTTGGCAGTTCACGTTCAGATTCTCACTGCCATCTTGAAATAGTGTTTCTTCTTTAGGTTCGCTGTACCTTATTATACATGTTAGTGCTATAATTCTGTACGCAGATAACAGAAGCTTAAAAGCCAGTTGTGAAACTTTTGAGACTAGGATTTCGATTGACTTTGTTCTGTACTGCATATGGAGCTTGGCTAGAAAAGTGTAATGCAGACATACAACTTCGCAGGTTAGCGTCCCAAGGAACTGGAGTCTCCAGAATGGTTGATGCGTGAGTGACTTTCTATTATAGATTAGAGGGGCTTCTTTTTTTCTCTTTATATGTTAAATTGCATAGGCTCTGGACCTCAGTGCTTCTATTTCTGCTTAACATCCCTGCGCTAGATGAATAACGAGGAGATTTGATGGGTAAAAGGAAAACCATCTATTATTTCAAAATGGAAATGCTAACAATTTGGATACTTAGTATTGAAAACAAAGGTGTCGTAATTTTAATCAACTTGCTGATTATCTTCACATGTAAATTCTACATTAGAAAATGCTATAACTTTGGTAGTGTTTTTGAATATATTTAGTGGATGTTTAATTACCTGTTTAGCTGCTCACTGCCACTGATATACTTTAAGCAGAGAATTCTGCTTACTGCCTCCAGCTTAGATCAGTTGCTCTTCTCTTAATGGTGACTATTTAACAATGTAAGAATGTTTTAGGTATCACTACAGGTAATCTAATGCATTAAAAAGTCACTGATATTTTTTTGCAAGTTAGATGTGAATTGTCAGCTGTGACAAATGTGTGCATTTGCTCTACAGGATGGAGAAGCAGATGCCGAAAAACTGCAGAGATATCTAATGCAGTCCGGAATCAGTGGAACCTATTACTGTAAGATACCGAGTGTTTTGCTGTGGCAGTCAGGCAGGTATAGCTCAGTGTTAAAGAGAACACCACTGCCTTGCCTTCTGAGGTGCAAAGTTGAGAAGTCTGGGTTTTTATGCCTAATCTAATTCTGTCACCCTTCCAAATTAAATGATGATGTTAAGGAGGCTACTGCAAGATTGTAAGTTAATGTATCAGTTGGTTCTGTAGGAGACAGACTAAAAAAAAAAACAAGGGTGTTTTTAGTATCAGGCTACTTGAATGTTTTTTGTTTCTTTTTTAAACTGGATGGAAAAAAATGCGGTCACTGTCATTGCTGAAATTAATTATTAAAAATAATATCGATTACAAACTTCTGATTTTTTTTTTTAATTACCCTGTCAGCTTTCAGATTAGAAACTTGCAGAGTTATGATATCCACGTAGGAAATATCCTTGTATGTACAAGGACTTTAGTGGAATCTTGGTATCACTTTGAACCTGTTGGTGATTATGAGAAACTTGAATTTTAAATTCTCTAAACTGATAACTTTTAATACTAGTTTTGTTTGAGCATTTATAATGGGGTGTAGATACTGGTTATGGAGGTGTATTATTTGTATAACTGCTTGATTTGGTTTGCATGTCTTGCACTTTGTAATTTTACAGTGTGACTTCATTCATGTTAACCTGACCACCAGCAGTATGAGCATTAGAGATCGGAGCTTCCATTAAACTTTCACAGTTTCTTGAAAGGAAAATTAAGATAAAGGTATGGTCGTCATTCCTGATGGTGTGTTTAACTTAATGCGTGCAACTGTAATGAAATCATCAAAATACCTGTAAAAATAATTTATGTTAGTATTAACATATAATTCAGTTTGCATCCTAATGTTGAAAGTATAATTCTTTAGTTGGTATTCACTGCTCTTCTCCCACACATTATTAATGTGAATAGTCCTGCTTATTAGTGGTGTAACTACTTTATTGCTATGGGAAGTTATTGCTGGATCACCACGGTAGACTGTGGAAGTTATTGGCAGAATGTAGGCAGCAAGATGTGAACTGTTCAGCTGACTAAATGATTTTTGGACATGCTCTAACTAATACTATGAAATGGGATTGAGGAATCAGTTTTGTTGCTAAAAATCGAAAAGCAGAAACAGCCTTGACTATTTCTTCATACAATTTTGTGAATGCTTTTCATCTAGTAGATAAGTTATTTCTAATATTTAAACTTGTGGGTCCCTGCATCTGTGAGGATGGAAGTGGGCCATTCCTTTTGAATCTCACTGATGGTTAGTGTAACTGCACTTGTCATGCTTCCAAAATCCCCGAACACTGGCTTCCCTATGACTTCCTTCTACCTCTTGCAGAGCACCGTGGCATTCTGAGCACTCAGCTGCTGGAGGAAAAGAGGATCACCAACCTGTCAAAGTTCATGCTTGGAAGAACTGCTGTGAATGGAAGCTATTGTAGAGTTTTTAACCTTCCCACTTGATATGGCAATGCGCTTTGAGTGAATACTTCGATTTTTAAGTGTACGATTCACAGCAATAAATATTTTTTGCATTTTATTGTATTTGGAAGCATGGCTTTTTTTTACCTCTACATGTGTAATTCCAGACAAGTAAATTTTGTGTTAAGCTCGAGCTTAATGAAAAGGAAAAGCTATTGTTGTACATTAATAGGCAGTGTCTTATAAATGGGTAGCTTGCTTACACAAATAAAATATCAGATACCCTAAATGCTATATGCGTTTTCTTCACTAGCGGTGGCATACCGTCTCAGATGGCACACTCTGAAAAAATCTGCTGGTTTGGAGAAACTAGATCAGTGGAATCCATTAAAAAACCAAAATGTTCTAAGTAAAACTTACTTACTGTTCCAGCTTGTTGCAATACAGTGGGTTTTCTGTGAGGCAAGCTCAGATAATATTATTTGAATACAGCTGGAATGGCCTTCAACTGATTGTATTGTTTTTGAATCCCATGTAAGGCTTTTCCCCAAGAAGATCTGTGGGTGTGGTGTTCTGGTGGTTTGGGTTGAGGATTTTTTTTTGTTTGTTTTTTATTTTTATTTTTTTTCTTTTTAACACCTCAGTTTATCTCAGAAGCTTTCAATGGCTATTCATTTGGATCGGTAAAATCACTTGCTGAATAGGTCTTGCATGGTAAACCCATCCCATGATTCATTCTAAAAGAAAATGATTCCAGCAACAGAAGTGTCTGTCTTGAGGATAAATATTTAGACAGCACTTTTGATCAAAATATCTTGTGAAAAATTGGGCCTCAATGGATAGCAATTGTCAGCTTTATTACCCAGTTTTTGTAAATAGAAGTTATCTTAGATTTTTTGAATTCCTCAGTCGGTGAAGTTAGAGGGAGTGGACGTAACTTTTGGTTCTGCTTGAGGGATGGAGGTCAGTATGGTACATGGAGACTGCTGTGTGCTAAGGATTTTCTGAGGTCTAATTTTGTGTCTCTCTTCTGTGTGCTTCAAGCCAGTGAGTGGTGCCCTGTGTAACCCTGTGCTTTTACATTTATTTCTGTGGTGTAAAGAGTATACTAAATTTAATTAAACCTTTTTTTCTCAATGTTTTTGATACAGAGATCTATTCAACCTTTTTGGATCCCTGTTAGTGGTGTTTGCATTATAGTAACTAAATTCAAGTCAGTCACAAATGAAAAGCTCACATCCTGTTTATGACTGAAATAAATGCATTACATTTATTTGTGCATATTTAGATTTCTTGCAAATAAGTCTTCATGGTGATATAAAATACTGAATATTTGCGCAGTGTACAAGTGCTTTTATTTGTACATGAAACAATTTTCCAGGAGATCTTTTCTGAAAGCGAAGTAACAACTTACATTAACTGCATTATACAAAGCCCTGTTATACAAACAGGATTTGCTACAGCTTGTAGTAGTGAAGTATTTATCTGGATTAAGTTTTCAAAACTTTCTTTGTACTTCCAACTTTACGATGTCATAAAGTTTCAGTATAGAAAATGTAAGTAATGCATAAAAGGGGCAAATGCCTCCTGTGGGATGCTTTAATTTGGTCCATCTAATTTCCATTCCAAAGAGAATAGCCATATTCTGCATACATTAGTGGTCAGAGAACTTCCCAAGTGGGCATTTGAAACCCCCTCAAAGTAGCTAGATGAAGAAAAATGTTTCCTCATTAATAATGCAGTTTTATCTACTACTCATACATAGAGGTATGGTGAGAAAAAGAAAACTTGCCATTGTGATGCCTGCATGCAATTACAAGCTCTGGGACATGCTCCTTTAGTATCATTGATAAAACTTGGTGGTTTCTTAATTTTCATATGTGATCTATTCTGTGGATCTTGTTTGTTATTCTCCCATTAAGCTTAAATTCTAATATACTCTTTTTCAAGTCTAGAAAGAAAATGATGTATAGAGTAGATATACTATATAAGTGACACCGGGACTGCTGTATGATATGAGTACATATCATTCCTAATAAAACTGAAGGAAGTTTTAGGTTCAGAGTAATCACATTAAAGGACCTTCTGCGTGCTCTTTAAGTTCCAAGTATGTAAGAAGCTACTTAAAAATGCACTCTGTGTCTGGACAGCTGTTGAAAACATGCCAATGCCTGCATACCGACTCTACCTCCAATCTGAATCAATTTTACAATTTACCAGTATTTTCATTAAAAATTTGATGTTAAATTTGAAAGTGGGACTAGGTCCCTTGCTGTTTGTGCCTGGCTACTGGATACTACAGATCAAACAAGTGCATCCGCCTGTATTTTAGTGGGGTTTGCTTTAGTGATAATGAGGTGAGAAAACTAATAGGGAGCACTGGGGTTGCATTTTCATTTAGGTGCAAAAAAGGAGGGGGGAAAACCCCCCACCCAACTCTGGAAACTTTCTTAAATGCATGATGCCAACCATTTGGAGCAGCTGTAATAATGGTGTGGGTTTGAATAAGGTGTCAAAAATTACAGTTCAAAACAAAACAAGAAAACCCAAGCAAAAATAAAAAAACCCTAACCAACCAACAAGCCCAAAACCCACAAACCAGTAGCCTCAGCACCCAGACCTTGCTTATCAGGCCCATTTTCATTCACTTTGTAGTTGCTGTTGTTAGTGAATATAGGCACTAGGTTAGCATTTCCTGCTTTGTCGGTTACTATAATGCCCCTAATATACCGCTGTTAACTCATACCGAATCTGGAACCTCTGTTTGTCAAGAACTGGAGGGCAGCTATCTGACTTGAATAGAATTAATCTGGACTTGACCAAGGGTAGCATGAGATTCATTTGGCAGCAATTTCCTACAAGCAAGGTTCATTCTTTTGCAACAGATGTAGTGCGGTGAATGTAGAGCCTGTAGGGCTCAGTGACAAGCATTGCTTCCTTCTCAGAAAGGGTCAGTGCTGTGGGTGCTGAGCCTCAACAATGTCAGTCTCAGTGAAAGAGAAGATTAAACTCTGAGAATCAGATCTGAGGAGGGGTGGTTGGTTGCTGCCAACTGCCTCCTGGAATGTAAAACCCGCAGTGTGAGTTCACGTGTCTCATCTGTGGCCACCACTTTCTCATTCCTGGAAACTTGGCAACTAGAGTTTTCAAAAAGGGGAGTAGATGCCAATGGTTGAATTGCAGTTATCTTCCATTAAGCTTGTCTCGTGTCTTCACTAACCTTCTGTGAAGGACTAGGATGTTAAAAGATACTAAATTTTGATATCTACTCGTTATTTCTGGCTTATGCCTGAGCTCTTGTGGATATCCTACATTTTACTAAAACTTTTTTAATGGCTTGGTTTCATGTAGATTGAAAGAATGCTAAAGGAACAGTATTGCCCTGTTCTAAAAGCCTGCCTGAATGAAAAAACTAAAAAACTGGTTGCATTGACCAGAACAGATTTTTCTGCTTCATGTATCAACATTTGATGTCTTTTTAACTATGCAGGCTTTTTTCTTTTAGCCTTAAATAACTAGAAAATGTGAGTCATGCTTGGAGTGTCCACAGATGAAGTTAATCTAACAGTTTTTCCAAAGAAGAGTGTCTTACAATAGCTTTGCCATTAGCTAGAAGCAGTGAGATTTGTTGGCAGCAGCAGTTTTTTGTTTTTTGAGTTTTGATAGATAAGTCTTTGCTACCTAGAAATCATTGTGCCTAATCTCTTAATTAGCAAAACATGGCAGAACTTCACATATAACAGTCAGAAGATGCTAAAATTGTGTATAATGTCAGCATAATTAATAATGCTTTTTCAAAGATAGTCTGTTCATTTCCATCATTTCTCTCATTGTCAAAATTTTACTGGATTTTAGTCAATTCCAAGTGACTGAATATAATTATATTGCTCTACAGGAACTAAGAACTCTGGGAATTGTAGCCTTTTAGAAACCATTTGCTTTTGCTGTGACAAAATACCATCGATTTGAGATTCTGAAAAATGCAGGAGGGAGGAAAATAATGTTTACAGTACTACCCCCAAAATGTGAAAAGTATTTAATGACAAGTGTTTAAAGTTGGCAATGTACCAATGAATTACAAACTGCTTCGTCTTATTTCTTGGTACAACTAGCTTGGAATATATCACACTTATGTGGTGCATTTGAGGAACCTGTGCAGATGTTTTTGTGGAGAAAAATTCATAGGTTTTCATTAATGAAGTCAGTTTTTGTACTATCTCAGTGATACTGAAAATGCCACTATACTACTGATGCCACAAAAACGTTTTAGAAACATCCAAAAGCCAGTTTCTGGTTCTGCAAAAGTATTGTTAAAATAACAGCTGTCGCTCTATTTAAGACTGAGCTCAGTATATTGGGGAAAAAATAATTCTCTTTGTATATCAGAGAGAGCCTGCAGATGAATGGAGAGGAGGTGCGCACTAGACCCAATTCCCAATGTGATGAAAAATGTGATAGCATATAACTGCTGGCTCCATTGGAATGAATTATTTCTGATCTAAGCCAACATATGAAGAGTCAAACAGTAGTGTAGGCATCTGTTCACAGTGTAAGAATATTTAACAGAAGGGTACAGAAACATCAAAGCTTCTAATCTGCAAGTGTGGTATTACGTAAAACTTTCATTCGAGGAATCGTGCCTTCCACTACGTTGCTATCGCAGTCTCTCAGTATTCTATTCATGTCCAGGCTAACTTGGCAGCTCTCAAATGGGAGGACACAGAATTTGTCTGTGGGCAAAACTCAAGTTGCTTCACCTAAGCAGGCAGCCAGAGGCCATGTGAAGCAGTGCGTTTCAGCTTTTGGATGTTACTTATAATGTTGGTCAGTCGTGCGGAAGCTCTGATGAGTGACCTGCACTCTCCAGAGAGAGGAGATTGCTAGGACACAGTCTGCAGCAGGAAAGGGAAGACAGGTTCATCCACGGGCAGCAGCTGTGAGATGGGAGACCAGAAAATGTGTTTGCTGAGTGAACAGATTGGGAACATGAAAGGAGAGAAAGGCATGCAATTGGTCACATGCTTCCTGGAAACAGCAGAATTGGGGAGGTCAAGACATATGAGTTATGTGTAGTACTGTAAATCTGTGCATGTAGATGGGCATGCACATGCAAATGGGGCAGGTTGCTGCACAGCTTAAATATTGACAAGCATCACAATCTGTTGTTTTCTTTAAACATTAAACTAGACCCACAGCTGGTGGAAGCTAATAAACTTCGTGAAGAGCTCTGCTGATTTGTACCGTCTCACCTCTCACATTTGGAGTGGTTGTCCCAATTGCTTTGATACTTCAGCTACATTAGCTGTTCTTGAATTTCCAGGATACTTCTCTGTATCTACAAGTTATAATTTATACATATTTTTAGCCACGGGTTTTAAATGTAAATAGCCAAGATGAGTGTTCCTAAGCTCAAGCAAGACCAAAATTATCTCCTGAAGTCCTGAAAGCCTCTATGGATATGTTACAGATGTGTATTGTGATGTGTGGATATGCAACCCTTATGTTATTCCCAGCTTGATTTGGTTAACACAGACCCATTTCTATCAAGTCAGAAAGAGACTGGGCTTAAAGGGAGCCCTGCCCAGAAAAAAAACCCCAAAAAAACAAAACCAAAAATGAGAGACAATTTTTGCTGTTTAGAAAATTAACACATTTCCAAAAACAATGGTTTGTACCTGCCTCTAGAAGAAAAAAGCTTGAAGCAGTGGGTCTTCATGTGCTTCACTGTACCCCAACAAGAAAAGAAGGTATCTGAGAAGGCAGATCTTTCTTTGGCAGGGAAGGGGCAGACAGAGTATTGCCAACCAAGTTGTCATCTTTCATGTTTTGTTTCTTCATTCTTTGGCAGATGTCCAGGGAGCTTAGAATCTCCATAACTTTGCAAAGTCTCCCTTAGTTGCCCCCATTTGAGATTTTTCTTCTTGATAAATGCAAAGAGAAGGGAAGGAACAAAGCCTCTTTGAGCCAAGAAAAGGAGTAAGGGATGGAGCTTTTCCTTCACTTGGACTAATTGAAATAGTTGTCGCTTTTCCTCTTCCCCAGCACTCCTTCCCCAGTACACCTGTTTTGCTCAGTCTCTTTGGATTAATGTGAAATACCAAGTGATGTACTTGGATAAAAGGCTTTTTTGTTAAGCAATGCTCATCCATTTTACTTTTTTCATTAGTTTTATTTTTAATTTATGCCAGACTGCTTCAAAGGTAGCATAACTACAAATACTTTTTTAGAAAATGTGCTAGCTTCTTCTTTGTAACAGACATTAATAAGTTACTGATTGAGATAGAGCAGAAGTTAAGTCTTGCTATTTAAAAAAAAAAGCAGAAGCTATTTCACTTTTTTATGCAGCGCTCCTCTTTCAGTGGAGTATATGCAGGCAGAGATTCTGACTGGCCCAATGATGCTGTCACCTAGGATCTGATCCTGCAAGGCACTAAGCAGTGCCTGTCATCGTGGTAGAAGTAAGAGCAGTCAGCACGTTGTAGCATTTGGACCTTTCAACAATAATGGTAGCATGAGGCAGAAAAAATTTGATCTTGCCTGGGAAGGGTTGGTTTCTCTTTTCACTTATAAAGGAATTCAGTTAATTCATTTTTGTATCTTTAAATGCAAAGATAAAGCAGAGCCTAGCTCAACATGCACGCTAACTTTAAATGAGAGAAGATTCAGCTACCTTGGGTTTATCTACTGGCTGCATATGACTAAAAATGTTATGTATCATTCTGAATCCAACATATAATACATGTATCTATTAATGTGAGGGTCGACCACTGTTTCATTACTCTGTAGCACTGGTTTAGAACAGAGGGTTTAATTTGGTTTTAGTTAAAATTTAACTTCTCTCCCACTAACTGGGTTACATGCTTTTCTGTAACTGGTTCTTTTCCTAGAGGAATTTCACATTAAAGCTTTAATATTAGAAAATCATGTGAACATTTTTAAGTATTTAAAAACAGTAATAAAAAGGTCAGTTCCTTCTAAAATAAACACAACATTTGAAGCAGAATAATATTTTAATAAAATTAAATCTAAGTATTCACAAAGCATTATGCACATACAGTACATACTGTATTTAAAGCCTACGGACCTTAAATCATTTTATTCTAATGTAGTCAGCTTTGGACACGAGCTAAGCTTACTCATTTTGTAATAAGAAAGTTTACAATTGTTCCTGAAAGTGATTTTACATATATACATATATATATATATCTATATATCTATACTCTACATGTAAGTGTAGGTATACACACACACTTGTGTGTATGTGTATATATAAATATATACACACATACATACACACATATGTACATATATAAAATACACACATGCACACATATAGGAATGTGTGCGTGGTGTATGTCTGTGTCCACATACATATATACCCTAACTAGGATCATTGCAGAGGGGCCAGTGAGTAAAAACAGATAACTGCAAACAACCACCCTCATTTTATAAAACAAAAATGCATATTTTTTAATTAAACAGATTATTAATTTGTATTGAACAAAAGGAACACAGTCTTCTGCATTATATAGAAATTAGATTTATTGCATTTGATTATGTTTGTGTGACAGATGAAGAGTACCTGCCTTCTCATGACAGCTAACTTCTATGATGCAAATTTTTTTTAAAAAAAGAAAAGTACTGGAAACAAATTATTCAATTAACGCAGTTTTGTGGATGCGACCTATGGTGATACTTTCCAGGATGTGGCAGAGTTCTTCTGTCTCTTAAAATACTGCCCTACTTCAACTGGTTTGGAAGGAAGCTGTTTTCTCTGTCCTAATTGTTTCAAGCCCAAAAGACTTGGTTACCTTATTCTTTCTCTAGATTTAGAATCATTGTGATTTAGTGTAAAAAGCTCACTACAAGAAAGATAAATCAATTTTCAAAAGTGAGCTGGAAGAAGACTTTGCTTGAATTTTAGCTTGGTCAGGTAGGAGGTTTTTCTGTGTGAATTATTGTTATTGGTCTCCTATGTGCCCTGAAGACATGTCCACAATAAAATACTATTTCCATGACAGCAGTAAATGGTAATCTCCATGCAACGTAAACTGTAATTTCAGAACATGCATGTTATTTAAAAAAAATAAAAATATAAGGTGCCTTGAGAATGCTGGCAGTTTTACATTTGGAACATACAGTTAGTGTGTGTGTATATATATATATTTACATCAGAACTGCCCAACTTTACCTTACAAGCTTCAGATTTAGGAAAATATACAGTACTTTTGCATATAATGGTATATTCCTTGTAGCCCCTGAGTCAAGTATAGAGGATTTAAATAAAAAAAAAAAAAAAGGAAAAACAGCCATTAAAAGCACTTACATTTTTATGTTTTATAATAGTATAAAAGTATTATTTCCCAGGAAGACCAGGATCAGAAACATGCCTATGAAGACTCAAGATTCCTACAGTGCTTAGTGAAGATTCTGGCAAGGAAGGGTGCCTAATTGGCTGGAGATAAGTTTTACTTATCTCTACTGACTGGTCACGTTCTTGATCTAAAAAAGAAGCCAGGTTGTCTTCTGAGGCTGTGTTAAGATGCACTCCACTTGAGAGGGATTCTTTGGATTTAAGTTTTGATTTTTCAAGGTCTAGAAATTCAGGACACTGGAAGGGAGGAGAAGAAACAAGACGGTAATAATTAAATCGGTCTCTTCCAGGCTCTTGTTCTCCTCAAAATTAGCACATTCAGATGGTTGCTGGAAAAGCATGTTCAAAAATTAAGCAGTGTACTGAAATATTTTTACATGGCACTGCATTTGATATAATGTAATTGAATGCAATTATGTTGATTAATTGTAGAAGCCTGGATATCTCGTCCCCTCCTCAGACTTGCTCATATGACATCAAGATACACATATGAACAGCCCTTTCTCAAGGACTGAATATTCTTGAGACCAAATCTAAGAGTATGGTTTTCAACATTCTTGAATTTGCAGTTTTGTTTCAGAACATAACTCTGGAATCATGTCATTCTGAACATTATAACCATTTGGATTCCAGTCTCTACTCAGTTCTCCTTCACTTTTAAACTCGGAATTTGTGTGAAGTGTGCAGTGCGCCTGCTGACATTTGCAGAGGGTGGCCATATTTCTGTTCAGACAGAGATATATGTATATGTTTTGTGCAGTGGGTTTAGACTTGTGAAAACTACTGCTGCCCATTTGCTGCCCTGGTAATCTTTATGCATGCGAACTGATGCCTTCTTGATGTGTTGCACTTGCTATGCCCATATGTGTTCCAGCATACACATGAGGAATCTGACACAGCCAAGCACACTGGATCGTATGCTACATGACTGGTTTGGGATTCCTAGGCATGAAGCAGCCTGTTTGGAAATAATATGCCACATCACTGCCCAAGCTGTTAAACTCCAGAAGTCCCAAACAAATTTGGAAAAGGATCAAATTTTGCCTGAACAGAACTGGGGTGGAAAACATATTTTGGGAAATGCAGGTATGCCACAGCTCTATACATTCATATTTCCAGCAATAGCAAGGGACTGGACATAAGAATGGTTTTAGCACCTTCCACTTCCATATGTATATAACCACCATGCTGCATCAGCTGGACTTGCCTGGCCTGTACCTTGAGGAAAACGTAGTCATGGTGCTTCTCAGGACTTCATGAATGGGATCTATGGCAGATGCACCGATGCAGGCAGGTCTGATACTAGGAAAGTGTTTGTGGTTTACCACTATGTCTAGTATTTGCCATTTCTGCTAACTTTTGTGAAAAGCATGATAATCAAGTAAATCAGACTGATTATAAGATTATTGTATGGATCTCTACAATCCTCACAGAAAACGTGGCCTCTGAAAGTGTGGTATCTAAGTCCACTGTGGAGGTTCTAGGTCAAAAAAATAATTTCATATTCCTTAAACTAGTGAACAAGCACCTAGATTGGTATGCATTTCTTCCATCATAAGCTAAGAAGTCGAGCAAACCTCTTTTGTTCTTATTGGACATGTACATACCTGAGATGAAGGACTGAAACTTCTGTCTGTTTTAATTGATGCTGCAGGCTGAAGCTTTTGTATCACCCGGATTGCTGGCTGTTGATACTCTGCACCTGCAGTCACCATGCTATAGGCAGGTGGAATGAGCGTTGACTGCTTTTGCAGAAGCTGCAGGATGGTTTGGATATCAGCAGTCATTTGGGATTCGAGCCTAGAGAAGTAACACAAAATCAGTTAACTCGTGGTCAGGAATAGGTATATTTTAACATACTGGTTACAGATGTATTCAAGAGGGATCTGCAGCTTATTAATAAAGGAAACTATTGCTTGTTATGACCTGACCATGTCTTAACTAGGAAAGAACAGAAGAGGGAGTACTGAGCCCTTCCAAAACTTGCTGGCTCTCCCTTTCCATTGCAGAACATATCTGCCTGCTTGTCTCTCTGATCTTTTTGCTACGAATGATTTCATCACTGTCCCTTATGTTTGCAACAAAAAGTAATACGGGGGACCAACCAGGTCTTTGGTTGAAATTAACTGGAATAAATGTATTCCCTTCATTGTAACTAAATGGATTTGTACTGGCTGAGGATGGGACTCTTATTTCTGATGCATCTGACAGTTAATTCTGACATTCCAGATGCTAATACAATGCACTGAAATGAGCAGAGAACCACATTTGTGTTTTTCTACAGTTAGAAAATGAAAGATGCTTTCAAAATCATTAAAAAAACCAACAGCCCAAGTCTCCTTCCTGTGAAAATTTATTCAGACTTATTCAGGCTTCAGAATTAATGTTAACATTACTGAGGTTCAAATTTAGTATATTTTTTCTCTTTTTTTCCTTTTTCATAAATTTATATATGACTTCTGAAACACTTGAGCTGCTTATGTTGTTCATACTTACAATTCCATAGCACTGAAGTGATTTTCAAATGGTCTTGCCAAGATCCATGACAAACTCAGCAATAGGTAATGCCTATGGTACCTCCCCAGCTGTTGGAAGGCTACAAAACATGCTATGACAGACTGTAATACAGATATACAGCCTTCTGAATTGCAACTCATCTTCTGACAGAGTAAACAAATCTTTGTCAGCAGCCTTTAATGTTGTGAATGTTACTGCTTGGGCTCCCTACAGCAGCAGAATTGATACCGTGCTGACAGATTTTTGCTTTCACCAGGTGCTTCACTGTTTGATATTATTTTTTATCATGTTGGAGTTGTCCATTGCCTGTGTCATTTATTTATAAAAACATCTACGAAATTAATCTGAAAGGTATGCCTAAAGGATTTTTAGGATGCTGTTTCTTCCTTTATCAGGATAAGTTGGTTTTGTGGCATCAGCTCTCCTAAAGAAAGGCCCAAACCCGGAGGTTACAGTCAATCACGCCCTACTTGCCCTCTTGTTCATCTCCCTTGGGTTCTTTGCTACTTGCAAATGTGCTGATCTCACACAAGCATGATGCTGATGCCACAGGGCAAAATACTGCATCATCATCAGCATGCCACCATCCAGAGAACTTCCATCTGCTAAACCTGGGCCTTAACATATCAGTGAATAAAAGGGATTTAGCATTGGAGGACTTGCACCAACAATTGTCTTTGGCTTTGAATTAACACTAAAATTGCTCCCTTCTTACTTTGTCAGCACTTGATGGGAGTTTCCTGGTACTTCAAATCAAAGAGTACCTCTGGTAGTCTTTATTCATCATCATGGCATATATAACTACTCCCTCCTTTCTCCAAAATTTAAAACAAGTCCATGTCATGCCACCCAAGAATGAACAAACAGGAGAACCTTAGATGCTTGGCCCACATCCTCCATGAAATTCCAATTGCTTAAAGAGGAGAAACAGAGATAGCTCTAGGGACATGTTCCTTGTAAAATGGCTTTCCAGCCTTCTATATCCATTTAATAATTTGAGTGTTATGCGAAACCTCTAACTTGGCATGGAAAAGGTCAGAAACAGATGACCCTGCTTTTTAGTCCAGCAGGTCAGATCTGACATAAGCAGCATAGAATATTGTCTTTTACATTCACAGAAGCCCCAGCAAGGCCCAAAATCCTGAAAGCATGAAAAGCTTTAAAAACATGAGAAGAGCTAAAGAATAAAATGATTTAATAAAATCCATAACAATTTAAACCTTAGTTTATCAGCAACAATGATATTTTCCCACTCAAAAAAACCCTGAGAACTTGCCTAAGAATTTGATAAAACTATGGGTAAATTTTAGATATAACTTCAATTTCAAGAGCTCAGGATTTCAGGAAAAGAAAGGTAACCAAAAGACTACACACTGTTGATGGGGAACATGAAGCTGTTTAGTTATGTGACATTTACAGTTACTTAGATTACTCAACTTTACCGCAATTAGAAATTACTGCAATTTAGGCTTACATGTTAAAAATGTCTTTTAATGTATGATATGGTATTCAGAAATGAAAAATACTATGGATTGGTTGGCTTATGGTAGATGAAGGAAGCAATATGTAGTTAACCTGGCTTTAAACTGATTGCTAAAATATACAGCACAGAATGCCAATGAAGAGCTAATAAAGTATAATTAGGGCTGAGTGCGTGTCATAGTATTTGTCATGGAAAAATATTGAAAGTAATGGAATTGCAGAGTGAAAATAATAAAAAAGCCACAAACCTGAGCATAGGGCAATTTAAAATTAAGTGAAATTACATGGTAAATTATAGTGTTGGATGGATCAAAATTCTGTAACCATATTTTTAAGATGCTATAAGCTATGCTGCTTAGCTGCCAGCAAAGAGTAGTGTATCAGAGAGCAGAAAAGAGAAGGAAGAGACATTTTATTAAGCAAAGGTTATAACAGGTTCTGACAAAGAAAGCATCTGTTTTCTGTTGTAACAGGTATAAGTATTTTGCCTTTTCATACTCCCATGTCTTAGTTGTACAGACAGTCGCAAAATAAGTTAATGCGTCAAAAAAGGAATTTGTCTTTTTTAAACAAGGCAGCTGTTTTGCTTTGGGTGTCCAGGAAAGAAGAGGTACTTCAGATACAGAAGGTACCAAAACCTGTCATTTCGTGGACATGTAAATATCTGGGAATCACTGTTAGGGGAACAGCATTCTGGGTTAGGTGAGATTTAAATTTAAGTTTAGGTGCATCACTACAGCTTCTTCATTAAAAAGTTGATCTCCTAAACAGTCAGTTGAGGAGAAAGGCTTTTCTGCAAGGCAATTCAGAGTAGCTAATATGGGTACCTAGAGGTAAGTGACATGAATATTCTGGCAATGAATTAAAAATTTTGTACCCAGCATTCGCAGAATTGGTTTTTCCAAGAATCTGGAAAACTGACCTTAGGTGATATTTAGGCTCCTCAGAATATATATAGACAACAAAATGATATTCCCATGAGGCATATTTTTGTACTTTGAGCTTCTGAAGACCTGAATGCTTTTGGAAACTTCCTGTGCAAATTCATTCCCCCTGTAGTGTCATTAATATCTGTTGTAGTATGTACTCTTTCACACATATCTTTTTTTTGGACATATCTCTGTTTTTACCTGTTGAGTTGTTCCTGAAGTAAATCTAAACGATTCTCTACTTCCCCATATATGAAGTCACTTTCAGTTTCACAGATGCCCCATGTAACATGGGGTAATGCTGACTGAGTTGGGGAGTCCTGGTATTCCTCTATGTTCTCCTGCTCCCAGTCTCTTTTGTCAGTGATATCTGATGAAAAACAAACCATATAAAAGTATAGTTTCATGTACATGGTGACACCCCTCAAGCATCCCACTTAACTAATGTTTCTCAAACTCTTGAAATTCAAATTGGTACGCAGGCACGCTGCCTGAACAACTCTCTTTGTTCCTTACTACTATTTAAGGAAAAATAAAAGTGGTCACATCCAAAAATCATAAAATTCTAACCTAACAATAACAACATGCTAACATTTTGAAGCTGTAGATAAGCAAGCAGCTTTGTCTAGTCAGCATCATCAGAGTCCTGCCACTGAATGGCCTTTATTTCTTTAGTTTTCTGTCTATTATTTTACCAATGAAACCCCAATTTTCTCAACTTTTTTTTTTTTTTTAGCTATTCATTGTTCACTGAAATTAGAATTATTTGTTCTAACTTAAGTGCATTAAATGATGTTCTTGAATGTCTTTGTGTATTTCAGAGACCTAGCTAAAACCTTTTCTCTTGCTCTTGAATGTGCTGTTGAAGTGTATTTACTGTTTAGCTTCTTGGTGTAAAAGGAGAACTTGCTGCATTGCATTTAAAGTACTGGGTATGCATTACAGTGCATTAAAATGCCCCCTCTAGAGAAAGTTGCCAGACCTCAGCTAGCTGCCTTTCTTACCAATAATTGTAACCCTGCTTGTCTTAACAAGGTTGGTGAAGTGTAATATGTTTTCTCTGAGACAGATGCCATTTAATGCAGCTCATACTGCTTGCAAAGGGATACTGGTTATTATTTTCAAAAAGGAAATTAATTTTCATTGATGTAGCTTTTAGCATCACTAGTCTCCAGACCAACCCTTACATTGTAGTGTAATGCGGGTCTCAGAGGCTCTTACAGTCATGTAGGGTGAAAGATGGCAGTTCATTTTGTTTAATAATTTGTGAATCTTAAAAGAATGAAATATTCACCATTGCTGGATCAGTCAGAGATCACTTTAATATTAAATGAAACGTCACAGTAAATAAATTTTTTTTTCTTTTTCTTTTTTCCTGTTTGAACGACAGGTAAAATTTTGGATTAAGATAGAGAAATAAATTTATTTCAAATTAAAAAGGGTCCAATTGCATAATTATGATCTTACTTCAGAGTTTCAGCTAGCTTGCTGAATTAGTTCCCCTTCTAATCCTTATATATTGTATATACAATATGTAAAGTGTATGAAAATATATGCTTTATACGAGGCATTTTTATTTATTTATTTATCTCCAGCCCTTTGTAAAAAAAAATGATGATGACTACTCCAGGCCCCATACTGTACCTTCTGTGCCCAAATTCCATCCCTCTTGTCCCTCCCAGTTCTTGGAACTCTGTGATAAAACACTGCACCTTACCACCCAAACAGAACTCAGGGGCACTCCTTCCTTTTGCTTGGATTTCTGGTTTGAGCTATTTCTCTGTTCTCTTTCAATTTGCTTAATTGTCACCTCTGTGCATTTATTAATTAGTTTACATGCCTGACTCTAGGCTGTTTCCTCTGTTCACCAAGCTGGTGAAAGGTTACAAATCATTTATCATAGGATATATTAGTTGCACATACCCTTATCTGATATAGAATGAAGATCTTGCTGTGAGCTTTGCAGAGACTACAGTCCACATATTTAGGATGAACAGTGCTTTTTCTCCATCTATCCCCCCCCCCCAACCCCTGCCTCAAGCCTTTGTTATTTTGAGTGAATCTGTTGTCACACAGACAGTCAAAAATTGCTCAGTACCACTCAGATTCTCCTCTGCTGTGATAAAAAAGGTTGTTAAAACTTTAACACCTGTTCAGTACAACTCCCATTAGGGTTGTATTTGTAATTATTTAACCACATGAAGTTACAGAATGTATTGAAAGTTCTTACTGTGCTCAGGCTGTGGCTTCAACATACAGCTGGACAAAATCCTTGACTGCTTATAAAGTGTCAGCCTCTGTTGTATGAGCAGTTGGATTTGAATCCCACATCCCCCAGTAGTCCCTGAATGGTTTGCTCAGGGCTTCTCCTAACACTTATCTTGGCACTGCATGCTGATAACTCAGCATAGGTTACATTCATTTCACTCTTGTGAAATTTTTCTAAACAACCACAGTAGCCAGAGCCATGCTTCAAAGAAAAGAGAAAAAAAACCACAGTGTGGGTGACATGTGAGAGGTTTGTCCAGATGTTATTAGCTAATCCTTTTCAAACACATCTTTGAGCAGTGTTGCTCTAAGTAAAGAAATTTAAAAAAAAAAATCCTGCTCAGATTTAGTATTTCAGGCAAATTTAGCCAGGAAGGGGAGCTCTCACTACGTGACTCCAAGTGGAGGAGGAGACTGACTTATCTTTTTTTATCAGAGAAAGGTGCTTACTGCATTGTCTGATCTTTGGTTAGCAGGTGGTAGAAGGTTTCCTGGAGCTGTAGAGAGTGTTTGAATTTCATGTGACATGACCTATAACTGATTTTATACACTGAGCACAAGGAAGGGGAAAGAGATTTCATTTTGGCTACACAGAAACCTGTTCAGCTTCCCAACCACTTAAGCCAACAGAAGGAAAGAGTGTCAGAGAAGCATGTAATTTGATTTTAGCAGGCACACATGGCACAATTTGCAGTGTCCAAAAATATAGGCCATACATTTCACTGCTTTTTAATGTCATGTAAAAAACAAGTTGTTTGTTATTTTACACAATAAGTCATTCAATAAAATCATGTATTTTTCAGTGCCATGGATTATTGCAGGGAAATCACAGCTGTTTTTTGTCCTAGAGTATGTATTTGTAGACTACTACAATGAACATTTGATTCGTGACAAAGCAAATGAATTGCCACTCAAATTATAAAATAAGTTCATGCACTATAAGCAAGTTAATACACTATAAGATATGGTATTGTACTGTTTTAAGCAACTTTTCAGGTACTTCTGCATACACAAGTATCCCCAGAAAAGCCCAACAGCAGTTACTTTATAACCAACTATGTTCTTCCAGGGCTTGAAGAATACTAGACTGAGAACTGAATCAATAAACGTGTAACTTGGTTCACTTGAACATTTCAGGAATCAATCTTATAGCCCAAATAATGACCAAATGAAAAGAGAAAATAACATTTTTCTGCAACATATAGATTACCAGCTAGCCTAAATAATGACCAAATGAAAATAGAAAATAACATTTTTCTGCAACATATAGATTACCAGCTACGGGAAGATTATTAGGTCTTCTCAAAAGAGCCATAGGTTTTAACATTATGAGTTGCATTTCAGGATTATGAGAGAGAAGTTTATGCAGTTTCTGCCCACATTATCCAATATGTTATTAATAGGCTTTCCATTCATCAACAGTAATGACCAAAGCTTAAAACAAAACTAAAGATAATTAAATATGTATCAGTCACAGTGGCAGTGAATTGTGCTAGCTTTATACCAGTGCATTTGTATTCAAGAATTATATGTGGATTATAAACATACATACATACAAGCAGAGTTTATTTCAAAATTTCATTATGTTTATAACTACTTTTATGGTAAGTTATAACCAATCTAATTAACAGCAGGAATAAGAGTTTAGTTTAAAATCAAATTAATCAAAGCTGATCCTATTTTATTGATCTTGAAGTTTTTATGAAAGTTGCAAGAAAGGTAATGAGCTTTCACACACATTACCAGAAGTGCAAGATTACAAAGTGGAAAAAAGAATGTGGTCTTAATCAAAATATGTAACCTTTAGACAGGCTAAATATAACTCAAATAAAATCTGTGATAGGTTGCCTTGGAAAATGTTGCTATAGCTGCAAGGACACATTTCTGGCTATTGGTATGGGAAAGGTAAGCTTTCAAATTACAGTATGTATGCAACAAGTTTATGTGGTGTAGATTTATACACCCCTAACCTGAGAAGACTGGACTTCACACATTCATACTTTTGAAGTGTAAAAAATACATTGTTTGGCCTGATTAATCATTAGGATTTTTTAAAATTATAGCCTAAAAGCCTAAAGTTTACTGAACGGTGGTTAAATGGTTAAATTGCCTCAATGGAAACAAACTGCTGGGGAAAACGGCATTAAACAGTAAATAAGTAATTCTTCCCTTCAGACTGAAACAATTACAAATGGCCTTTCAGCAATATTTAAATTGTATATTAATCTGGGGCTTTTCATTAATTTCACTTCACATCACTGAGAAAATTAATATTTTAGTATTTTAGATGTAATTTTAATTATGTGATTTAACTCTATGTAAAATTAACTGAGATTGCTTAATAGTTTTTGATCATTTGTCATATACAAAAGGCCAAATCCTTGTTCTTGTGTTTTACTTATGGAATTCAGGATTTGGTCTGTGTGATGTAATGGCACTCCTTTTAACCAACATGTGCAGCAAAATGGGATAACATTCTTTCAAGGTGTTATGACTTTTTCTCACTTAATTTTAGTTGTGCCTTGTCAATACAGAGAATGAAACTAATTACCTGAAAACATTTTTTTTTTGTGCATGTGCAACCATCACTAGGTTTATCTAGCTCTCATTATCTAGGATTTTTTACTGTCGCCCAACCCTGACATATCAAACACCCTTTGAGGGATTCTTTACTGCTTTGAGTGCAGTTTTCATCCATGGGCACTCAATGAAGTCCAGTACCAGCTGACAATTTTAAAGAGTTTGTTTAACTGACTTTCCTAAGGCAGTTCAGTTACAAGATGATTTATTAACAAAGCCTGGAATAGCCTTTTGGAGGGTCTGTAATCCAGTCCCACAGCCAGTGTATTAAACTACATTAATCCTTTTGAGAAATAATAATTTTTTATCTGAAGTATTTTATCTTGTTAACCTTTCAGGAAACCCAAAAGTATTATGTAAAGAATCAGTAGAACCATTCAGAAAATTATTTTTGATAATTAGACTATAAAAAAAGTCTACTCAAACTTTACAAAATAGCATCAGCTAGATTACCTTTGCAAGAATTGCTTCTTTTGTTAATAAGAATTTCTTCTGTGGGATGAACCATTTCTTCAAAGTCTGCCTCTGTGTTTTTCTCTGTAACAGATGGGTAATCAGCTAAGCCAGAAAACAGGGGCTTTTGCTCATCTTCAATGGAGGACACAAAAGATGATGACCCACTTTTTTTCTCTTCAAAGTGTTTCTTAATAGATTGATAGTATCTGGTGGCGTCCCCTGAGGGTTCATGATCACTCTGGTCATTCTCTTTGAAATAATCTGTTAAATAGAAATAATTGTGTACAATAATATGCAGTTCATGAAATTGTGTTCTGGTTTAGTCTCATCTGAGGATGGAGATAATTATTATATCAGTTAGGAAGTTCACTGTCTATTAGAATAAATTACTTTAAAGCCTTTTTTTGATTCCTGTATCAGAGGAGATTTATATTTCTTTTCAAGTCCTAGAAGACAATTGCATGTATGTAGTAAGGATTCGTAGTCCCTAAACCATAACTCATTATGCAAAAAGTTGCTTATATCAAAACAGCAAAGGTTTTATCCAACACAGCCCAGCTGTTTTCTCCTGGTGAGGATGAGATCTGAGAAAGCCTTATATTCCAAAGTTTTAAAGAATTAATTTATTATTTCATTCCGTCTTCCAATTTCTCACATTCTTGGGCATTTCTCACAGTCTTGACAGGCTACCAGTCATGGATGTCAGGCTCTGTATCAGAACTACCCATTTAAGTTATGCCCACATAAGAGCATCTTTGCTGATTATTCTTTTCCCAGAAAAGGCAAATGTCTTAATCAATCACTCAACCACAAAATGTCTGGGCCCACCTAAATAGCATATTTCTCCATGCTCATTATTGTCAAACCTATATTTAGGATTGACATGGTAGAGAGAAACCCTGTTGGTACAAAAAGAAGGGAGTTTCTTGTCTGTCTTTGTGGGATCATCTCAAAAGAACTTTCCAAAGTAGCCCAAATTCCTTAGCCTTTAGACTTAATTGAAATTCTCTGAACATCCAATCTTTTGAATATGAAAAGTACACAACATGCTGTGGTATACATGGTAGCAGAATATCAATCAAGTTGAGAATGAATCTTTCATTAATCATATTAAAGGTCTGTAGAGAGGAACAGCAGACTTGGCCCTCTTAAGAAGTGGTAAATAAAACTAGATTTAAAGCAGATGCCTTTAAAAATATATTGTAAAAGTTAAATAGGATTTAAACCCAAGAATGATAATTTATGAATATAGAGAACTCCTGATCTCCTTTCAGCATAAACTTGAAGCTAATTTCCAATTCAGTATCTGGTCTTTCCTATTTTTAACTGAAATGTCAAGATAATTCCAGTTCTGCTATTTATTTAAAACACATTTTAGCAGGGTAGTCTCAACAACATATAAATACTGTAACTAGTTTGCATTAACTTCCTGGGGAGACAGCATGATTTCCCATCTGCTTTGTGCTAATTACTAATCAACATAGCTCTTGAATATCTTTAGTCTTTACAGCCTACAGCAGTGGTTAATACAACATTTAGAATATTCCCTAGGTTTCTTCTCTGTTTTCTGGTCACTATAAGGAAATGAAACGGTGGTCTCATCTAGTCCTCTTTGTCTGCACATAAAGAGAATGCAAATCTGTACAGAGCACTCTGCAGGAGCCCAGACAGCTGTGAACAGTGAGGGCAGTAGTGAACAAAATAAAACCAATGCTAAAGCAGGCCTCCTGTGACTGTACCTTCTAGAGACTCCAAGGGCAAATAACACAGCCCTGGACTGAAGTGACTTTATTTGGCTTCTGTTAAGCAGGATTATTAGCTATAACTGATACTGGTGATACTCTGATACTGTGAAGGCATCAACACAAATGCAAATGGACTGGCAATGTAAAGCTCTTGGGGGATGCTCAGACTGGAGAGTTAAGTACTGTGTTCTCTGCAATCCCATCTCCAAAACAGTACAAAAACAAAAGAAAGCTTCACAAGATAGTTCTAATGCAGACATCTCCCATGGCTTTTCTTGTGGGAATATATGGCGAAATACATACAGTTATGCTGCAGTAAATTGTCTTAATTACTTACTGCTTGACTGACTTCAACCTGTGAAAAAGGCCTTCTAATGAAAGCTTGAAATTGCCATTTTTAGGGTATTTTTTTTACGTTCAGGGGATTTTTTGCACTATTGGTAGCTGTAATGAGCACCCTGTGGAATACAAGTCAATCAGTGGACTAATTTTAAGAGGAGGTCATTGAGACTTTAATGAAAAAAATTGTATAGCAGCTGAAGTATAGCAGACTCTCTTCTCTGTGATATTCATAGAATAGTAAAATATCTAGAAATAAGAAGCCAGATTCTGCTGACAATTACACTGCTGTAAAACCAGGGTAATTCAATCGATATTCCTCTATATCTATATCAGAAAAACAGAACATATTCTTTTCCAAATGCTTTCCGGGTATAATGAACTCACTGGCATTAGAAGAAAGTGGAGATCTGTTGAATGTAGGGTCCTGCCTATTGAAATCAGAGAAGAGTTGTTCATCAGCTGATCTGTTTCAAAATATGCATCTTTGGCTTTACTGCTGTTGCTTTATCTGCTAGCCATCTGGCTACATTCAGAGAGTCAAAAGTTGTTTTCCATTTAAAAAACTCATATTTAATGCTAAAGATTCTTCTGTGTGGAGAATAATCCTGTGATACTCTGCACCTAGAGTCGGAATTAAAATGGAAACTGAATTTTTTATTTGGGTCATCAGGACCTGATGATGGTGCAAGCTCTGTACCTCAGCTCAACAGCTTAGCAGTGCCTCTGTAGCTCAGTGGAAATATGCTACAAATAATACCTAGGTAATGCTTTATTCAGAGTGTGAATTTCTCCATTTTCTCCTTCCTTTTGTAATGAAATTCAGTCCCTGGTTTGGAATGAATTTTCCAGAAGAGAAGAGTTTTCTATCTGTATATGCGTATATATGGATAAGCTCACTTTCTATCACAGACTCGAGGTTCCAAAAGGTTTCTCTTTTCCTTTCTCTTCTATTTCCAAAATAACTGCAACCATTAACTTCCCCCCATCCTAGTGTTTCCTACTTCCTTTTCTAGTAAGACAAGTTTCACTCTCTGATTCTGATTGCTAGAAACTACATTTTGCTGAAGATTATTGTTTTGTAATTTCCTGCTTTACCAAACTTGTACATACATCTTCTACGTTCTTTATGGAATGTGTTTTAGCCTGTTATGTGTTTTGGGTGCCTACCAAGTTTACAGGCAATGTCCTCTGACATTTGCTGTATGGAAATCCCAAAATCTTCATCGTAATTATCAGAAGGTTTGTGTTTGGCTTTTCGCACTTGCACTGGCAAAGGAAGGGAAGAAATGGGGTTGTCATGAGGGCAATGAAATATAGCTGTGGCATAGACTCACAGAAATACTGGCGTAAAATCCAGCTTGATGGCACGGTTACCAGAGATCAAACAAGTTTCTTTTGTGTGCTATGGTCAGCCTGTAGTATTGAGTTTTGCATTATTCAGACAGTGGCAGTCTGCATGATCTAGACATATTTCCTCTTAACATATTAGTCTGCTGCAAACAATATTGGTGAAAGTGTCAGTAATATATTACATGTGGAGCAGCATTGTTTAATATTACTGTAATTTCATTAACTGGAATTTGTCATACTTAATCAGGCTAGCTGTGTAGCCTAGTGTTTCAGAAGGTGGCAAATTTTTACTCCCTTTTTCAGCCATGCAATAAAAAGTCCCATAATATGCCTAGACCAATCCAATTTTGTGCAGGAAATGAGGTGAATGACTTCCTCACCCCCACAGAAAGCGATTTATGTCCCAAAGCATAAACCAGATAATCCTTATTGTTAAAATGATCTGCATAACTATAAATCTGTTCTGCAGACATGACATCTTCCCTTTCCTTTGAAAAAACCTACCATATTATTTCACGCTACACTAAGTATGTCCCTTGTAAGGAGAAATGCAAACTGTGACTTGGAAGGAGGGATGGTTGATTGCTCAAAAGGTCCACAGATCATCAGATTCCCAGCAAGTATTTTGGTTCAACTGTTATTAGCTCTTTCTTATGTGATATTCACAAATATTCCTGTGGTGGTCAGTCTGCCTTTCCTACATATGAACAAAATATTTGCTAGTCATCATGACTTTTTGTTATCAGTTCTTTAATTTTAAAATGTCAGTTACCTTGCCAAAGAGCAGAAAAATGCCTTATGTGCCCATGCAACCCATGCACCATGGGGAGCAAATATTTGGAATGTAAAGTCAGTGACCAAGCATTTCAGATAGTGTGTTAAACACAGTACCACAAGCAGGGTTGAAATAGTGCAAAATCTCAAAGATGTCAAAAAATCACAAGCTGTTGATGCATAATTTGAACACTGATGTTCAAATCATGCCTATATTTTCCACCATACAGATGGGGAGTAGCATAAAATGAGTGAGGGAAAATGGTCATCCTAATTCTGCAATCACTGCTTTTCACTTAGTGGTGTAAGAACAATGTAATTGATACATAATATTTACGTAGTATCAAAAATTACTGGTACTGTGGAGCAGGACCAATATATAATGAGGGGTGATTCCAGAGAAGTCTACTCAAGTGGTATGCAGGATAAACCACTCTATAGAATGCCAATCAGGACAATCCTGACTTCAGGATTATTAAACTGCTAACTAAAATGCTCCTAATTCTTTTTCCTTGGTGTTTACTTCATACTCAGTTGAATGGCACTGGTATGGAGTACATTGCTAAATATAACTGGGTGCCTTCTGATAGACTAGGTAATGGAAGAATATCAAAAAGGAGGAAGCTGACTGTTTGTGAACATGAACATGAAAAGCAACCCAGTGTCTCGTCATTCAGTAGATAATTTGCTATGGTGAAGTAATACCTTTTTGCCATATTTTTCATAAATCTAAGTATAAAAGAAAGAAGTTAAAGTAATTTGCATTCCTTTAAGATGTGCTATTGTAACAATGAAATCCACAGGCAAGATGTCTGACACTTGTTCTTGTTGCCATCCTTTCTTTGACTTGGGTCTTTCAGATTGGGTTTCTTATCCCAATCTGCAATTAATATTTTACTTGACAATTACGTTCGTACAGGACCTTCCAATGACAGACCTCAGAATGGATTTTTAATTCACAAGTTCTACTAACTCTTTATTGCTTAATTTTAGTGAATTTAAAATCCTCAGAGAGAAAACTGTACTGATTTGCAAACAGTCTTACAGGAAACAGTATGAAGAACTTTAGTGGATTTATTTTCCAATGGGAGAAGGATGTGATTCCCACAATCTTTAGAAATGCATGACAAGTAATAGATAAAATTCTGGACTTCATTTTGTATGCAACATTTGAAATGAGAACTACTCCACCTTTGCTACCAGAAAATTTGTCTGAAAACTGATTTTGGCCTTGTTTATAGAGATATTTAGCCCTTCTCAAACATCAGAAAGTACTATAACTTACCCTGAATTCATTTAAACAAACCTAAGACATTTATAAATCTTGAATTTTAGTGCTTGAGCTCTTGCCTCTCAGAATCAACTTGTCCTACACTCAGCCTCAGGGTCCTGATGCTGAATATCATGACACCTGGATGTTTGTCAAAACCCGCCTCAACTCATGTCCTGACAAGGGACATGTCCCAGGAAAGGTCATCTGAAAGTCCATTCCAGAAGATGAACAACTTGAACAAAGCACTCTACCATTTTTCAGAGGAAGAGAAATTTGTCCATTGTCAGGACAGTCTTCTATTGCCATCATGATCATCTCAGGTCATGACTGGTGATCAGGGAAACTGAGAAGTGCTGCCTTCATAAACATTTTTGAGTGCTTGCTGAAAGCATAGCTTGCTCCAGCATCTGCGCATTACCAATACATCCCTGAGGACAAAATAGCACAGAAAAAAGCAAAAACTTTTAAGGAAAATTTAATCATAAAGTCCTTATAACTTGAGGTGATAAGAAAGCATAAATTAGTATCTCTAGAGGTTTTTCTTGCTCCTTGGTGAAACATCATTGATAATTACAGCACTGTTCAAGTTAACAGAATGTCTAATTATTAGTACTAGAAGAATTACCTACTTTTTGGATGGGTTTTAATGCATGAAAACTGTATGGAAAAATCACAAATTTAGTGTGCATGAAAAAAGAAAAGTAGTTTGAAAGCTGCACAAAATGTCTATTGGATAGCCTGCGAAGTTCAGATCTAAATATTTTCCGAATGATCTCAGCTGAAAAAATGGAAATTGGTGTGGTCAGCAGAAATAGTTGGTCCTAAAGCTCTGAAAACAAACTGTACTGTTAAAATCTGCAGTTCACTTTGTATAGCAAGGGTCTCTGAACAGTAAAACTATTTATATGTCACATATAATATAGTAATAATACTTAGTACAGTGAGAAAATTAATGAAAAGGCTGCTTTTCACATACACTTTATTTGCTTTTGTTAATCTAAATAATCACATGGTATTCTGATGGTTAGTTGCACTAGAATTCACTTTTAAAAGTGGAAAGTTACAGTTGTAGCTTTTTAGTTATTATTAGAGGAAGTAGTAAAACACACAGTGCCTACTCAGTGATAAAGAGATTTCTTCACATTTGAGGATCACAGGATTACAAATTTTAGAAATAAAAAAGAACAATGAAATGAAACCTGAAGTCATCACATATTCATTAATAATTTAATTTAGCAACAGTGCCAAATTTTTATAAGATGAGGACTGGCTACATAACTACAATTTTTCCTTCTGTGAATATCATATACAATTATGCCCTTCTACAGTGGAATATCCAACAGAACTTAGGTGAAACAAGGAACAAGTGAAAATAGATTCTTTCCAACAGAGATTTTTTGGCTTAAAAGTAATCTTTTGGAACAGATACAGTTATATCAAAGCTTGGCCATTTTCAGAACATGGCAGAGACAAGAATTCTTAAAGGTACACACGTATTTCTTGAGACATTTCTTAAGCTGGTAGAAATAATTTATCTAAAGTTCCACCAGCCACATAGGTTTGTGTATCCATAGGTCCTTGTTCAGCACCTTGGTATAGTAGGTGTCTGTAGACCTGTCAGACCTCAAAATTTGAAAAAATGCCAAAGACTTACAATGGCTCCTGAAACCTGGCATGAAGAAATCCTTATATTCTTCAGCACATTTGTTTTCCTCCTTCTTCCTCACTTCTACTTATTATGTTTCCTTGCAAATTTCCCACCTATCTTTAGGACCCCCTACTTACAAAATGTATGGTCAGATATGTGTGTGGTATTTGATTAACACCAAGGAAAAATGATGTCTGTCTAGAAACTGATGCAGGAAGATTCCTATTCCTAGGAAAAGTAGGTTACTGGTGGTATTTTAGGAAAGTAAAAACATTTTCTTGTCTCAGTAGTAAAAAAGTTTAAAGTTCTTATTTTTCTGTGACTTTTTAATGATAGGAGATTCCTTTAATTCCAATTTCATTCATAATTTGGGAACTCCTAAGTCTTCACTGGGGAACCTAAAGACACAAACTACTGAAATTCCATTTTTATAGCAAGTCCTGACAATTCTCCTGAAAGGTTCCAGTGGGTTGGATAGTGATGGTGGAGGAAATGAACTGTACTGGAGAGAGCTGTTTGAATTACTGTTCTGTCCCAGTGCTGCTTGTGAGAGTTTGGTAAGTTAATGTGTCCTTTGCTGTGTTTCATTTCTGAGCTATGAAGGTTTGGATGATTCTGGAAATAGGGAACAGCAGAAGATACTGAAACCTCCCCCGACCATCCTGAACTAAAGACTGAGTAACTTTTCCATAAGGATCCATGTTTCTTTTTTTAAATGGACTAAGAAGGGAGCTAGTTTTGAATAACTGAATTTGAGACACATTTAAAAAGCCAAGAATTTCAAAATTGAAGTGAGTATGCAATCCTTCATTTATTCCTTTGTGCCAGTTTTAGTAAAATGAGATGTTAGGGACGGAGTGACAGCCTTTTCTCTGAATTTTCTTTGCTCTGTCTGGCTTTATATTAACTTTAATGCTAATCAGGTAATATGGAAGAATAATACTTGGTTGTATTCAGGAAATAATACTATATTTAAAAAATTGGAAACAAAGAATTATAAACATGCACCTCAGAAGGGATTCAGGGCAAAAGCCAAAGTAGTTCTCCTATCAAGTTTAGAATTCTCTTTTCTTTTACAAGGAATTCAGCTTTCATTGTAGTACTATTATTACTTTTTTTTTTCAAAGGATGGCTATGGGTATGTGTGACTGTATACAACATTTCGATCACATTTGGCCTCTGGAAATGGCCTCTCTGGGAGCAACTCCTGGAAACAAGACTCTTCTGTGGAAGCTCCCTGAGGTGGCTCCTAGGCACTGTGGTAACAGCAATAACAATAACAATAATAGGAGCAGATGGAAAACTGCAGCGATGGGCTCTCTGATGACCATATACTTTTTGTTAGGGATTTCTTGCTGAAGGTAGGATTTCGAGGACATAAGGTCTTGTTTCAAGCCATATACTGCCTGCCAAGATATTAGTTGTTTCCTGGTCATTTAACCACCTGACACTCTGGCTGAATATTAGAAAACCTTTTCTAATTAAGCCCAAGCAAACTTCATCAGCATAATGCTAACAGTTTAACACAGTTAAGTTAGAGCTTCAATTTTTGTCCAGATTCTTACCCTACTTTCTTGTTGGGGACACACCACAATGCTTGGATGAGTCATCTATTCATAAAGTAAGCATTTCAGTAAATAAACTGGGGGAAAGGGGCAAGAATGGGAGAGAGCAGGGGCAAGGGGGTGTTTCCCCATTCTCTTGCTACTGCTTCACTTCATACTTTTAGGCAGGAGAATCAGTTCCTGAAAGATTTCCTTGTCTTCTACGTTGCCAGCCATGGCCCCTGGATACCTTGTGTAATAAAGCCATGTTAATATGGTTTGGCTTCTTAGCCTGGATAGTACCTACAAGCACTGCACACTTAAGGTAGCTATACTAATCTGGATCAATTAGAAGTTTATTAGAGCTCTGGCTTCTGTGCTTTGAGAATAGATCTGTAGATACTTTTGGAAAAGTCTGGTCAAGAAGCATAACTCTTCAAATTAAAATTAAGTGCTGTATAAGTTTACTTAGTTAACAATATGCTAAAAATGAAACACTGCAAAATGCATTTTATATCCCACTTGATTGTTACAGTCTGTGTCAACGTGGGCAAGTGCATGCAATAATTGTGTAACAAGATTTCATAAGAAATTTCTTTTGTGGCCTTTTAAAATCACATCCATGGACATAGAAATTCCTTGTTATGAGTTCCCTGGGCCAGCTGACAAAAGTTAAAGATTAAGTATTGCTAGCTACCTGAATGTCCAGTTACTAATTTAACAATATAACTCCACTGGAATTCTTATCATCCTCTTAGCTAGAGTCCATGGGATGATGTTCTTGGTTTTGGGTCACAGCTAAAAATCCAGAATAAGGATTTATTTCAGTGAGATCATCATTACAGTCCCAGTCAGTATGTCCACGCTGGTTTATTTAGCTAGTATTTTAATTACCCTGGATACGTTGGAAAGATTTTATATGCCCTGTCAGAAGAACAAAGGATGGCTATGATTTTGCTATGTAACAAGTGCAGTTTTAGCCCAAAATCAGGTTTCTCCTTGGAAATGATTTCATACTTGATTGCTTCTAGGGCTTCAAGAAAACTATGTATGAGTGCCCAGAACAGGTCCAGAATTTTGATAGCCTTCAGCTAAGGGTTACACGAGTTAAAGTTAAATGCAAAGAATATCTCTTAATGAGAATAATTGGACACTGAAACAGTCCCAAGAAGGTTAAGATTTTAGAGCCAACATTAACAAAAAGTTAAACAAGATGCTTGCAAAAGTAATAAAGCTTGAACTCCAGAAAAGTCTTTTCAAAGCCTCAGGTTTTCAAGATCTCAGTGAGCTTACTTACACTGCCTGTAACTTTTGAATTTTTCATCTGTATGTTTGGATTTCATATTGATGTAACCAACTCTAGTGATGCCCCATTCAGCATCGGATAATAGATCTGCACTCAGAACTAGCAGAGCAAAAGAAACTTCTTGCTTCTATGTATTTCCCTTGAAATTAGCTAACTCCTACAGAACTACTAGAGGAAAATGAGAAACGGGCAAGAAAGGATTGTATTTTGCATTGCTGAAAGAGACAACTGAATGTAGGTGGAGCAGCTCATTGTTCCTCAGTTTTCAGCAAGAGACTAACTTGCCAACCCAGCTGAGAGCTCTGTTTGGAACTGCCAGGCAGGAATACTGCTTATTTTAAGCAGTCACGGAGAGAGTTTCTTGGCTGACTGTCAAGCATCTATGGCAACTGGCTAAGGCTGCACCTGCACCTCTGCAAGGAATATCATCCATTATTCTGAAAGACCTGCAATGAATTTCTTTTGGGTGAGAGCAAGAATAAGCTGTTATGCACTGTGTTAACTTTTGCAGGGGACCTCTTGTGGTATTGCAGTCCTTTATGGAAAACAGAGAACAAGCTGGTCCCTCAAGTAGCCCTGTACCCTTCAAAGTCATATTATGGCTGAGCCCAATGTACTAGCTAAGATCAGTTTTTGTTGACACAGGTAAGAAATGGTGAAAATATATATAGGTGGAGTGAGAAGGTCTTGCGTGGAATTGGAAAAGTAGTGGTACTAACTGCAGTTGCATAACAGAGAGCTGTGTTGATTTTGTTTAACCCCTGATATAACTTGTGCAGGAAGAGTTACCATGGCAACAAGGTCCAAATCAGGCTAACATTAACTAAAGGCTGAGATAACACAATCCCATTTTTAGCACTCCAAAGGGGAGGAAATCGCTGATGATCACACTAAAGATGGAAACAATACAATTTCAATTGCATAATATGCTAGAAGGTCAACAGCTGAAAGTAAAGAATGCCAGCAAGACCATTTCATGAGCAATGCCCGCCCAATGATTACAAATCAATAAGAATTTAGTGAGATGTAAAATATCAAAATATAAAAGTGAGAATGCTGGGTGCCTCTATCCTGTTCAAAGTGTATTTTGGAAATCAAAATATGATTGTTAAAAGTCATCATACAACACATATTTTTTATCTGTAAGAATACTGTGACCAGCAATGCATTTGCCAGCTGTGTGTTCAGGAACTCTGTCTTTTCTACTCAAGTTCTTCTGAGGCACTCTGCAGGATCATCCCCAAATATTTATCATTATAGACTAACTATGCTGGATCAAAATATGATGCCACTCCCTTCTATATGTAAAGTGTTGAAATTAATAGAATATTGCTTTACAAGCAAATAGTGACCTCTAGTACTCTACGACCTCATACAGGACGTAGGGTGGGCCACAGAAAAGTGACATTAAAGATCTATGACTACGAGGTGTTTGCTGCAGCTATGGCACAATATAGGGAATCTGAACAGGGACCAGAGACAGGCAGTAAGCCAGTGGGCTGAAAGTATACTCAGTTCTTGGCAAAGGACTCTTATAATTGCATCTTCTCCTCAGATGGACTTCAAATATACCGCACTTCTGTCAAACCCACATATTACCAGATACTATAAAATCATTACCAGGACTAAGGAGCTTGTTGACAGTCTTGTCTCTTCCCCAATGGTGCAAGTTTTTTTTCAAAGACAAAACTGTGGGAAATTATATTATTTCAAAAGTAATGCAAATAAATATCTCCAAGAGGATGTTCAGTGTAATCTACTGGGCCAGAACCATAAAAGCCTAGGGGTCTTGGTACCACACTGATACCTGAGGAGCCTATTTGTAATTCTGCAGCAGGCACAACGTGAAAGATCACTTCCATCTTGTCTAGGTGGCAGCATATGTTTTCTCATATGAAATGTGAAGGTTATTCAGGCAAAGCACCTCTGTCAACAGATTCTTTGTGAAGAGCAGATTGAATATTTCATGGGGACATTTTCCTGACAGATTTGTTGTCAGTCTTGGCTTCCTGCCCTAAAGATGCTTCTTTGATCAAATGGCAATGTCATTGTTCTGAGTGGCCACACTCTGGATTAAAATCTTCCTTCATTGAGCATTATACCTGCTATGTATGTTTAAAGTGTTCCCATTTACTATCAGCTACTCTGCAACTCTAGAACTGGTATTATGCCTCATTTAGGATTGGGGTTTAACTGTGGAGTATGAAAGACAGACATGCCAGAAACAGTAATTTGTCAGACAATCCACTGGACCATAAAAGTGTAATGCTATTCAAGGCATTGTGCTTTCCCTACATAAGTATGAAAATCCTGTAGTATCAGTTTAGCTGTCTTCATGACTGTTGCTGTCTGACCATGCTACTATCTACAGTTCCTGGTATTTAACAGTACTGAATACTGGTGACATGGTTTGATATTTGAACATCAATATACTCATATATATATGAATTTTCCTTCATTAGGATTACTCCCAAAAGCCTCTAAGGTGAATGTAAGCACAGAAAATGTTACCTGAACTCTTGCCAGGACAACAATTTACACATTACCATGTGAATCAAAATCTGACTATGGTGAATCTACTGTGTCCTGAAAACAAAATATTTTAATTCCAGGGAGAAACACTACCTAGCATGAAGATCAACAAAGCACTTTGCTGAGGAAATAAAATCAATGCTGCTAATAAATAATCCAATAGGCTAGTTTCTCCAAACAGTTTAAAACATGATGTCTCAGAAAATAGATATTGTTTAAGAGATAATATATATATGCATATCTCAAGGGCAATAAGGTAGCTTAGTGTTTGAACAGCTCTGCACTGATAGGTAAGAAGCCATGGAAAGGTGAAACGGATATCCTCTAGTCACAAATAACCATATAGGGGACAATGCACAGACTGGTTTTGCTGCTCAGCTGGATTCTCAAGAGCTGCTACAGGAAGGGCCAACATGGGACCCTAATGTACTCAGCATTACCAAGTGAAATAACCAATGAATAATGAAGCAGTGCTGTCTAATGTAAGAAATGAAGTTAATTACCTTTCTCTATTTCACTTTGAAAGGACAATTTCCGTCTTCGTAGTTTGTAGTTATCTCCATCCGTATCATTAGTAGTTTGTGATCTTATTATGAGGTCAGACTTGATTAATGAAATATGAAACATAATGACAGATTAGTCCCATCTAAAGAGAGCAGGTTTTCAATAGGTGATTGACTGTTAATCATGTTCAAGCTTTAAGAAAGGCAATATTACACAAGGCAGTCTGCATCAACCTCTCCATCCCCAACTAATGGTATTGCTCAATGCTAATGTTAAAAAGTTCATGCAGATTGAGCACAACCAACAATGTCACCACCTGATGGTGAAACAAAAGTATCTGGATAAAAAGATTACATGGAAAGACATGTGTTGATATGTTATCAGCTTCCTGAACTTGCACAGGTGTGGTTTAAGTAATCTTAGAGAAATCAATGAAAAAAAAATTAAATGACCTCTAACGGAGAACGTATACTATTGCAAGAAGTAATCTGGTAACTGATTGTAATTAGCTTTATATTGAACTACATAGTAAAAATTATAAAGGTTACATTTTACAACAATAAATATAAGGCTGACAAACACTAGACACTTTACCCCTCATTATTTTATCTTTCTAGACCCTCCCTTCCTCTCTATTGGATTCAGTTTATTCAGACATTTATTTCCATAGCAGAACACAGTGTTGTCTTTTTCTATCCATCTTACAGAAGATGGATATGCTTTTTTTCCACAATAAATACAAGATGCATTTAACTCTTCTTTCTACTTATTTAAACCTGAGAAATTTACAAATAAGCAAGTATAACACCAGTTATGCTCTTTGTGTACATACCCATGGCATTGGCTTCAGCCTACTTCCCTTCCCTGTGCTAGTGAGGTTTCCCATACCACTCAAGTAAGCAGATTTGCATGTGGGAGAAGGGCAGAGGGAAAGAAGTGGGAAGTGTTTACATCTTTCTCTGTTCCCTTCATTGTAAACCTGGTGGGTAAGGTGCTTCAGTGGTGGCCCACTGGTAGAATAACTGCAGGAAGAAAAAGGCACTTTTACATAAATAGGAGGACAGGAGCAGAAGTTGAGGCAGAAGCACCTATTATTCAGATAACAAATTTGGATCTAAATGATGTTTTGAAGATCAGAATGTGCTCATCAGTTCTTTTGGGGGATGATTTTCTGAATTGCAATAGGCTGTGGAAGGCAAGTGGAACTGGTAGAGAAAACTGTGATTTTGCAAACTCAGAGGCATGGGTGAGCCTGTCCTCCCTTTCCTATCTCTGTGAGGTCTAGCAATTAGTGGCTTGTACAGCAGTAAGAAATAACAGCTGAAAAATATCTGAGGAACATGAACAGTGAGGACTTTCTTTGTGTATTCTACACCACAACACAGAAGATGGAGTTTGGTTTCAATTTTCTCAGATCTAAGGAAAAAATAATGATAAAACATTGATGACAATGTAATTGCAGGAAATAATTGCTCTGACTAAAATCGTTAACGTGAATTTATCCTCAAGGAATTTTTCAAATATGTGGACTTTCAGTTTTAACTTAAATTTATCACTAGACTATAAATTCATTGTACTGTGTTTCACATTTAATTAATAATGATGACCTTTTCAATAAACACAAAAGAATGACTTTTAAAATAAAGAATAGAATTGGTCTTTTATTTTCAGAATGATCTTTTATTAAAAAAAAGGCTCAGCATAAAAAGAAGTGACATTTCTTATCAGAATTTATATTTATTTTAAGTTTTTGAACTAAAGATCCACATGTGCTAGCAAAGATGTTCCTATCTTTTACAGCCCAAAACTTAACGTTCTTTGTCTCCTTGTTTCTCAGAAGGCCTTTGAAGCCCAATTATGTTAGTTCCTTCTCACTGAACCTCTGTTTTTCTCTAAAAGTATAGTCAGAAATGACAAAATGGCAGCATCTCAGAAATAATGAAATGTAAACGAGTCATTCAATGGGCAGTGTAGCCCATGTTTTGTGGCCAGTGCTGGTGTACCCTGCAATTTCCTAGGGAAAGCTTTAGCCCCAGTAGCACGAGCTGGGCAATAGCCTTTCCCCTCTCCCCTCCTGGCCAAACCTCCCATTTCTTTCTCAATTCAGACTGACCCCAGCAGTCTGAGATAAGGAAATACTGGTAATTTTTCTGATTTCTTGAAGATGCAATGTGGGCAAAAGGGGACATTTAGGAGAGTCACTGTGGGAAAAAGAGACCAAGAATCCCTGCAAATCTGAAGACTGAGTGAAATTTGAAAAGTCCCTTGTATGCCATTAGTCTCCTAGGAGGTAGGGTGCACTCCAAGATAAGAGAATTAACAATTCATGTTTGAAAGGCAATTAAGTATTTTCTATTGTTAGACAGAATGAATTTGGATAATCTGATTCATCTTTTTTTTACGGCTGTACAATTATATTTGGTGTCAAAAGTTCCCTTGTGGTGACCCAGGCTACAGTCATCTGATAAAAACATATTTTCCATGGCTTTAACAAAACATCCAAAATTCCCCTGCCTGAAACTTTAATACTCTTTAAATATAGAACCAAATCCTGTTAGGTTAACATCATCTGAATAATTTCATTGACTTCTGCTGAGTTTAACTGACCTCAGTAGGAGCAATCAGGTGAGTATATTGTTTTAAGACAGGATTTGGCCTCAGGCTTTTAGCTTTTAATTTTACTAACCTTGATTTTTCAATTGCTATTTTCAAGTTTTGTTACTATGGGACAGATTGGGCGCAATATTAGGAAAAAAATAATCACTTATTGTATGTACCTTTGCAGTTTCATCTCTCAGATTAAAAGTCAGTTCTAGATTGGTGAGGAAGAGATCAGAAAATTCAGGGTACATGTCCAAAACTTCTAGTAGATCTTCTCGCTGGATCTTATGCAAGTCACAGTAAGTTAAAGCTCTCACATCTGCATTTGACTTTCCTGGTTTTGCATAAAGATGTACCATTTCTCCAAAAATATCATTTTTCCCTGCAGGAAGAAAATGGATGGAGATTATTATTTTAAACATAAGCCATTAAATTGAATTATGTATTTCTTTATAATAATGGTATAGAATACTTGATTTTACATTAAATGATACAATCAGATTACCATTGCATATGTTGTTGTAAATCAGAAGTATTATTATTATTATTATTAAATACTAAAAGTAAAATTATTAAGATCAGTGAAATTACATAGATATGTAACTGGACTAAGTGAAAGGAAAATCTAGTTTCATTGCAGTTTTTCTTCAGTTTCATCAAAACAGCATGACTAGAGCAGGTTCCTTTGTCCTTTCTTATAAAAACATTATTTGCTGATTTAAATCATATTCTTATGATGACAAAGATGTAATTTCTTTTGTTCAGTAGAGTCCAGGACCTGTCTGGCCTGGAATCTCATTTTGTTAAGAATTACATGAAGAAACAGGCCATACTTGAAATATATTTTAGTAGAAAATGACTTAGTTTTTATATTTTTCAGAGGGAATGTAAAACTTCCAAGATGCAGAAGTTGTTTTGAAGAAGCTCTTTAAACGTAGCTGCTTTTATTTTGATATTATTATAATTCTTTCCATCAGTGTTGACACACTCGCAGTACCAGTTTGCTAAAATTGTCATCTCTATTTAATTGCCTGTTTTCCCCAGATCTCTACTTAACTTTCATAAATGCAGAGCAGCCATAGACTGGTGCAAAATATGCTCTAAACTAAGGGTTGCAGGGCTTCTCTGCAAAAATGGGGTTTGGGGGGGAACTGGGAAAACACTTGTGGAAAAGAATAGTGGTCATAGCAACTGAGAATCAGCAGACGGGTAAAAAAGAATACAGGGGTGATTTGGCTTCTTTGTTAAATATTTGTGGCTATTACATCAGGTTACTGCAAATAGTTATGGTTTCTCCATCTTATAAAAAGGAAGCTGAAAACTGGGTAAGCAAGCAGCTAAAAGATGCAAAAAATAATTTAAGGACTGATTTACAGTATCTTAAAGAGCACAGTGAACAGGAAGATTAAGAGGTAACCTGATTACTTTGTATATATCCTTATAGAGAGGAAAAATTACTCGGTACATAATGCCTCTAGAATATAGTAAAGAATGCATAGCAAGAACCAATGGAAAGGAATTGAAACAATTTTATACTGGAAATAAAGCACACACTTTTAACAATAAAAATTATTAACTATGGAAATAAGCTGCCAAGAAAAGTGATCCCTTTTTTATCTCATTATGTCTTCAGATCAACACCTGTTGCTTTTCTTTCATCAAACAGTTCATAGACACAACACATAGTTAAAGGTATGGAATGTAACAGGAATCAGTGCTATAACAGAGGTTAGTCGATATAATCTAATAGTCCTTCTGGCCTTAATGTTTATGAATGCTGAGGTCCCTATTCAAAGCATATGATACCTTCTCTGCAATATGACTATTGGCACGATCACAGTATTTTTATATCTTGTCCACAAAGCTGAAAGAGGTGGTAGATTCTACGAGATCCACAGGCATCGTATTTTCTAAGGGTTTGGCACAGAATTACTGTTGTCAGATCAGTTACTGATCAGACCTTACTCAGCAGCATCAGACAGTGCTGATGAGTTGAGGAAAAATGGGGGAAGACATCAACGTTTCTCAGAACTCTTTGATTTCTGTGATGAAATTGCAATACTTGTTAAGGATAGAAACTTCATCCATGTTACCTGTGTTGGACTGAAGTCTTTTCAACCCCAGAGCACAAAGCTTTGAGTGTTTTTAATGTCCATTTCTGTGTGTCGGTTTTTCAGAAAGATGAATTAGCTAAAATGTTTTGCTAAATATTGGTAATCTTTATTAGGTTTCTGTGTGATTTCATTGCAGAGTAATTTTCATTTTTATAATCTATTCTTTTTTAGCAGATTCTTCAAGATACCACAGATTCATTGACTGGAGCCAGCTATCAGGCAGGTTCCAGCCTCATGGATTGTGCGATGGTTTGGGCCCACAGAGCAGTTCCTTTCAGCTGCAGCTGTGCACAACTGCCTGTCTCTTTCTGTCTGGACCACCATTCCCTGGGAGAGTGGGGCTCCAACCTCCCGCCCCTGGTGGGAGGAGCTGTTGGCTGGAAGAGATGCAGTGGCATTGACCTGCATATACTTGGGTTTCTGCTGCAGTGTGAGAGCACAGGGATCTGATGTGCATGACATGTAAAACTTGACCAGTCTGCATCTTTTGTCTGGGAAGAAATTAATGAGTTCATAAACTTGTCAGTTTTTCTTGATTGTGAGTGCTATAGAAATTTACATGTTTTTGATGTAAGAGATGAAATCCTTGATGAACCACACTGTTCATAATCAGGGGAAGACACTCACACAGGTAAGTAAAAACCTCACAGTGTTATACTTGCATGCTCCCTACTTTGCTTGTGCCTAAAGCTGGCCCAGCTGATGAGGCGCAACAGCATGAGATGACAAATTATCTTGATAACGCCATCTAAACCTAGAGAAGAATTGCTGTAGGCACACCTTTGTACTCCTGCTCACGTATCCACCCTGCAAAGTACTAGCAGAATAATCAGTCATAAGTGGATTAATAGCAACATACTGTTACTAGTCTACATTTTGCTTCAGCTACTTTTCTGGCTGTAAGTTCCTGCAGAGCGTAATAAACAGAAAGGAGAACATATGAACGATGTTACAGCTGGTGTAGGCTTCCATAGAGCAAAATCCTTACTCATCTACTCAATTATTTTTTGCATTCTTATTACCTGATATTAAATGGGATAAACAAATCAGTAGTCTTGTTTATGAGGGTTTTAGTTATTTTACTTTAAAAATTGTTGTAGCTAATAAAGTCTTATTGGTTCCACATAAAAGCCATCACCAACTGCAGGTGAACTCCTAGCTGGACTGAACAGTGCTCTGAGCCGTCTTCATTGGGAAAGATGACAAGTAACTCCCCATGCTATACAAACAAGATGTTGATAAGAAATATAGGGTAAACACTGGTGTTATTACACTTCAGTATCAGTCTAGATCAGATTAATCTGATAATTCTGTATGCTCAGTGGGCAGAAGCAGACATTTCTGAAAACCTCTATAAGACATTTTAAATGCCTAAAGTAGATTAATGTTTTTCTCCACCTAGCATATAGCAGGTCTATGTGTCTCAGTACCCTCATACACTGTTCAAGAAAAGTGTCCTTGACTTTGGTTCCTGCAGCAGAATCAGAACTGGAGTAATTTGGTATCTACTTGCCTCAACTTGCAGTTTACCACTTACCTAGGTATAAATCTGACTCACTCCTGCTCTTATATTTTAGATATCCAAGAATGTGGGCTGTTTGGTGCACATGAATTATTGCAGTAATGTAGACTTTGCTCCTTAAACAAATTATTTCTCTGCTTGATTTTAAATAACAGTGAGTAAAATGTTTACAAATTTCCTCCCTCAGGAACAACAATGGATATTTCTTTTCAGTCCTCTGACTCTTTTAACATGCCTCGTAGTAATCTACTTACCAAGAATGGCTACAACAATGTCACTCTTAAGGATCTCAATGGAGCCTCTTGACACAAAGTAAAGAGCGGTGAGAACATCTCCACAGTGCACTAAAGTGTCTCCAGGAGGTGCATGTGTTGTCTTAAATTTCATAGCCAAAGCTCGAAGACAGCCTTTACTGGCCCCCCGGAAAGCTTTGCAATTCTGAAGCAAATTTTGGTTGAGGTGCAGACAAATGTCAGCTTGTAAGCATTCTGGAAACCCCTTTAGGACCTGGAAAGACAAGCATTAAGGATTTCATGTGAATGCTGTGAAAGTTGCTTTATATAATTTTCATGTTTTCTTCCTGGACAGAAAGAAAGACGTGACATACAAATAGAGGTGGCCCTGGGAGCTGTCAGAGTATTACAATTCAATAAATGCAACAATCTATATTGCAAAGCTTATACAATGTGAGTACTAATGTACATACTAATGCATATAGTGGTTACAAAATGTGTTATTAAGATTTCCTTCCCTGCAAGAAATGGTATCAAGGCATATGAATGAATATACTGCAGTAAAATAACAAACAAGACAACTAAAGGTAGAGTCTTGACTGAATTTCACCTCGCTGGACTAATATGTCTATTTCCTTTTTGTGAATTATAAAAATACTACATTTAATATGAGAGGGTTTTGCTGCAATAACCATGACATTTGTCAAATGAGAGCTATCTGAACAAGATCAGATATTTTTCAGAGAGAGGGCATTTCAATGAGATTTTCATGTTAAATGTATTCTGCTTGCAAGTGTAGGACTTAGATTTTTATCAGAAAAAAAGCCACACGTGTCTCTGAAACAATGATGTTAAGCAGATTTACATAGGCAGATGATTAGTTCAGCAAACCACAGGGCTAGTTGCTATGGTCCTTGCTCATCTCTTACTCAGAACAATGGGAGTTTGCCTGAAGTAGAACCACGTGATTCCTCTTGGGTACCATGGTAACATATTAATTTTGTTTAGAAGGAAAAAAGTGAGCTACTTACAACACGGGCATTATGTGTAAGCTTTTCTAAATCGTCTAGGATCATCTTTCCTCTGTTTCTTTTAGAATCAATAAATATTCCTGCTACTGACTTCTATGGGAGTGCTGCCCACCTGATGACTCTGCCCACTGTGTTAAGGAATGGGCCTGACACATTAGTATGCACCACCCTTTCTTTCCCTTAAATTCTGTTATCTGCTGTCAATGATATTAATGGGTCATATGCTTTCCCTAGGACTGGCTACATCTGTTGCATATTTCCAAGGACAAAACATGAACTGATGTTACCAGTCTTATGAACACATGAACAGGAAGTGTCATTTTTGTTATTAGAGTAGTCTATTAATTCATTCCTGTTTATCCTCTGTACTCTTTTTCTACAAACATGTAAATATTCCTGCACAAAAAAAAAAACAAAAACAACCCAACAAAATGCATTCACTTGTTGATATATTAATTCTTACTTCAGCACAATAAAGGTCTGTGCGCTCACTCTTATTGCATAAAGTTATTCACAACTCATATTGATAATATATGAGACTCCTGTCCACACAAGCGAAGCTATGATTTACAAATGAAATATTAGTACCTTTAACTGAGTTGAAATGTTTCTATGATTGCTATGGAAATCAATGCTGTGAAATAACAAACAGAATGCTTTAACACACATATATACAAAAATTTTATAAGCTACAGGTCATTACCACATGAAATTTATATGTCCTCAGAAAAAGCCAGCATTCAACAATAAGCAAAAGAAAACATGATAAATGAAAAGCTTCTGTGGTGCCACTCTGTTTTCAGTATCTATCACACCACTAGAAATATATTAGTATGCAATTACTCTTTTTATTTTAATGTAGTTATATTGAAATAAAAATATTGTGGGTTGTAGCAACTTATTTACTGAATGATACTGAGAAACTGATAACCAAATATGTCTGGTTAATGATACTGGTGTAGAAAAATTGCAGGTGTTTATTTTGAAATTGTTCTCTAGTCATGTGAGTAAAAAAGACCTATTTTGAATTAATTCTTTTGCTATACTCCTATCTGAATATAATTTAGAAGAGCTCCATTTTTTATAGGATGCAAAATAGGAAATATATTTTCAATTCAGAGGTACTTACAAGAAAAGATACTGAATTGCTAGAAAGTCAAGAGCACAGCCTTAGGATAAATTGTATTAATTTTTCACATCAGCTTCTGTTTATCTCATTTATCAAGGGATTGTACTTTACCATTAAGCAAAAACCATGCAGACCATGTGTGTTGGCTTATATTTCTGAAGATACTTTGGGGATTTCTTTAAAGAAACAATTATTCTGGTAATTAATTTATACTTAGTATGAAATTGTTCTAAAATCATTGCATATTAGTTAATGGTTATTTACATGCCAATAACATTTGAAAGATACTAGCCTTTGTTCAAGTATCTGCATTTAAGAAGTCCCTGCCCCATGGAGCTTACACTCTAAAATAGTTGTTATACACCAGAGAGGAAGAACATTTACTCTTTAATACAATTGTCAAATATCTAGAAGGATGACAGGTGCCCAAATAACATTGATTTCCAATGGAGTTTTGGAGATTACTCCACTAACAGAAGTTTAGAAATGCAAGAAAGAAGCTGATTTGAAGACAAATTTGTTAAAACATTGCTATACATTGCATTACTAATGGGAGCTTACCATATCACGCACATTGTATGTAGTGAGGTATTTAATCCAAGTCCAGTAGCTGACACTATACAGAATTTGATGTTTCCAAACTCAGTTTTATGTTGTGCAGTGGGACAACATCTTACCAACCCAAGTCTCAATGTAGATTTCTAGTATTCAGATTTTCATTACTTTAAGCAAATATTTCTTATTCATCAATTTTTAGCTTATGTTAATAAAGGAGTGTCTGATTCTCAGAGATATCTGTGGTTGTGTAGAGCAGGAACAATTGTATTGAAAATCATGTTCTTATAATGCGGCAATCAACATCAATACATTATGTGTACACATATTGACAACTCTAAAATCATCCATGCAGTCTTTAAAATAATGAGATTACCTTAAAAATAATAAAACTCTAAATATTTCATTTAACTTCTTTTGTTGTGAGCTTTTGGAGTCTTTAAACACATTTAAGTCACACTCCAATGTGACAACAAAAATTCAAAATACACTTTTCTAAACAACTAAAAGCCAGTATAATCTTGAAATTATATGAATGCAGGACTAAGTGATGCAAAAATAAAATAATTTTAAAAATAAAATTTTGATAAGGCTAGAATTGCTTTTTAAATAGCATTATTCTCAATGACAAATCTAAATTTAATAAACCATTTGAATACAGGTTTGGGTTTCAATTGCTCCATTCTTTCCTGACATATTTCTATGGTTACTCTCAAGATTTCCTCAATAGTGATTCCACCAGGCCCTGGTAAGAAAAATCTTGGATTCTCATGGTTAGAGTCATAGTTAGAATCAGAACTCATGCAAAATTCAAGAGACACAGATCTACTAAGAAAGAAATGTAACAAGATATAAAATCAGCCTCCCCCCCAAAAAAAAAAAAAAAAAAAAAAGAAAAGGAAAACCAGTTATGATGCTGTGACCATAAGCTCCAGTTGTTCCTCCCTGATAGTTATCAAATCCAAGTTCAGTCATCTCTTCCTGTCTGGAATAAAACTTATTCCACATCAAATAACATTGGTTTATCTACTTGTCATGCTTAGATAGGAGGTAAGCATCATTCAGCAAGAAGTAAAACATTTTGTGTGGAATAAGTGATTGAAGCTGATGAAGGAATAAGTGAGGATAATAGGGACATAATTCACATTGCTTTGAAGAATGTACTCTTTTATAAGTGGAGAGGGAGTCCGGTTTCATTAACTTCTCTTTTTCAAGATGACAACAAGGTATCAGTCATACATGTATCAGACATCTTTGTGACAACAGAATTAGAGACATCTATGTGCCCTAACCTCAATCAAATAGCAAATGTTTGGGACAATGATAACTTTGTTTTGTTTAGATAAATGATAAGATTCATGACAATTTTTAGATTTTCTCTCCTCAGTTCTGGAACAGGTATTGACATCTGTCCCACAGAAAAAAATCTAGAAAGCATCCAAGCTGAAGCGAATCAGGATATTACACTGTATAATATGTAATTATACATATTAATTGTATGTCAATACATTTGTTGACAATAATTGTCATTAAACATGGAAATATCATTACATTCTATACCAACAGAATCACAGAATGTCTGAGATTGGAAGGGATCTCTGGAGGTCATCTTGTCTGACCTCCCTGCTCAGCAGTGCTACCTAGAGCTGGTAGTCCAGGATGATGTCCAGATGGCTTTTGAATATCCCCAAGGACAGAGACTCCACATCTATAGGCAACTTGTGCCAGAGCTCAGTCACCGTCACAGTAAAAAAGTGCTTCCTGACATTTAGGCTGAACCTCCTATTTCAGTTTGTGCCCATTGCCTCTAGTCCTGTCACTGGGCATCACTGAAAAGAGCCTGGTTCCATCTTCTTTACACCCTCCCTTCAGGTTTTTGTTCGCATTAATGAGATCCCCATGAACCTTCACTTCTTCAGGCTGAACAGTCCCAGCTCTTTCAGCCTTTCCTAGTATGAGAGGTGCTCCAGCCCCTGCAGTCTGGCAGTCAAAGATATTCCTTTAATTCTGCATATAATCTTCTATCATATATTTTCTCTGTTGAAATATAGGTGGGATTAAACATTAAATGCCAGGCTGCAGTTGAAGAAAGCACAAGAGAGCTCTTGTGTATTGTGGGTCTGTATGGGGTGTGTTGAAACTCATTTTGACTAAGGCTTTCTTGTCCTAGAATCAGAGTCAGACTTATTTATGAGTTGCAAGTGTCCAGCATATAAAGGGAAAGATAAAGGTAGACTCTCTAGTTCATCTGACAAATTAAGCTGTCATAAACTGAAAGAGGAATTCTGGTCCTTCCCCACATTATCTGTTTATTCCTGCCCTGTCTTGATCTCTCCCTGTGAAATGGTTTGAGAAACCGATCCACACAAAAACTAACCCAGCAAAAAATTTGAGCAGCTGAAGGTACAAAGAGGCTGGAATAAATACACTTTTTGTCGTAGACTACACATACTTAATCTCTTCTTCTTACAAGAAAATTTTGCAGAGTCAGATTTTATGTTTGTTTGTTTGTTTTTGGTAGGATATGAAGGAGGTCCTTACAGTTGAGAGAGAAGAGAAGCAGTGTGTGATGATGAGCTAATACATCTTTCAATGAGATTTGAAGTCTGACAATCATCAAAAATTAGGATCTTTTGCTTTCAGTCATTGCCATGACACAGATTTGTGTGACATTTTTATATTGAGATTACTGGAGCTGCAGTGAATCATTCTTCATCTATAATCTTATTACAGTTTCCGAGTACATCTGAAAGGTGATTGCTGAGATATGTTACCTAATAATAATAAGTGGAAAATTTTTAATTGTTTTTGATTTTGAGACATTAGACCACAAAATACAATGCAGTGAGAAACTGGTAAAGGATAACTTCGCAAATAGATTGACATTCTTGAAAGTCTTTTTTTCTGTGAGGTCTTCTTTTCTGTAACTCGATTAAATGTAGGCATTTGTGTTTTTTAAGTGGTCTTGTTACGGAAAATGAAAGAACAGCTTTACAGCTAATCATATCTGAAGTACTTTTCTGATAGGCTTATATGTCTTATGATTTCCATTATGGCATATAGACAAGTAGCAGTACCGCTTTCCATCATGATTACATATTCCTTCTGTTCAACCATTTACTACTAGTTTTTGTTCCAAACACTTCTAATTTGGATTACCCGTTTGATCATATAAGGAACTTCTCTTTCTTATTTTTGAAATTTTAATTTACTTCTCTATTTTTCTTGTTCAAAGAATACTACTGGCAATAGTTCTATTGGTAGAATTGTTTTGGTCATAAGAAGTGATCCCAGCAGGAGGAAAAGCAAGAATAACAAATGTAGTGGTGTCATCCAGTGACCAGTGGCCAATTTCTCGCAAAAGAAGACTTACCAAAGCAATGATGAACCTGGCCTTTATTTGATATAGTAGCACTGCTGGTTCTGAACTTTCAAGATAGGTGAACTTTCAAGATAGGTGTGTACTTGCATGATCAGTGTGGCCAAGACAACTTATCACAGGTGTAAAATCAACCATTTGCTTGGATGCTTGCAGGAGTAGGTTCCATAAATGTATATATAAAAATTCTGACTTGTTATCTTCTTTCATTGTACTGGGTAAAACCCAAAATAAAAAGGAATCTGTCCCACATCCAAAATTTTAATTAACATGTACATTTGGCTAAACGCTTTCCAAAGCTTGTCCAACGTATTTACTCCTTTGAACTCTTTTTAAAGGTAAAATAAACCAATAAAGCTATTCAGATGCACAGAAGATCCATGGAAAGAAGAGGCGGGGGGGGGAGAGGATTGCAAAAAAAAATACATGCATAACTTAAAAAACTTAAAAAAGGATCTCAAAAACTAAATATGTCATCTTTTCAGGGTAAGCATCACAGGCATGCTATTATCAGTGCTGGACTGATAACACTGGAATGAAGGGGGGAAAAGAAGGCAAAGAGAGTTTAGGAAAAACAGAACAGGATAGTTTAAAAAATAAAAATAATATCTTTGAGTCTTTGGGACTGGTGACATCTTTCATGAAACAATATACACTGTAAATAATTTTTTTGTAATTTCACTTTGCCAGTGTATGCCACAGGGATATGGTTTAAATTATGCTTATTCTATAGACTCTAGATTTTTATCCAGATTAAAATAAATCCTAAATCCTGTTTATCCAGTCCATGCATAATTATGTGGAACTGTTTTTATCAAAATACATTATGCAATGAAACATAATCAGAGAGATGTAGAAATGAAGCAGAGAGGAACAAATGAACAAATAAACAATGTTCTCAGCATATTTCACCAGCAGATGTTTAAAGCCAATTTTAAGTTTAGCCATTTCAAATGAGTATAAAGTATTATCTACTGGTTTTCAATATAAAGTGTAGGATTTTGTTTAGGAAATCAAATTTATTTAGTCTTCGTGTAGTATTATTCCTGAGGTTAAAAGCTGTTTGTTTTTTATTCACTTTTCCTGAATTCTTAAGTATATTACTGATGATAATTAAAAGCATATTTTGAAACATATTCTTTAATTATTTATATATATATATATGAATATTTGTGTGTGTATACATTGCATGTACACATATAAAATGTAAATTATTCATGCATTTCATATTTCAAAGGAGAAAGAGGACTGAGTTTTTGAATTTTATTCACTCTTCAGTCATGAAATGAAAAAGACAGACATTGGATCAAATTCTGCCTTCAGATACTTGCAAAAAACTCCCAGTAAATGTTGACAGGAGTCAAACATATTTGTCTGAGGACAGTATTAGCCCTTTGGTGTGTAAATGCAAATATTTCATGCAAAATTAAGTTAATACCACATGCAAGTCCATCTCATATGCACATGGCTTGTAGCCAAGAAAACTTCATTGGTGCTTGTGCTAACATGCATATATGGTTTGAACTAAGAGCGTTCACGCAAAGGAAAATGCAGTATGATCAGCATGGCAACTTTGTCAGAGTGACGTTCCTACAGAGCAACTGTCTAATGCACACCAATATGCACATGACCTTTTTTGAGCAGAGAAGCATGATTTGAGTTGTGGGGTAAAACAGTGATTAATTAATGTGGTTATATTAGCATTTCTTAATGTCTAATTTTTAGTAACCATTTTGCCCCACATCTGATTCTACTTGGATAATTTCCCTTTGCTATCTACCCCTTCATCATGCAAAAGGTTACAACTGAAATTAGAAAGCATTGAACAAGCTCTAAACCCGACAGATAACATGGATATTCTCCACACTTTATACTGGAATTAAATTTGATATAAATACCTCCTGCTCTTACCAGTGGGTGGTGTTATTCCATGTATTTAGGTATGAAGCAGACAGGAAAGAGATAAATCTTTCATAAGTACAACATAAATCACACAATTCTTATATTATCCTTGCACTAAGTGTAATATATTCAAACTCACTTTTTAAGAAAATTAAGCGACTGCCATAAAACTTGAGGGATAAAATTGTGAACAGAATAAGAAATAAAATATAATAAAACAAGATACTAAACTTGATTTTTTTTTCATATTTTATTTAAAATAAAGCCTCCAAACTGCCTCACAATCGTGTTGCAGAATATGGGCTGCTTAATCCATTTAGTTAGCATTTCACATTAATGACAAATCAAAGACTAATTCCAGTACACCAATTCCTGCATTATGCAAAGTTTAACCTGACAACATCCAGTTTTAGTTACTATTTCATGTGAAACAGGTGTTCTTAGTACATCCATTAGTGGTAATGAATTAGTTAAGGCATACATGATTTTGTAATATCTTCAGAAATAATTCAATGAGCTACTTTAGGCTTAGGCTGCACCCACCTGCAGCTTAAGGGCCTGATCCTGCAAAGTGCTGAGTACCGCACAATCCCATTGCCATCAGAGGGAATTAGAGCCATTCAGCGCCATGCAGGATGAAGCCACTGGTGCTGCCTTCCACTACAGTAATCCCCAGCAGAGGTTTATACAAGAATCTTTGTCCTGCACTGGGCATAATATCCCTCTGAAGGGGACACTCATGGAAGTGGGAGGTGAAGCCCAATATATTTAATTTGCTGTCTTACTTTTAAGATCTGCTTTACTTAACGGTAACCATAAAGTCAAGCTGTCAGTGATTCAGCTTTATAAAAGCTTTTAATTGAGACCATTGTTTCTGCTTACTGCATAAATGTGTACCACTCTGACAGTCATTCACAAATGTATGTATAGATAACTCAAGGAAGCTGTTTGAATTTATGTCAAAATTTTGGAGGTTGATTTCTACTTATATTGTTACAAAAATGTATAGATTTTCTTGTTCTTGCCAACTTTATGGAGAGCTCTGCAAAGTCTCTAATCTATTACTCAGAATAGCTCTGGAAAGCATCCCTCTAGACACACAGATTCACAGATCCTTAAGATGCACAATTCCTTCAGTGTCTTCAAATCTGTATCAACTTTTCAGAAAAAATGTTGCTGTCTCCAGAAAATAAGCCAGAAATATAGATGCTTACTTTTGCTCATTAGCAGACTGTTATTCCTTTTTAGCTGGCCAATAATATATTTTTCTATAAGGAGCATTTAGATTTTTTTTTTTGTCAGGAACAAAAAATGTGAGTGTTGTACCTTGCCTTCCTAGAAATGATGTTCTGTGGATTGCTAAATGGTTAGTAGTACTGTGTTGACTTTCAGTGCAGAATTATGCGGTTGTGAATGCAAGTGAACTACTGTTCAGACTATCATATGATTAGAATATTTTACTCTGAAAAGACCAGCTAATCCACCTGCATGGTCCTCTGTTCCACCCACCCCAATACACCTGTTCTAGATTACATGATAGGATTTTGCAAAAGAATTGATCTCCACAGGTTTTATAGAAGAGTAACTCTGTAGATACCAACAAAACTACTTGTTTGATACTGGAAGTGGAAAATCAGGCCAAAGAACAAAAAAATTCTGGAACAGCTATGTCTGAAATAAGAAACCTATGATTTTCTTTTTCTTGTCTTAAGCTTCTAATAGTCAACTGGAGTTCTCAAGCTTTCCTATGCACAGTGAGAGTTCAGCTTTCTGATATAGCTTGTAATAATCTAGGCAGTTAAATGTTTGGATGCCAAATGTGTAATGGCTTGGTTTGCAATAATTGCTATATATCCACCATCTTAAGCTTGTAGTTTTACAGCTCATAAATAATGAAGACTTACAATCTCCTTCTAAATTCTTGTGCATTTATCTACTCCTCAGCATCTGTGCTTGAAAAACAGAACAACATACCATGTTCATGTCAATGCCATTGGTGTATGTCCACGCATGCTGGAAGTATTCCTCAAGTCGCTGCCGCAGAGGGTTGGGGATTTGATGAAAGCGTATAAACTCCTTTACTCGCAGCATCTGCATGTGATACCGTGCAGTTCCCGAGTAGAGTCTTTGGATTATTGCAGATACGTTTCCAAAAATACTAGCATACATTAATGCTGGATTAAATAGAAACAAAACTTACTTAAATCATATCGTTGGGATTTGCAGATGATGCAACCATTCGTATAATGTACTTTCTATGTAAAACAGCTGAGATAAGACTAGTAACATTTTCAGAGATGTGGAATTGATTTACCTGAAACTTTTAATTTATTTGATTGTATCAATTCCAAGTCAGTTAGCATATGAGGCTTAAATATTAAATCATAATCAAGTTGATAATATTTATCTTTGGAGATTTGTAGTCCTAAATTTAGTGTTGTAAGTTAGGTTCATCTAATTTTATGGACTTCAGCAGAACTAAGAAGTAGGAACTAAGGTTAAGTACAAATTAAGAACAAAGGGCAAAGTTAAGAAGGTACACATACATATATAGGTTTAGGGTTTAAATCAACAAATAAAATATGATTATCAAAAAATAATGAGCTATAGTTTCTGAAATCCATGCAAAACTCGGCTTCCTACCCTATACAGGATTTGCTTACAGACACTGACACACAACACTAAACTTCTGACAGTTTGCATAACAGATTTTGAGTAGTCAAGCAACTTGACTACTTCCTGACACTGCATGAGTCACAACATATTTTTGCATATAACTTTGCTTTCCTGGGAATTTGCCCTTCCGGCTGCATGCTTATAATCTTATAGTCTTAGATTTTTAAGTCATTTGCTCAAACACTGAGAAAAAAGGAAAAAAAATAATAAGATAAAACTACTTACAGCCAATCAACATGACACAGATGGAAAAGATTTTCTCTGAGTTGGTGTTTGGAGACACATTTCCAAATCCTACACTTGTCAGACTGCTGAAGGTAAAATAAAGTGCTGTAACATATTTGTCCTTGATGGATGGTCCAGAGCTTGCATCACTCTTATTGTAATGTTTTCCTAATTGTTCTCCTAAAGAATCCAACCAGCCAATCTTGTGAGCCAAGTAAGGTCTTTCTACATTTCCAATGGCATACCAAATGCAAGCAAGCCAGTGTGCAATTAGTGCAAATATGCACATAAGGAGCATCAGAACTGCAGCACCATATTCTGAATATCTGTCCAATTTCCGTGCTACCCTCACCAAGCGCAGCAGTCTAGCTGTCTTCAGAAGACCTATTAATGTTGTTGTCTGTAAAAATAAGATATAAATAGAAGTTGATTTTCTCTGTTAGCAAATGTACTTTCATGAATAGTCAGCATGAATAAACCAGTGCAAATTCCATTACCTTGGGGAATCAACAAAACCAGTAGATGAACCCATTTCAATGTAATTTTAATTTCATTTTCTTTAAGCAATCAAATTTATTATAAAAACAGTGAAGAAAATAAGAAATGCACATTTTAAATCAAGATATATTGAAGTTGTCATTATCTGCTCAATACTCTTTCATTTTGAACATTATTCTTTATCTGGACTCTCCATTCTACCCTAATGGACTTAAATGATCCATTAGATTCATGATGTTTTGGCATGCTAAGGTCTGTAAGTTATCAGAACTACTCATGTTTATATGACTGGCCTTGTAGGTAATAAGTATTTATGATGTTTGAACAAAGCTGTGTGACTATATTCAGTTCTAACTTAGAGACTCCTTGCAATGCTCTGGCACACATGTTGTAAAAGAGAGAAGGAATGGGGCAGAAATGTCCCAAAGAGTAATGATCTTATTCTGCAAATATTCTGCCTATTTGTAATGGTCAGAGCATGCTATACAGGTGAAAGAAGATGAACCACTGTGAACAGAAAATCATGGAAACGTTACTGTTGCCAGACTCCAGATTAATCTTCTTTTTGCATCTTTCATCCTGAAGCTTGCAGGTATAGTGGTAGAAGCCACTAATAAAAGTACTATACCATTAAAAAAAACATATGGGTCAGTTATAAACCAGTAACATATTCCAATTTTTTTAGTGGAGACCTGCACTATGATTCATTGCAGCCTCTTTGAGGCTCTGATCTTTTTAAAGGAACCTAAAGCTTATTAATGTAAATTTACAATTGTCAATCTGTAAATTGTTTTCATACTTGTTAATTCCTTGTAAAAGAGATTGACAACATTGTAAATAGTAACTACTCAATTTCAAAAAGAACTCAGCTACCTTATTCCCTCCGTTAAGTCTGAACATATATCTAAGCATTCAGTAATACTTTCTCATCTCTCATCTCAATCTCAGTCTCAAATACTCATAAACATCAAGACTGAATATGTTTTTAATAAATTTTTTCTTCCTTTTTTTAACATGGATGTATGTTACATCACACTTAACTGGAAAAGTTTTCTGAGCCTTATAAACCACTCTGATGGTAGTATGTGTCACATTAAAGCTTCCTTTCAACAGGTACTAGGCTGGTTTTAATGTTTTATTAAATCCTTGAATTTCCCATGTTTCTAAGTAAAATCCCAAAGCCCTTGGAAAAAGGCAAGAGGCTTTCTTGGCTGCATTTGTCAGTGGACAGCTCAATAGGTTGTTCATACTTCCTGAGTAAATAAGCAAAAGGGTAATGTAGGGTAACACTGGCTAACACTCCTTGGTTCAACTTAACATCACAGAGAATAAATTCAGGGTGAATTTCTCATTGCCACATAAAGAAGGCTGTTTCACTGATAGTGACCTCAACAATATGAAAGACCATATCCTTCAAAAAGCTATGCCTAGGTTGAGCTTCAGCATGTGAATATTGCCATTAGGTACATTTTTTTGTAAGGTAGATCAGGCTTAAATATATATGATCCCTTAAGGAAAAGAGCAATCTTAAGAAAAGCTAACATTTGTTCTTAGTGGGGTGTTGGAACCATTCTATTACAGATGTAGTCATATCTCTACACCATGCAAGAGGCAACATATTCTTACAGTGCCCCTTAAATAGATCAGAAGGTGGATTGTGAATCCAAAATATGTCAACAGTGTTCCACCCCATTCTTAAGATAAGACTTGCTAATATTACACATCCTCAGTGTCAATCCCATGTTTAGATACTGCATCAGTGTGAGCTCTGGAGTGTGCTGGAGGTGTATAATACAAGCAAACTCCATCTCTTCAGGGTGAAATCAGCATAAGTGAGATTAGATATGCTTTAAACCATCAAGAAACTCATCCCGAGTTTGAATTTTCTTTAACACAGTGGAGAGGCTTTGACACTAAAATACAGCTGGCAGTAGAGGTGGAAAGCATGATCCATAGGTTTTGGTGTGCCTTTACATGCTGTCTACTTCTCAGTGTAGATGTAGCCTTCACAGATAACAGTCCACCTCCCATGTGTCACTTGGCCAGGGACAGAAGTACTTGTTGCCAGAACTATGCCTTGTGCAATGTAATTTCCTTGATGTGCTGGAATACTTTGCTCAGCACGGCACCCAAGGAGACAGAGATCCTACTCTGTTAGTTACCCACCCATCTTACCCCGTCCACCTTACCCCACCCGGTGCCAACAATTAACATCTGCAAACAACAATCCGACAGATGCTGATCTTTTCTCTGAATTTCTTGCTGCTCTGTTTTCATCATATCTAGCTTTATCAGCTAGACTACAAGTTCAAGAGTTGCTGGATACCCACATCAGGATTTTTTTTTTTTCAGTAGCAACATTTACTGTGAGCCAGAAGCACACAGGAATCTCATAGCTACCGAAACTATGAATGCAGACTGCTAAAAGATGGGTACAGGATCATTTGCCCCCACTACAGCGTATTCAGCATTTGCTTTATGTAAGGCATTTAACTGTTTGCTTAAACTGAAATTCGTTAGGACTATAGCACATATTTAAATACTTTCAGAATCTAAAACACCTCCAAGACATTGAAGAAGTCTTTTTTAATTGGTAAGATTTATTAAAAAGATAAAGTTCTTAGGGTAATACACATCTTAAATAGATTCTGCCAAAACAGACATTCTATTTTCTCAAATTTACTTTTTCATTACAAATAAACAAAACTATAGAAAAAAAGTAAAAAAGATCAGCTTAGATTTCTCCACTGCACTATTTGTATTTTCCAATCTGCCAGTCTAACATTTTGTTAACCAGTATATCCAACATAATTTTGTTATTTTTGCCTTGGTTATTGTGCTATTTGGCCTTTTAAAAGGCCTTTTGATTTTTTTTCTAGCTAGAGTAGAGGAGGGAGATATGGATTATAAGTGTATTGGGTTTTTTCTGTTTTGACTTCAGTAATAGTGCAAAAAATAAATAATACATCATGTCTACAATGGTTCTTTCATGCCTATATCATTCTCTCCATGAGCTAAGTAACAACATAGAAGACATCTTTAGTTGTTTGGAATAATTATTCAGTTCTGCTAATAAGAAGCTTGAGAAAGGTTAAAGTTTGTCAATTGTTTTCTCTCTGGGGGGGAAAAAAATGACCCTCTAAAACCAGGAGTTCATGAATACTACATTTTCTAAGTATAGGTCACTGAATTTATTTTACAAAATCCTTATATATTACAAAGGGGTATCCTAAACTCTGATTAGTCTTCTTTTTTAACAGTGAGATTAGTTTACACCCTCAATTTCTCAAGCCCTGATGCTGAAATGACCACAGAAGGGGGCTATTTTGACAGACAGCAATTGATTACAGCACAATTTGAAAGAGAAGGGCATCAGTCCATCTGATTGCGGAGGGTATCATTCAGAAGTTGTTATTGTATGAGACTGCAAGAGGGAGCTGGTATCACCTAATTCATTATCTGCATAAATGGTATTCTGCCTGTGCAAAACGCCATTTACAATTCATGACTTTCTCACTGATGGCCAGATCCTTAGGTTTCCTCTAGATTTTTGTGTTTTTTTTTTTCATAGCATCCATTATCATTAATGTATAAATCTATAACGTCGTCTCTTATTTGTCTCTTTTTTAAACCAAATAACCCACTGAAGTGTACGAGTAGCTCAGACTGTCTCTTCCAATGTGCATTAATGTGCACTTGCTTACACAGTATTTCATCTGCTAGTGTCCTTTCCACTTTCCTGGTATTGTTAGGTCCTCAGTTTCTCAATAATTTCCTGTCACCTACATTTTATGTTAAAACCATCATGAACCTTCTACCTTTTTTTCAGCCTCTAAATAAATCTATCAAATATGAGTGCTATAGCATCAAGCATAGATAACTCTTCTCTCTCTCTTGGAAAAATCTCTAATACATGCCAGAATTTTGCCTTTCAGTCTATGCTCCATTACCTTCATAGCCTTTTCTGAGCACTGCATCATTGTTGATGATCTTTATGCTGTATGCATCATGATACTGAAAATGTTGGTACAAACAGCAATTAAACAAAAATATTTCAGCTAATCAAAACTTCTTATTTATAGCAGGATACTGGTTCTTCAACTGCCATTGATAAAAGACTGCCAAAATGGTCTACAAATAACTGCCTGCTCAAGCAGTGCTGGGGTTCCTCTTTGCCTCATCTTGAAAAACAATCAAGGGAAGAAAAAGTTGATACTAAATGCTTCTCTGATATTAGCCAGCCACCTAAATGATTTCCAGAGACTCTATTCTAATGCTGCATCATCCTGGACTTTACTCAGTCCACAGAGTTGCTAATGCAAAGGCAGACTACCTCTACAATCAGCTATACAGTCTTTAGTGTAAAAGACTTGAAATTCATTGGAATAGGTTTTCCAAGCAAATTGCTAAACCGAGCACAGGAAACTATATTACTCTCTTCCTGAGATGTTTTTTGAGCTTGATTTTCAAATATATTTTAATTTGGAAGTGGGTAAAGTACTGATTCTATCAGCAGAGATGCAGTCAGGACTATTAGGTTCAGTCTCTAATTCTAGAAATGTGGGATTCTTCTTTTCAGTTTGCTTTAACAGATACACTGTGTAATGGAGTGAAGACTAAACTAACAAAACTAAGAGAAGAACTTTGATTTATATGTCTTTATTTTAGCCAAACCCCGTCTATTTTCTTGATGCATTGCTACAAATAGAAGACACATTCACTTTTACATTTCGTGAGTATGCTGGATATATACACTATGACGTATTTATTTTTAATAAATTTGCAAAAGCAAAAGCCTTCATGGATTTCTGCATATTTCAGCTGAGTGTTCTCTCTGTCCTCAATTTAAGAAAACTATAAATATGAAAATTTTCTTGCTGAAGCCATTACCATCACTTGCCTGTATGTTTTATTGCAGTAGGTTCTAGATGACAGGGAAGAAACTCTGATTATCTATAAATCCATCTGATTTTTCCCTACAATGTACCTGTCTTTGAAGTGAAAAGCTGATCAATACATTAAAAAGCATATTATTTTAAATGAATATATCTAAAAATATCTAGTGATCTTAAGCAGCATTCCACTTGTACATGCACATCATCTATGTGTGTGCTTTAAGAAGCTGTGCCACTGCCACTATTATTTGTTTATAATCCAACCCAGACTCCTCAGCTGCACAGATTGATTAAAAATAAACTACTAAAAGCATAGAAAGTAACAAGTCCATCTACTCATTATTTTTGTCTTCCCAAGTATCAGGGATGTCACTTAACATTTAAAATACACAAAAAAGAGAGAATGGTTTACTACCAGCCATAATAATTTTGTGTTGAGTCTGCTTAAACAGAAAAAAAATATTTAAAATTATATTAGTTCCCTATTTTAGAAATTGGAAAGTTAACTGTCTTACTCTGTTGCTTTCCCATGGTTGACAAAGTATGGCTCAAATGGAAGCATTCAGATAGCGCTGCTTGTGGTATTTGGATTATTATCTCCTGCCCTTTCTAGACTCGGTTTGATATCAAGGTGTTTTAAAGCTGGGTGAGCACACATCGAGCTCTCTTCGGAGCTTATGTTGTTCAATAAAAAGACTGTTCAATACAATTGTTCGTAGGGGATCTTATTTGAAGAATCTCTAGATAACAAAGAAGAGCTATTTCATAAAAAAGATAACCCTTATGACTGAAAAAATTCTATTAAATGAAAAATGCTCCATTCTAACAGTTTTACTTTTGCTTCTTCTTGCTAAACTATCAAAAAAGGATCATTGGAGAAATATTATACTTAGCAATGTAGGAAGCAAAAATGCAGTAAGTAGCAGCTGAGAAAAAGTGACTGACATATTCAATACTATGAATGAGGGAGAGGGGTCACGGTGGCATGATGAACTCGTCACAATCTGTATAGTTTCATTGCTGCTTAGGTAAGCAAACTAGCTTTTCCAGATAGTTCAATTACTAGGTTTTGAAGGAATAAAGAATTAATTTACTTATATTGGCAATACAGAAAAAGTCATTACATGGTCCAATAATTTCTGTTCCAGGTTCCACGCTTTTGTATTTGTGTACTTACCTGCCAGAATGCATTTGTTTGCTAGTAATGTCTAACATTATCTTATGTTAAAGTTATCCCTTTGGCATCACTTTAGCACCTGGCACTTTACTCTTAGGATGTCTACAACAGGGGAGGAGTGGAAGAATGATGTTCAAGGTCAAATCTAAAAAGCTCTCCTTCAACGAGCTTTGGAATTGGTCCCTCTTGTAATCCTTGATGTTCCACATTTCCAATCACTGAACATAATTTTTGGCAGTGATGAGTGCTCAGTGATCAGAAAGGGATTCAGAAAACACCTGAAGGGGAATGATGCGGTCCAAGATAGAAGTAATGTCATTGTCAAAATGTTTGTCTTTCATGTGTCTGTGCTATCAAAACCGCAGAAAAAAATCTGCAGAAAGACTGAGACCTACCATAGATAATGAATGCAGAAGGTGATCAAAGTTCCTCTTGAATCTCTGAGCTTTTTAATCACCTTCTGAATAGGCAAGTTCCCTTTTGGTAAAAGAACTATTAACATGTTCCCTTATCCTTTATGTTACTCTCTCTCTTCTTATTGCAGTCCTTCAACAAAATTTATTTCTACTGCATGCTATTACCTACATGTTTCTCCAGATTCCTCATTTACCTTGAGTGTGTATGCTCATGTTCAAATTAGTAGGAATATCACTATTGATTAGGAATGTTACTATTGATTTCTATGACTGCTGTACTAGACCATAATTTTATAAGGATTTTTTCAGAAGTACAGGAGCCAGGAAAACATTTTTATTACATAAAATTTAAGAAAATGAGTTTAAGAAAAGCATGACTGATATTTATCCTATTTCTGAAACTTTTAAGACTGAATATGTTCGCAGGACTCTCAAGGTGCATGTAGGTATGTGCCAGTTGTTTTATACAGACTCTTAAAGGCATACTTAATTAAGTTTACATGTAATTTGTGAGGATAGCTGGGGTATGCTCAGAATTCAGATCAGGCTTTTGGGGTGGACATAAAAATATTTGCTGTGACAGCAAATGACTTCAATAAAAAGTAATTAACTTTAAAATGAAATGTTTTTGCATCCTCTGTATTGTGACATGGAGGCTTATAGTCAGATCAGTAAATTTTCATTTACTAAAGGTTGCTGATTAATTTGTAGTTTTCACCTTTCTCTTCCCAATTAATGAGATGCACATATGGTCCACAAAAGTGCCTGCTTCCCTTCTGTCAATATGTGCAAAACAGTAATTTTAAGAAATGGATTTGTGTCCTTTGAAAAGTGAAAGGTTCATATTTTACTCAGTTTGCTGCTTTTTTTTTTTTTTTGACTGCTGTATTCTAGGCATTACAAAAAAACCCCAATTCTCTACTTGTCAGTTCACTTTTCATCAAAAATATTTTATAACTTTAGCCCTTTTTAAATTAAATAAAATTCTTTGGCAGGAGGCAGAACTGGGTCAGGCATTCAGAACATAGCGTATGTTTTATACACCTTTGGGCATTTTTTGGATACATATATTGAACATTTTTTAACCTATTGTACAGATAGGGTGAGGACATCAGTCATGTCTGGCAAGGTTAGCCCCATATAATCTTTTTTTCTTTCTTTTGGTAGTCCATATTCTTGATAAAATAGACAACAAGGCAAATCTTTTTGTTAGCTGGTGTAGTTTACACTACAACTAATCTGTTTTACACTGAGTAAACATCTGATCTAAAGATTTTGAACAGAAAAATTTATATTAATGCTTTTATGCCAACACAACACTTATAGGCATTATGAGCAGTTTTTACAAAGCAGGCAGCAAATTTTAAATAAAAGTAGTTCTTAAATAAAAGCATTTGAACATATCCTTCATACATGATATAGTTATTTCATTATTTGTAATGACAGTATCAAATATGGTGTAATTGAAAAATACTAGCTGAATCGTTCAACTTCTGTCAATGAAAGCTAATATTCTACATTATTCTACTAAGGAAGATTTAATTTTAGATTAACTTTAAAAGATGGGGTGGAGCTACTAAACAGCCTATTAACTGACAAGCAAAAAATATGTTAAGATATACAGATTATTATAGTAAAGTAGGAACTTCAGATTTAAGATTTCATATTCATTTAAGCTTACCTCTTCAGAGCCAGAGCCAAAAATCAGCAGGTCAAAAGGTATTGCAGCAACCATGTCAATTAGGAACCAGCCTTTGAAGTAGTGAATTGCTATTTTTGCTGGATCACTTACCACTTCTTCATTCTGGTTTACATATGTTGTTCTGAAGTTTATTAGAATGTCAATGATAAACATAATATCCACAATTAAGTCTACAACATTCAGTGGGCTGCAAGAATATCCACACTCTCTCCTCTTCCGTTCCTCACTATCATTCAGAAGGAAGGCAGCAGAGTAAGGGGTGAATATGGCGGTGTATATTACCAGCAACAAAATGAGCCAGTCCCAGACGGCTTTGAAAGGACTATAGTGCAATATAGTAAACTTGTTGATGCGAGGTGTCTGGAGTTTATATTCTGGTAGAACATCAGCCCCTAAGGATAGAACCTAGAATAAGAAATATACCATGTCAATAATCAGGCAGCGTATCTATTCCTACTTTCAGTAAACTTAGCAAATACAGGACAAACTTAAAAAGTACTTTATTGTAGTTTTAAGGCTTAAGCTTCAATTACTTGGTGTTTTGGCAAACTAAACTTCTGTGAAATTAATGATGTCTGCCAGGTCCAATAAATTCATTGACAATTTTACACAGCAGGTTGATTCTTGTTCCCTGTAGTAACCATTAAGTGGCATATCTGGTCCATAAAATCTGCATAATTAAACATGTCATCAAATTCATTTATCCACCACATAGTAACCTTGCCAGTCTGTTCCTGTCCAGCGAATGACTTTTCTCACAGTGATGTAGTGTTTTTCTCTCAAAACATATTAACATCAGCTTAAATACACTACAAAAGAGTCTAGACTCATTAGAAAATGTTTAGGCAACCAGAAATAAAAAAGTTAGAGAAAGTTCTGTGAGTGTCCTTGACAGCTATCTCCACTTTGAATTTTGTGGTGTGGAAAACTTTCATGCACGGACAAATTTCACTGAGGCTATAGTTCTAGTACAGCAGAAGGTGTGACAAAGAAGGGTATGACAGAAGTATTGCCTTTTGCTTTACTTTTACTTTTGTCAATGCCTAAAGCTTGTTATCATTCCTTTACAAGTGTGGATTTTTTATCTGTTGGTGTTATCTAAGTTGGATTTCAATTTTATTTGGAAGGGATTATGTTTGTATGCACTGCTTGATTTGCTGGCTCTAGAAGCTGAAATGTTTGCTTTGTTGCAAAGAACAAGCATAGTGCAGGCACCAGATAAAAAAAATTTCCTTTGGCTGCTCCTCCAGTCTGACTGAACTCTGACATGAAGAAACAAAACCTCTAAGGATAAGAAGGTAAATTACGTTTTCGTCTCTATTCAGTGCTTGGTGTAGTTATAGAGACTGTCAGCAATGATGTTAATTATTGCCTTTTGTGTTGCAAGTGCTCTCCAAATCCTATGGGACTCAGATCACCACTTCATTTTACACAGACCAATGAACAAACATCAGATGGTGACAACATTCAGTTTCTACCCATTTCGGCAAGTGACATATTTAAGAAATCTTATACCCATGTTCCACTACTTACTTCTACTTATTCCTTATTCACCTGCTAATTAAAAACAATGCTGTTTAGAATATCAGACTTTTCAAAAGTAATTAAAATGAATAATTATACTGAAACGAAATGATGACTGGAAGGAGAAATACCTTGTTGGCAACATTGTCCACTTTTATTTGCTTTTTGTTTAGAATCATAGAATCATAGAATCATTTAGGTTGGAAAAGACCTCTGAGATCATCAAGTCCAACTGTCAGCCCAACACTACCGTGTCTCCTAAATTATGTCCTGAAGTGCCACGTCTAAGCATTTTTTGAACACCTCCAGGGATGGTGACACCACCACCTCTCTGGGCAGCCTGTTCCAGTGCCTGACCACTCTTTCAGTAAAGAAATTTTTCCTAATATCCAATCTAAACCTCCCCTGGTGCAGCTTTAAGCCATTTCCTCGCGTCCTATCGCTAGTAACTTTGGAGAAGAGAACAACACCCACCTCGCTACAACCTCCTTTCAGGTAGTTGTAGTAGCAGTAGTTAGTAATTAGTTAGCAGTAAGTAGTAGTTAGTAGTAAGTAGCAGTAAGTAGTTAGTAGTAGTTAGCTGTAAGTAGTTTGGGATTTGAGATTTCAGCTTGTTCAAGACTGAGGAATTTCATGCTCTTCAAACACAATCTTGTAAGATTATAAGGGTCAGCACACTCCTTTCTCTTCAGCTTTCCAACAGCAAGTGTTGTATAAAACTTAGATCACATCCTTAGTAATCTAAGTGGCAATTCTTATTCAGTGAAGGTCTACTCTGAAAATGTTGTGAGAACACCAGGGTTAATAACCATTCGTCTCCTTTGAACTATGAAGAAAGAAACAATTAAGCCATCCAAAAGATTATATGGTACCTTCAAGCAGCCATTAAGCACCATGCTGAGGTGATGGTAGTGGCTGTTCATCTATTTTTTATATTGTAACTAGGACTTGCACTTAACTAATGGTGCTAGCTTTTTTTAATGCATTAAACACACTAGCTGAAAGCAAGCTGAAGCTTAGACATTGCTTAGTCTCTTAAGCAGTCTTAATGCTTTCAGACCCCCACCCGGTGAGTCAACAAGAATGTTGTCCTAGTATTTGAGAGCAGTGTGAGTATATGTGGCAAGGGAGCTGCTATTTATAAAATTTATATCAGTGTTCTCCTGCTGGATTTTCAGGCAATGAAGGAAATGGATTAGACAACAAGAACAATAAAGCTTACTTCACATGTTTCTTGCAGTTGCTTGAAAGTTCCAGCCAGTGTGCTTCACTTCAAAGCAACACATAACGTAAATTGGACTTATTCCCCTGAAATCTGGCTCCTATTCTCATTTTAGCTATATTTATTCCTAGTTTGGTTTAGACTGAGTCAGGTGAAACTGAAGAGTACAAAATCCAAAACCCCAACAAGGCAAAATGAGGAAAGAACAGTATAAAACTGATAATAGCAGAAATTGACCCAACTTCTTCATGCTAGTTTCTTAGACACACACAACAGGAGAGACTGACTGATGGTTGTGAGGTTCATATTCATAATGTGATATAGAACTTTACATTTCTGCATTACTTACTCCCATGCAATGGGAAGTGAAAAGAAACACTCATATGTAACTATTTTTGTGTGCTGGATCAAGAGAAAGAAGATGGGAGTTTGTTTCTCAAATAAAAAATCATAGGTGCACATATATAAAAAACAGAAAACACATTATTGGGTTTCATGTTGGCAGTTTCAGTAGACACTGATTGAATATGAGGTGAATTTATCCTTTTGCTCTTGTGTGACATCCTTGCAAGGCTTGGGAACTGGTGTTGGCCAATCTTGGCCATCTTGGCTAGATGGAAGACTTCAGTGCACTTAGCAATCCACTCAAAAGACCTTTACTATTTCTACTTGCTTAAAATAGATGTTGACAAACTTCACTCTTAGTGAAAAGACATTTTATTAACTTATCTCTTCTGGACAGTGAAACTCTCCTTATAGTTTGGGTTGTAAAACAAGTGGCTTAGGGAATGAAATGTTTTTAAGAGTAAGGAGCAGCACTGGGACAAGACTAAAGTACTGCAGTGTTAAAAAGTGTCTGAACCTTGGGACATGACATGATGAGAAAGCCAAGCTTCCTTGCACCTTACTAACGAGAAGACTATAATGCTAAGTATCAGAAGTCATACTAGCTGCAATGGATTCTCCCTTAAAAAAATTTTAGCGGTATTCAACTTTGATGAAATACCATCTCACACTGGTTTTGCTGGTGAAAGCAGGAATGTATTTATAACTGGTGTGTTTTACAAGCAGTATTAGATGATAAGATTTATTCTATTTAAAATGAAAAAATTTCAAAGTTAAATAAACTGTATTGCATTTTGCCTTTGAGTAAAGAATCCTGATCTAAAATTCAACTTTTCCTGTGTGTTCCTGTTTATCCCATTCACTGTTAAACTGCTGCTGCAAGTTAGAAGACTCTTCATTCAAACACATTTTTGACTCTGAGAATCTTGCTTCAGGTGTTTAACACAGACTGGGCTGGTGAACATCTTTTGCTCTTTTTAGGTTCATGTGTTCACTTTCTAAGATCACACATTCAAGGTGGAACTTATTATAGAAGGACTGCAATTGTATACCCAGAAAAATATGGAGCGAAATCAAAGTAACTGTCATAAATTCGCACAGTTTTAGACAGATGTATCTTTCTGAAGTGTTTGGTAGGTTTTAGTTTCTCAAAGATAACAGTAGTTCACTGAAATTGAAAGAAAAGATATTTAAGAAGAATGAAAATTCATTAATGGCTGCTGTTTTGTTAAGCAGAAAGAGAAAGGAAGTGTATGTATCAGAGGTACTATGAGGTGACAATTAATTAAAAAAAAAAAAAAAGATTCAGTAAGCCTTTATCACTTTAAACTGGGTTACACTCTTTGTGGTGTTTTCTTTTTTTTGACAGTTCTAACATCTTTCCCTTCAGGAAAACCTGCCTGGTACTGGGTAACATTTCTGCCCTGTGTTGTGTTCAAAAGGCCTTGTTTTGCATAGTGTTTCTTGGTGAAGTGTCAAGGAGCCAAACTGGGCTGATGAGCTTTGCAGCACGTTGGCCAAATGCTTCACTGGATAACTGGTTTGTATAGGGGAATCTCATTATAGGCTCTGCAGCACTACATGCAGCAGCAGTGTTTGACACTTCTTGGAAACACAAAGATTCTTCCCTGTACAATTTCTTTTATAAAATAGAATAGGTGATCTGGGAATTAAACTCTGGTCTCCGACATTGAGTTTCTCAGTGATCTTAGGCAAGCTGAAATTTAACCTCTTTAACTTCGGTCAAGTAGACACAATAGTATTTTCCTACTGAACTGAAAGCATCTTGCAAAAGATAATGAGTGGAAAGCATTTATAGAAGCTGTTACGTAACAGCAATGAATTGTTGTCATTCTTAGTCCTCTAAATTTAGCTGATTCTTTTTACTTTTAAGATTAATTCACACAGATATTTATCCTCTTCTTTTAATTTTGATTTTTTAACTCAATGGAGACACTTTTCAGTTTATTTTTATTTCCTGTATGAAAACACTTTATTTTTGTTATCCTTTATGCAAACTGCACAGTTTCAAGAGACTCTGCAGAGACCCATATTGCTATGTATCACATGTATATTCATAAGTTTTGTTTGAGGCATTTTCAGTCTAAATTTATTAAAGAATGCAAATGCATACAGTAAAACCCAAAGAACTAGAAACAAAGTAAAGAAGCATAACAGTGTATTAATAAATCATAACAGAAATAATAAATGATAAGCCATCTGTTACAAATACCACCATGAATTTTTAAAGAAACACTTCTATCAAACCACTGCATGGATTGACAATATGGTTTCCTAGCTATTCTAGCACTGCATGAGAGGAAGTGTGGGATAGGGTTATTACAGAGAACATGGAGAACAACCAGAAAGCATGCCTGATGCCTTCAAGAAGGACTGAACTCATTCTGTGAGCATATTGTGATTGCATGGACTAGATGCTATAAGCAACTTATTCCAAAAGCACTGGACCTTTTGCATTTTCGCTAAGAATTCACAATACTTTCATGCTGTATATTTCCAAACAGACAGCAGAGACATGATTAATGTACATTCATACAAACCGTATGTATCATATTCAAAATCTAGGTAAGACCAGACAGCAGATACATGATTAGTGTACACTCACACAAACAATATGTAGCATATTCAAAATTTAGGTAAGACCTTTCATTATGGACAGAACTACTGCACATCTGGAAAATTTGAACAAAAAGCAATGTTTACAGGTGGCAAAGTAGATATAAGGGGTAGGGGGAAACCCAACAGTTATAAGGTAGATGGATACAGAGTATATCTATACAAATGGTAGGTTTGGAAGTTTGATGGGTGCAAAGCTTAATAAATTAGCTTTTCAGAAAGATACTTTCCTATGTCTCATGACAAAGTGTGTCTCATATGAACTGTATATTTAAATGATGTAGTTATATTCAGTACTAAATACTGTTTTGTCACTGCTGCTTGTGCCACAGGTGAAATAAAGTAAAGCTCGTACTAACAACATTAGCTCTTGCATAACACCTTTCATGTTAAGAGAATGTCATAAACATTTAATGTAACTATAAATATAGTCCCAAATTACTTGAAGACTTTAAAATAAACATTTATCTCACCCATAAAACATCTTGCATAAAACTATGGAAATTGAAATACAATGTTAAAATGATTTATTTCTAGGAAATACTATATGACGTGAAAAAATATTATTTTGCCAATATCTTCCTGGGCTCAGTCCAATGCTAGGCACACAGCCCTGACAGATGAATGGGTGATCACTTTAAGTCAGGAAAGCTGTAGCAAATTTAACAAGATGTCAGCTCCTTATATGCTGAGAGAGTTGAATATCTTTGTTATGAGTAGAGATTGAAGAAACTTTAAAATTTTCATTGTATAAAGTGTATTCAGCAGCCAAGATATGAAATGTACATGAAAATGTAAACAAGATTATAATAGAACCCGGATAATTCTATTACAGACATTATTGTAGCCAGTCAAAAATAAGGGAAGCAATTTGGAAGAACTTTTGACTTTTCACATCTTCTAATCCAAATACATTTCAAAGTTGAATTAGAAAGCCAAAGTCATTCTTACTTGTTATCTGGGTGTAACAGTGGAAGGTGACTACATTAATGAAATGTAAAGTGTGTTCTGTTTTCTCAGAGAACATAGGCAAGAGGTGACATGAGAACATTCATACCCTTCCTATTTTTATAGGTTTCAATAGATTATTAGGCTGGGTTAATCTCAATGACTTCTAAGTAATTTCATAAAAAAATTAAAAGCTATTTGGATTAAAATTTTTTTCCAGCAGCATTTTTAACTCTGTACAAGTTTATTGTTGGTGACTCGGAAATCAAGGAAGGGTAGCATCTCCTAAGTTAGAGTAAAGCTAAGTTACTATTTCTGTTTGGTCTCTGATGCAGCTCATGGTGCAGAATGAACACTGCCAATATTATCCAAAACCCCTTAGATCTCGAGTACAATCTCTTCTTTTTAACAGGTAGTTTTGAACTTAAACAGTTTCAGATCTTTATTAACAAGGCCAATAACAGTACTGAACAGGAAAAACTGGGAAAACGAAATGAGAGATGTGAAGCAGACATAGAAGTTAAAGCCACATTCCTGTAATAATTAACCCTTTTTATCATAACCACAGACCTTAAATCTGAATGATAGCACTGTTCAAAAAATGAAGCAGTATTAGTTCAGCTTTAAAAGAGGGTATGATTTTGCATTGGAGATTTTATTAGATTTGTGGAACTCTCTTCTCTTGATATAACCTCTCCTGGTTCTCTTTTCTCCTGTGTATTAGTTCTACTGAAGCTACCAAGCTATAACTAGCAAGAACATCTCTTCCTTTTTCTTCTCTATTCATACCATTACTGTGAGCAACCTACAGACTGGACCTCCAAAAGACATCTCTGAATCTAAAAAGACCTAAAAATAAGTATTACACAAGTATTAGTGAGCAAATGGAAATTAAATCAACCTTTGCTCCCTCATGGTAGGCATTACCTAATTACCCATCGAGGGGGACAGTCCCCAAGACTATAAGGGTCTTTCATATTTCAGTCATCTTGATGATCACCTTCTTTGATGCTGACATGAACAACTAAGATTACACCAGTGCTGAAAGAAAGCTGAAGTGCTCTTGATTTAGTGTGCCCTCCAAACAGACCATTAGATGCTGCTTTCATCCATCAGCATTAAAAAGCATTTTTACGTGTAAAAGTTATTTTTACATGTTTTTCACAGGATACCTATTAAGGAACATCTTCTTAACCAAGAAATACTAGCGGGGGGGAAATGTTAATACTTGTCTTCTTGTTTTACTCTTTTTTTCTGTATTAAATGCTTTAAAATTATGTAGTATGACAATTTGTATATGACGTTGATACTTAACTTTCTCGGTCAGACAGTTTGAAATATACCCATGAGGTCTTATAACACAGTGTTTTAATGGCCTCCATATTTTTTAAGTTAAACTTTTGTTGAAGAAAATCTGCTGCTGTGTAAAAATATGACTTGTCCTTTTGTGTCCTGTATGTTTCCCATTTGGGACTTCAGATACAAGAGGATATAATCCTTTCTTATTTAAACAATGAGCTCAATATTTCTTTGTTTGCAGGGTCGGAAATAGCACAATAGTTTTTTTTTTACCCACATATTCTCCAAGTGTAATTTTAGGTAGGCATTGAAACAGTACTTTTGTTATTAATGGATGAACTTGAGAAACTCAAAGCTTATATGAATGTATTTGAATCATTTTTGTTCCAGAAGTCAATCAGCCACTAAATAAAGCTTTTTTGAGTTAGTCGAAGACAGCCTTTGTGGCATTCTCAACCTAACTGAAATGCAGAAACACTGGAAAGGTTTGTGGATATTCAGTAAATTCATATTCTGGAGGACCTGCAATTTGGTAGGCGATGAGATAGTGCAAAAGAAGAAAAAAAAAGGTAAGTTTTAAGTGGTATGTGGAATCTATTTGATCTACTGTTAAGTAATTTTTAAAATAAATGTCAAAAAAATTTCAGTGAAGTAGAATGTTAATGCTGTTTGGTGGTGTTTAAGAAAAATTCTAACTGAGACCTAGACATAGCTTCTTAATATATTGCCATAAAAACTGCTAATTTGATATTGGAAATTCCACAAGGAATAGACACTGACATTGTTTTGAAAAGGTCTTGTGCACCTATGAGTGTAACACTGCTGTCGTGGCTGTTCAAGTGACATTGGTGGAATTGTTCTATCTCTGCCTTAGGTAGGTTAGTTACAGTTCCATCTTTGAGGTTTTTGATATGGATTCAGTGGTACAGGTGAATATTTTGCTGCCTGCATGCTTGCTTTCTAGTGCTCTGATTCATCTTCAATCTCCTGCACTGTACAATATGTACAATTTGTGTAGCTGAAGCTGCAAGCCTTTTCAGATAGAAAGACTGTCATCTCAAGCCTACCTCAAAATACCTGTTTCGAATTGCTTGTTTCCTCCAAAAGAGGACAGAAATGTTGTTTTCCAGCCTTTGCTGGGAAGGCATGTGGGAAACAACACTGAGAAAGTAATACGCTGCCAACAAGGGTTTACATGGCTCTTTGCTGTCCCTGTTGGCTGAAGTTTTAAGTCTTCTGTAGCTTCAGTGTTAATAACACTGTGGTAACAAGTTGCATTTGAGCTGGAAAGGGAAGGTCTTTTGGAAGACACTTTTAAAAATGATACAAATATATGAATTAGAGTGTATAACTTTAAAAGGGCGTAGGTATATAAGGATCAGCCTGAACAGCAGAAAAGCTTTTACTTGATGTTTCTCCTTCTGTGTACCATAAATTTATATTTTAGTATTTTTGGAATTAAAAATGATCTCTCTGTATATCTTTCTCCTCTGCTTTCCATATTTTCTATTTAGGGCTGTCATTAAAATACGTTTCATGGTGCTCATGAATGTGGTGTTTAGATAAGCAATAATAATATTTTACATCACATCATCTAAAACATATGTTGAAACAGAACAAATTTAAGATCTGATCCCATGTCTGAAACTCACACCCACACAGTATATGTATCTATCAGTGACATGACTCATCTGCCTACAGTGATTGGGTTGATGCCTTGAAATTATAGCAGCGGTATCAACAATTACTGGACTCTGACTAGTGCTTGCACTATGTAAATGTAATGATATCTATGAACACAGAAATCTCCAGAGATGTAGTAGTACATCGGAGAACTCAACCCTACCGCAAAACAAAGCAAAGAGGCAGGCTTTATTATCAAGTAATTTGACCTTCCATGCAAGGAGAATTACAAAACTATTCTTGGTCTTAAAGATTTACAAAGATTCCTCAAGAAATATCGTCCAATTAGACTCCATTTGATAGAGTAGCCTCCTTCCTTGGTGATGATGAAAACTTTCAAATCTGAGTAAGATTTGAGAGCACTGGGACTTCCTGGGAGTGCTGAGTGCCTTACAGGACTGAGGCCATGAAGTGCCACATTTTCATAAGACAATCAAATAATTAGGTAAATCTATTCAGCTAAAGATATTTAAATACACAGTAACCCCAAATCTTCAAATTGTCAAGGAAAGTTATATATGCCATAAGATTAAAGCAGTAGAACAGCCTTCTGCTTATGTTTGTTCAGCAAAATTGTGCAGGTTTCATGGAAATAATATTTCTGTGGATGTTACTGTCAAACAAAATTGCTTTGCCAAACTTGAATACATGTAATAATTTAGAAAACTCACTTTTTTTATCATGAAGGTAGCTATTAAAAAAGAAGTATTTTTATAGTTCATTTTCCATCCATTATTTTCCATGAAAAATTAAGAAATGGCTTATAGATCTTAAACCTCAGGAGGCTCTTCCTGCCAGTCAGCATGCAATTACTTTCATATTAGTGGGTAATGCATCATCAGAGCAACATTTAGAAGCATACGGATTTATTGAGTGTGCTTTACTGAACATTACATCTTAAATTAGTGATATGCAGATTATCAAAGAAGGAGATATTAACAACTGACTATTTTCAGCAAATGTTAATGCCAGAACATGTATTAAAAGTTGTGTAACCCTCTTCTTTAAAATTCACTATGAGGTGCTATTTCAGAAGATAGAAAATGCTATCCTTCAAAATGCTAAAGAGTTTGCGAGTTATTCGTTGCTCTTCTGGCAACACTAAGCCGTTAACAAGGTTTATATGTCTGACAACAAAACATCAAGGGTCACATTTGTAATAATGGCTTAAATTATTGCTGTGGTTTTTAGTCACCTAAAAGATATTTTCTATCATTTGTTCATGGCATGACAACAAAACAAAGTAGATTTTGTGCTTGTTGATGTTATCTCGTCTTCCTCACAATATTTATGAAAAATGTATCTTTCATTATTATCCATTTAGAGTGGTTTGCTAGCTGCCAAACATTTTGATGCAGCTAAAGAAGAGCATAAAAGCTGTAAGAATATCTGAAGTGCATGGAGAGAAAATGAAGTGGCTACAGCCATAGTTTGGTTCTATGATTACAGTACTTACTGATGTAACTGTCAGGAGTAAAGGAAAAAGGGAGAAAAGATCCTTACGCATACATTAATATCTAAGTTTAACCTTCAGTTTTATGGTAAATATTTTTTTCTGTAATCAGCAAAATAAGCAAACTTTAGTTTCTAGAAAATTTGCACTTTGTAATTAGACCCCTTAGTGTTTAAAAAGGTGTGAACTGCAATTGAAACTGCTCTGGTAGCTGGGGAAAAGCTTCATTTAGAAATGTCCCTCTTCCCTGTGGCTCTCCAGTGTTTACACTTAATGAGCATATGCCGAGCTGGTTCACTTAAAGGAGACATTTAATCTTAGTGTTCTGCCCAGGTTCCTCTCTTCACACCACTTGTAGGTAAGTTTAGTGCATTACCAAAACTTCCGCCAAATTTGGTCAGTAATATTCCAACCAAAAAGCCATTTGGCAAGGGGAGATGGAACAGATTATATACACATGTGCACACAATGTGATGATATAAATCACATTTCACTAGCAAAACCAACCTATAAAAGCATGATCCAGATTTCTAGAGCTATCCATTCAATTCATACTGGTTAGGCAGAGAAAAAGGATGGAGTTGCGACCATGGAGAACTGAGCAGACAAACCTGCCTTTTCTCAGTCAGTAGGTGGACCTTACCTTAGGCAGTTTTCTGTTTTTCCAATGTTTTTGTTTGGGGAAAAATACATTTTTATTTTGGGGAATTGTGGCAAGACATGGTAGGACCTTTATGATGATTCTTCCCTAGCTACTCTGGTATTCTAACAAAAATGTTGTGATAGCACAGCATCAGTGAGCCATAAATAACTTCTTGAGAAGCTGTACCTTGCCTGTGTTATGATAAATGAAGCTTATGTTCAGGAGGGAACAGGACCTTTTATTTATGGATTTAACCAGGGAGATATGGAAATCTTTTTGGTACTATGGCTGATTACATGTATGATTGCAGGCATCAAAAGTTCAATCCGGTGGAAAAAAAGCCTAGGATGGAAGCCTGACTGTAAGTTTTAATGTTCTTAATGTTCTTTGTTTTCTAGATATATTGATTAATTTATCACACTGTGTAAGCTGCAGAATGGGTCATTCACTATTGCAGTTTCCTTAGCTTACTTGATATTGTAGGTGTAAAGGAGAGAGAAAATAGACAGCATAATGTGTCTGGAAGTTACTACCCTATACAAAACTTACTTTTCAAGCTCTGTTTGAAAACTTGGAAGGAGGCTGCAGTCCGCATGCTATCCTAACAAAATTCATCAAGATAAATTAGCTGGCCTCTTAGAAGTTCTACAGGATGACCATGAGCCGCAGGCACTGATTTCTTGCTCACTTCCAAACCCAGCAACTAACATCATTAGAGACTAAGCTGCAGCAAAAGGTGTTACTCTCCTTCAGTCTTCCATTGTTAACACACATACAAACCCAATGAAACTAAACTTCTCTGAACAGAACAGATTGGTACAGATGTGAGACCATACCATACAGCAGTTCTTTTGTTTCAAAAGACAGTAGGTTTCTTCATAATTAATAGAATTCATTTATAAAGTGGAACATTTTCAAAGAAGATGGATTCTTAGGTTAGAAAAAAATGCAAAGCTGTGAAATGAAGACCTTTTCTTCCCATTTAATAAATGTTTCTCATTTTTTAGTAGTAGTATGCTGAACAGGTTGTCTGGAGCTGAACATACCTCCTCATGCCAGTTTCCAAGATATTAAATGAAAAGCAGTTACTGCAATTTTCATATCTAAAAAGATGCTGCCTTAATGCAAAATTGCCAATTCTTCAAATAAAAAACTTACACTTGAAAATATACCTAAAGTACCTTAAAGACAATTCCAACATGTGCTACAATGAAAGATTTATTCAACTGTCAAAGAAAAACAGACTTATCTAAGATAAATCTAATACAAGGCCACCATGATATCAGGAAGAAGAAACTCTTTGTGTTCTCTGTGTGCTATGAATATCAACTAAATATTCATGCAATTTAGGTACTTTATTTCACATAGATTTGAATTTTATAGTATATTTCTACACTCTAGGTGGCCTGAACTAGCCACTTTTAGTAAATATTTTCTAGATATTTTTGTTGTGCTATGCTCATTAATTTTATGCTCAGTATCACCTATACCACCCATAAAACTCAATAAATGCTTTGCAACTACATGTTACCACACTGATTAGCACACTATTTCATAAACATAATGTTTGGGATTCAATGACCCTTTAATTTTTGATTCATACATCTAGTTCCTAATTTTTCCCTTACTGTGATTTTATTGTTATTTCAATATAATTTAAGGAGTGTTCCTCTTTATTTTTTTTGAAAATCATTATCTCTGAACTATGCTGGGTATGCACTTCTCTATTGACCCTGTTACCAGTTACAAGCCGAAAGCATTATCCAGGTTCTAACACGTGGCAGATAATAGATGTGAAGAATGACCTTCTCATTTGGCTTATTAATATTGAGGGCATTCAGCATTCATCAAACAACATACTGTGCTGACTGGGCTTAATGGTCTTCGGTTTTTCTTACTGTTTCTAATCCTGTGAAAAAAATCCCAAACCCTAACAAACCCTAACCAGAAAATATTTTCCTCAGCTGCCAATACATCAAAACCAACCAATCCACATGCTTCTCTTCTACCTACCGTCCAAGTAGGTAGCCAAAAGCATAATAGCCTTGCTGCTGTTTCTCCTCTATATGCTTAACACCACCTGGTTTCTAATCAGTAGTAGAAGATAAGTGCTTTATAATTATGAGCAGTTATATCATCACTTTACTAGCTGAAAATTGCAGGAACGTTCTGGTCTCACATTTAGTTTATTCATCAGTTTCTCTCATTAGCGTTGTGTGGGAACTTAACTATTTCCTTAAAAAAGTTAATCTTTCAAATTACCCACCAGTTTTTCACTTTGTGTATTAGCTAGCATTGCGCTAAAAGGGAAACTCGTTACTTGCATAAATTAATATTAAATTGTTTAGCTGAACATACCTGCATTTTTTGTCTGATGAAAATGACTCTTAGTAGGGGTGAATATGTAATTTCAGGTAAATGCTAAATATTGTCCTCCCAGGTTATGGCATTTTGTGGCTAGATTCAACATTGGTACTACAGTGCTTACATGTGAAGTGTCTGGCACCAGAACAGAGCTCAGAATTCAGACCATTTGAGGGTAAGGGCACTCAGATGGGAGAGAGGGAGTCTTGAGTCTGAGTCCGTGGTGTCCAGGGTTATTTCTGTGGATTTTTTAACAGATGGTCATTTACGTAAGATAAGTAACTGGCACAATACTCTAGGACTACAACTCAGGACTGCCTGTTTCTAAGTGAGTACCCTAAAGTTAGCTCCACCAGCAATGTTCCTTGTAAAACACCAAGTCTTTCTGGCCCATGAGATCTGCAGCTTTCTGCCCTCTTCCCTCACTTTTTCCGCACACCAGCTGCTATTGTTGTCTATTGCTAGGTGATTTTATCCGGGAGAATATATGTTTATGCTGACTTAAACATAGAAACTGTTTCCTGAATTAACATGGTAACCACCTGACTCTGGTCTAACTCTGCAGTAGGCTGTTTTGAGTAGGAGGTTGGGCTGGATGGCCTCTAGAGGTCTCTTCCACACTACATTTTTATATGGTTCTAAGGTTATATAAAAGAGAGACTGTGACTCCTTTCATGTCTGTTTTAAGGCAGCTCTAACTGCATGTGTGAAAGGCATTATTTCAGGCTGTGCATGCAAAGTGGATCAGAGGACTCTGCCAGTTCTCTGGATCTCAGTGGGGCTTGACAGGGACTAAGCAGGGGCTTGACTTCTTGCTGTTCATGGTGGGACAGTTCTTGTGGGTGTCAAAATTGTTGGTTTTAACTGAGCAGCCTACCAAACTTAGAAACTTCCAAAGTCAATCCTCTATGAAATGGGAGTTTGGGGGTTTAGAGCTGTAGTCTAGAGAAATGATGTTTGCCTAAGTGCTGCCTACACCTTGGTTTTGATCAGTTTTACTTGCTTTGTAGGGCATTAGTTGTTACACTCTCAACATATTAATCAAACTCTGTTTTCAGAACAAAGTACAGTGCAGTCTGAAAGCCTGTGTCTGCCTGTTTCCCCCCACATATTAGCATCAAAAGAAGAATGTTGCTTTGGAAAATGATCTAGTATTAAAAAAAATCATATGCTCCATTCCATGTTAGCATCATGGAACAGATCACTGAATATTTGGTTCAAGGCAGTAACAAAGAGATCACACAAAACATTAATTACTTGAAGTTTTGATTCATAGAAGATACAGGGTACTTTTTCCCAACTCAGCAAAATCAGGCAATCTCTTTCTCAGAAAAGTAGATCCTGGGGGAAGGACATGGGCTAATTAAGGATACTTCCAGGTTACGTGCTTCAAAGCAGCTGGGCTTTCTGACTGCTCCATTTCTACCATATGTTGTGAAATCTTCTCAAAACACTGCAGCAGTTAGATGCCTTAGCCTATTCAGCTGTCACAAAGAGAAGAGGCTCTACTGGAAACAATCACTATCAAGGAATATTTTATCTTTCACAATTGCTGTGAATCTGTAACTATATTGGCCATTTTATTACTTCATGCAATAGCAAGTAATTCCAATGAAATGTCTATGTTTTCTTCTGCAATTGATCAAAACAGTGGGCTTTATTTTCTGCTTCCATGTACTTTGTATAGCTACTTGCTCTGGTGCAAAAGAGCCTACTCTCTAGTTTTGGTGACATCTTTGCACAGGCATAAGTGACTACCCTGAGACAGGGTGTTTTTGTTGGTTTTGCCATCACCATGATGTTCTCACCTTTTCTTCTTTTCACACACAGGTGTGTCACACCTTCTAAATGGTAATGAAATTATGCACATTTATACTACTTCTATTATTACATCTATAGTAATTACAAAGCCTAATTATATAATGACAATACAAGATTAAATGTTATTGCATGAGGGTGCTAAGTATGATTGTAAACAAAGGAAATAATTCCTGTTTAAGTTATGTCAGTTGATCACTGAGAACAGGAATAGCAAATAATAGAAAAAAGAAGATTTTCACTTCAGCAGAAACCAATGATTTAAATTTTCTATACAGTAACCAGGGAATGCTGGCTCTGCTTACACCCCAATTTCATTACTATATGTCTGCCTTGCTGTTTAATTGGAAGACATATAAAAATTGTTTCTTCTTAATTCAGAATTTTCTGCTTTATGTCAGCTTGCATTCCAAAATGAACAGCCTTGAAATGTTGTTTGTGTGAAAGTTATTGCATGATGTTGTAAACAGAGCAGTGTGTCAGCTGAATCAGACTACTTAAAATGTATAGCTCAATAACTTGGTTCATTTTTAGGTCTTATATTGCCCCTCTCCATCCTAGATGCTGCTAGTCTTCCTTTAGCCTGAAAACCTGAAGGTCAATTCGAAGTCATGATCATAAAATAGTTCTTTTTATATCAATAGCTGAGACTGGCCTTGGGGGATATTGTTACTATTTCTTAATCTTTTGGGTCTGACAGAATAGAGTCTGGCCAGATTATAAAAACATGCAATGAAACTACAAGGTCTATCACTTCATACGTGACCCCCCCTTCACTGACAGCTCCACTTTCAGAAGAACTGTGGGTATTCAGCATGTCTGCAAATCAGATTACAATCTTCCAATCAACCATGCAGTCCATCAAGGTATATATTTACCACTTTTATTTGTATTTTATATAGTTTTGTTTATGTTTTATCATTTTTCTGCTCAAAATCAGAAGAGAAATGTACCAAAGATGGAAAAGCAGACGAATACCCATTAAGAACTACAAGGGCATTGCCAGGGTGTGCAGAGATGCAGTTAGAAAAGCAGAAGCTCAGCTCAAATTGAAATTGGCCAGGTATGTCAAAAACTACAAGAAAGGGTTCTTCTGGTACATAAAAAAGGAGAAGAAACAGAAGGAAAATATTGGCCTGCTGTTAAACAGCAGAGGTGAATTAGTCAACAACAACACTGAAAAGGCAGAGGTTTTCAACACTTTCTTCACCTCTGTCTTTATCAGCACTATTGGGCCCCAGGCTTTGGGAAAAAAATCTAGGTAATGCAAACATAGACCCACTGTCAGTGAAGGAAGAGTTGGTATGTGAACTATTACAGGAGCTTGACCCCTACAAATCAATGGGCCCTGACAATATCCACCCAAGGGTGTTAAGAGAGCTGGCTGATGTCGTTGCGAGACCGCTCTAACCATAAACTTTGAGAAGTTGTGGAGAGTGGGGAATGTCCCAGAAGACTGGAAGAAGGCTAATGTCACCGCCATCTACAAGAAGGGCTTAAAGGAGGATCCAGGAAATTATAGGCCCATCAGTCTTAATTCAGTCCCTGGCAAAGTTATGGAACAAATCCTCCTGGAGGCTATCACAAGTAAATGAAGCACATGATTGGGAAAAGTCGGCAGTGATTCACCAAGGGCAAATCGTGCTTAACAAACCTGATTGCCTTCTGCAACAAAGTAAACTGCTCGGTTGATGTGGGGTGAGTGGTAGACATTGTCTACCTGGATTTCTCCAAGGCTTTCGATATGGTTGCCTACAGCCTCCTCTAAAAGAAACTGATGTGTTACGGTCTAAAAAAGTGGTCTGTGCAGTGGGCGAGGAACTGCCTGACAGGCCACACCCAGAGGGTGGTGGTAAATAGCTCCTTTTCGAACTGGCAACCTGTCACAGATGGAGTCCCCCAGGGATCAATATTGGGCCCAACTTTTTTTAATATCTTCATAAGTGATCTGGCTGATGGGATCAACTGTACCAAACTGAGTGGGGAAATGGACACTTTGGAAGGGAGAGCCACCCTGCAGGAAGACCTGGATAGGCTGGAAGAGGAAGAACCTTATGAAGTTCAAGAAAGATGATTGTATGCTCTTACACTTGGGAAAACATAATCCAGGAGTGCAGCGCAGGCTGGGATCTACCCAGCTGGGGAGCAGCTCTGTGGAAAGGGACCTGTGGGTCTTGGTGGACAATAAACTCAATATGAGTGAACAGTGTGCTGCTGCAGCAAAGAAAACCAACAGGATGCTGGGTTGCATCAACAAGGGCATCACCAGCAGAGATAAAGGATTCATTATCCCACTCCCATTATCTACTCAGCGCTTGTCAGGCCACACCTGGAATATGGTGTTCAGTTTTGGTCCCTGATATACAAAACAGATGTGAACAGGCTAGAGAGGGTCCAGAGAAGGGCTACAAAGATGATCAAAGGACTGGGAAGCCTGCCATCTGAGGAAAGGCTGAGAGAACTGGGTTTGTTCAGCCCTGAGAAAAGAAGGCTTAGGGGAGACCTTATCCCCATGTTCTGGTAATTAAAAGGCAGCTACAAAGAAGATGGAAACTCCCTTTTTACAAGGAGTCACATGGAAAAAACGAGGGTTAATGGGTACAAGTTACTCCTGGGGAGATTCCGATTGGACACAAGAGGAAAATTTTTCATAATGAGAACAATCAGCCATTGGAATAATCTCCCCAGGGAAGCGGTGGGTTCCCCAACACTAGACACTTTTAAGATTTGGCTGGAGATGATGCTGGACCATCTTCTCTAGACTGTGCTTTTGCCAAGAAAGCTTGGACCAGCTGATCCTTGAGGTCCCTTCCAACCTGGTATTCTATGATTCTATGATATTATGATTTGATCAGCCATATAACCAGTTTGGGTATATATGTTTCCTACAGGTGGGTGGATGATGAAACTGTTTTGAAAAGTATTATTTACAAAAAGTTTGAAGATTATAGAGTTTTACCTTCCTGTAAGTCAGTTCTTGAGACAAATCATAAACAACAGATACATATTGGGTCTTTCAACCACATGGTCTATCCCAACGGACTGATGAATTTCAAGGGGATCAGTAATCTCTGAACATTAATGATCAGGGGCTACAAAACAGTTTTTCTTAACATAATAAAGGGATCAGTAAGTTATAAGTTTATTAACTGGGCCAGCCATTGTTTGTTAGGTATTCAGGAATTCTCCCTTTCTTTGAAAATAAACATAGGTACTGACTATTCTAATCATGCTGCTCTGAGTCTGTTCACAACAGAGTTCACAGCTTGGGAGCCATACATCAGTGGAAACAGGATGTCTAAGAAGATTTAAAATAAATCAGTTTTTAAACAAAAGATAAAATAACTTACTGTTGCACCTCTACATGCTGTACTTTTAAGGCCAGAAGTCCCCTTTATGAATTAATCAAAAATGTTAAGGGACAGATGTCAAATTTTTGTCCCACTGCTTTCTTTAATAGAAGTCTACTTTTTGTGCCTCTGGGAAGACTTGTCTTTTTCTAACAATCAGTGTCAGGACTCCAACTGAACCTGTCAGTGCAAAAGAGTGCAGAAATTGGACTGTCCCCCTGAACAGACTGTCAAAAAAAATGAATAATGAAAAAAAGTAAGTCGAGAGTTTTCTAGAAGAGAGTCTAGATTAGCACCTCTGGAAATTATAATATGAAACCTTAAAAAAAAACTTTTTTTAAAGTGGGATGGAGATGTAAATTTAATTTTAGTGACAAATATCTACATTGGGATATGACAATGCCGATTTTTCAATAAGGGCTATCTGGCAGCTACTACTGGGCTACTCCTCTCAGTAAAAGTCAATCTTATGCAGAAACAGGCATCCAGAATATGTTATGCTAGTCTGCATCACACGAGGGGTTTTGGTCAGTGAAGACCCAGGTGAAGGGCCAAGAGGTCGGGGTGTCTACTTATTCAGGACCATCACATGTGCAGCACTTCACTGCAAGCTATATCTTAAGGCAATATTCAACTCTACATAATGTCCTGAACACTCCTGTTAAGTAGTAAGACAATATTTTAAGGGTCTTCATGGTAGAACTTATAACATAGCTCTTTTTGAAGAGATTCATTTATTTGTATTACTTAAAAGGTAAGATGCTGAGGATTTTATTTATTTATTAAATTCTGAAGTGAAATGTTGTTTTCTCCACCTGCATTTCAAAGTTCATATTTTTCACTCAAAGTATCAACCCTGTGCCACAACATCTTCTGTTCCTTTTGAAATTATTTTCTAAACTTTTTTCTCCCATCTGCTCCTAATTTATTCCACTAAAATCTCACTGCTAAATCATCTCACTCCTCTTTAAATGCTTTCTGAAAGTGTAACAATTCCTATAGACACAATGGCCCTGACTCTTTATTTTATTCATTATTCTTCCTCTACCTTGTGAAGGTAATGAAGTGCCATCCCCACCTTTTTCACTGTCTTCACTGCCTGAATTGCTTCTCCAGCTTGTGGATATGATAGAAATCATACAGATGTTATCTCTGGAAAGAAGAACTTGTTCTTGTATCCTGTGATGCTGATACTGAGTTTGATATTATTGATGCATGAGAGAGAACCCAGAGTGCAGTGATCCAACTGTGCAGCTCACTGATACCTTAGCGTGGTGCATACCAAAGTCCATGTCTCTATGTTTTGAGTTGCACTGTGAGAGGAGCCACACTAGTGGAAATGTCAGGTTATAGCAGCAGGACCAAATTTCTCAGCAAAGCTGAGGAAAGGAAAGGGAGAGAGATACACAATGAGGAGTACGAAGAGAGATGTATGAACATTTGAATGGTGCAATATGTGACTAGAAGTGGCCTTCCATGTCACCAAGTCCTGCAATCCCAGAAAAGCACATGATGCTATCTATGCCTTTAATACATTTCTCAGGCTCTGTCTAAAGACATTTGGAATTCCTGCCCTAACATCTTTTATTATAAGACTATTTCAGAATGTCACTACTCTGACTAAGGGTGGCCTTTTAACTTACCATGGCCATTTTATACTCATTTGCTCTTTTAATGATATTGTCCCACAGATTAAATAGGTCATATTGCCCTCTGTACATTTTTGATGCTGTTTCACAGATTTACTTATCAGAGGATTGTGCCAGCATCAGCATATCCTAATTATCTCATCTGACATTTCTGCCATATTCTATTCTCAACACTATGCTCAAACCTTCCAAAACCACTTTTCTACTATTCTGCAGATACAAAATGGATCTATGGGCCTATGACAAGTTTTACAAAGAGATTCAGATTTTAAAGACACAGGCAGACATGCAGTGGAACCTCCAAAGTGCTGACTCTTAAAAAACATATTGAAATCGCTGGGGTTTAGAAACATAAACAGGACTAAAACTAGCAACTTGCATCTTCTAAATGTCTATTTCTAATCTAATTTATGAATAGCTAGCTAACTAGATCTTTCGCTATTGTATTCAGTAGGACCACATTTATTTATACGTCCTAGGACTTTTTTGCTGTACCTAATCCTAGAGTTTAGGCTGCAACAGCAACTAAAAACATTGATAACTGAATATAATAAGAGAGAAAGGAACAGCTGTGGGGAATTCTTTCCAATTATGATGAATGGCATATTATTAAAGTTTGCTACACAAATTGTATTCTGCACATTGGTCGAGATAGTTCTAGAAAAGGACATAAACCAATGCAAAATTAAATTGGAAGTCTTTTGTGAAGTGTAAAGATTTTATAGAGCATTTCAAATTTAATTTTGAATTTAGTTAGTATCAATGTTGCTGGAAGGTTTAGCTGATCCAAGCCATTTCTATGGGACCTTTTCATAATATCTAAGTTTGGAGAATAAACATAGATTTTTTTTAATATATATTTTTTTTTCCCCATAACAGTGTCATTAGTACCTGGAAACTTGTCACTCTGGCACTAATTAGTTCTGGCACAGTCAGAATTTTGAAACAAACAGTCAAGCTTGATTTATGCTTACATAACTTAGAAAAATTAGTCTTTTTAATGTAACTTGAGTTTTTGCCATATTATCTGTGAAAAGATTTCTATGTATAAGTACTATGAATAATTTAAAACATATCAAAATGGATCCAGAAGAGATTAAATCTTTCACAACTGACCAGGGAAGAAGTACAATGGTTGCAGTTCAAGTTAGCTATCAAAGACAAAATATATGAAAGATAAAAATCCAATTACTTTTTAGGCACTAACTGATCTCAAGATAGAACTGATAGAACTTTTACCTCTATTTCTCTAGGAGGGTATACAATACATTTCTTTTTATATCCATCAAAGGGAGTAGAAGCATGGAAAATATCTGGCATACTACCAATGTAGAGAAGCTGCAGTCTGGTCTATGGAAGGCAGGTCAGCAGTAAGTCAAAAGCTACTCTTGGCAAGTTCTTCCTTATAGAATCTGTATCTGCATTCTAATACAAAGCACTTGTAACCTCTTTCAGTCTGTCAATGGATGGGCATTTAAGGGCTGACCCTCTGCTTACTAAGACTATAAAAGTTATTTGGGATACTGTCATGGCTTAATATTTTTTTTCAGTACGTTGCACATTAGTAGCCTGACCTTGTAAATTTCCATATGATGCTACAACACAAATGTAATATTGATACTGAATTTAGTTGAAAAGTTTTGTTGCTTGCCTTCAGAGGGCACTGTATCTGCCTTAGAGTGAAGAAATATGCTATCCTGAATTGTTTTCAGTTTTGTTTCAGTTGTATGCCTCATTTCCGAGTATGACAGAATATATCATACATCTAGTCCAAAGGTATTTGCTTTTCATTTTGCCAGCCTTTTTGATGGATGCGTATGGAAAAGATATCCACAGGAAAGAGCATTATGAAAAGCCAGAGAACTGGGACAGAAATTACAAGATATAACTATGATACCTCTACCAGCGGCACAATCACCTACCATTAGTTATCATGTTGTGCCTTGTACTGTTCAGCAATCCATAAAGCTGAGAAAAAGAAAAAAGAAAGAAACTAACACTTATGGCTGACAGAATCACATTAGTGGATCTATTTGGGGCACTTGGTGCATACTACAGCTTTCTTCCATTGAAGAATAGAAACCTGAAATATTTTGTTTGTTAGCAGTATCATCTAATGTTGTAAACTACCTCACGTGCAACTGAATTGGAGGTAAAATAAGTAACGGCTGAAACCTTTCAAATTGTCTTGGAGATATTCAAATCATTCATGAAAAGAGTAACAAGCTATTGAATACACTGACAATTCGCTCCACAAAACTGAAAAGGAACTACAATAATGGGTATGACCTTACCTGGGTAACCTTCTCTGTTACATTGTGCGTTCGGTCTTTCACCTTGGGTGCAATAATTGCTTTCTCTGAAGAAGGAGGAGATGAAGATTTTTTTTCACTTTTGATATCTGAAAAGTTCAGTGTGAGTTGAGGAATTTTGTTGATTGTACTGTATTTGTTGAGATTTGAATCCGATGTGGATCCCAAGAGACTTGACTTGATATGATTAAAAGGCCCTGAAAAATCAGAACACATATTTAGTACTTGAAAAATGCAGAGAAATAAGTTAGCATTAATGTTTAAGTGGGATATGTTAAAAGTGTAGTTAAAAACTATTTTTCACTACACTACTTGTTAATAGTAAAAAATATCTACATTTAAAAAGTAACTATTTCTAATAAGAATCAAATTTAGTATTGGATGTAAAAATGAAATTTCCTTTACGTATAGCTCCCAATATTTTTATAAAGTCAATGGATTGCAGAATACATAATGCATCCCTCCTTACTTGTTTTCATGTTACTGGGTATGCTGGTATGCTCCGTTATAACTCTGGCTGAATATAAAGACTATATTCTCATTTGTTTATAAAAGCAGAAATAGGACACACGATTATATGAGTGTCTGGACTGAGCAAAGGCTCTGTTATCACATCCGTACTGTTACTCATGCTTACATGATAGCTCACAAACGCCTTTTGGTAAACTAGAAAATTGAGTAGACCCCTGCTCTACCCCTGTTGACTCAAGTAACTCCATACTTAATGAATGGAAATATTAACCTAACATTGTCCTAAAAGCCTTTAATTTTGAAGTATCACAAACTCATAAAATGTATTTCTTCAGTTGTCATTACCAGGAGAATATTCCAAACAATAGGGATACTCATATGCAGAATATTAATGGAGTATTTAATATACACTTAAATATCTTATACTACTTCAGTGCATCATGATAGATAAAAAATATGGAGTTTGTATACTTCATGAGGTACATATCCATTATAATTATTCTTTTCAATATTGGACGGAGTTCTCTATACAACAAGAAAGCAATATAACTGACCAGTACACTTATTTTGTACTGTCATCATAAAGTTGGTACAGAAGCAAAAAATATTCATATTAAGGAAAATTTGTGTTTGAGAATAATACTGGGAAAAAGAATTATAAAGATGTTTAGCCAGTAAGAGCTGGATCCAGTTACGGATTTAAGAAAAAAATCCAGGTCTTGCAGTCAGTAACAATGTATCTGAAGTATGGGACTGAAGGGTATTTCTCAGATCCACATGAGAACCTTCCTGCATCCTAATTCTGTTATGGGCAACAATGTGATGTTTTTTCTTTTTTTTTTTTTTTTTTTTTTTTTTTTTTTTTTCTCTTCTCTTCCTGGGAGGGAAACAAGAACTGGTGCTATGATTCAGGAACAGCCCATGGGACAGGATTAGGCCAATGAGGTAAACTGCAGATACAACAGTGGAATAACTGGATTGTATTTGCAATGTGTGAATGAGTGAAATTCAGAGTAACCAGCTGCCTGGAGATAGCTGTGGGGAAATGCTTCAGGCAGTGCTGAATTTTACTTTTTTTTTTTTTTTTAGTTCTTTAAGTGAGGACTGGTCTTCCCTCACACCTGGCTTAGAATGCTTGCTGAAGAACCAGACTCTTAATTTGCTTTCTTGGCTTAAAAGGATATATATACATGCTTTCTACTTCCTAAATTCATGCTAATTATATGTTAATCTGGGCCAGAGATAGAAATCCTCTACTACTCCATTTCAAATTGTGCCACTGTGCAGAAAGGAATTCAAGATGACAAGGGAGGGCACAATGCTCTAGACTAACAGTTCAGGTACTCCCCTGGGAGATATCAGTCTGGTGGTTCTGCTCTCAAGACTTTCTGTATTTTGTCCAATGATCATTTGATGTAAGATAAACAAAAATTTCTGGGTGAGTACAAAATCAGACCTTCTTTTTCTCCTTAGACCAATGAACCCAGTATATTCTTTGTGGAACAGCTTCACTGGAAAAAGGAAGAAAGCACTACCTTTCTCCCACAAGGACTGCTAAAAAGCCTGGTACCAAGGACACTACCAAGGACTTGAAATATTGTGTTTGAACACCTTTTGGTCCAGGTACGACCTGAATTTATCTTCCAAATCATCTATGTGAGTCTGTTAAAAAGTGGTCTTCAGAATAAATCAGGGCTCAAAATCTCCTCACAGATCAGTGAAGTGGCTAATCTAGCTGGTGTGCGCTACATATGTATGGTCAGACTGCAGCTTTTTAGCTATACTTCCCTACATAGTTGTAACAATTAATAGTTTTTGAATGTTGAGTAGGCTTAGACATGAGTGGGGTTTCAAGTTCAGGCCATTTATCAGATGAACAAGATTCTTGATGCCTAAAGAACTCAAAGGTAAGAGGAAACTAAGGGGCCTTAGGCAAATCCATCATTAGATAATAGACAAGATTTTTTTTCTTTGCAGTAACTTTACAGATGCTTAAATTGCATTGAAGTTTTCCTTTCTGGGGTTTAAATCTTTTATTGCTTCTGTTCCAAAGGGAATTACTCTCTCCTTCGGTACCTAAGATGCCCTAGTGTGTGATTTTAGACTTAAGTTAATTGCACATGAGAATACAATCTTACTTTTTTATCCACCTTCTTTTGCTTTAGAAAGTGGTGAAAGGTATTTATGTACCTCATTGATAATGGTAATTAATTGAAAGGCACGACTAGCTTAAGTGGGCTGATACTTGACAGCTAGTGGAGCTTTGCTATACTCTCATAGCAGGAAGCAGAAATAGAGGGCCATAACAAATTGCAATCATAATTGACACTAATTGGCACCCTGATTGACAGTTTCAGCAGAGTGGCCAAGAACTGAATAAGCAGGGAGAATGTCATGCTTCTGTCTACCCTACAAAGAGGATTCTTTAAGGTTAAGTTTGAGCTCTCCATTTTTATGGTAGGATTCCACTGTCCCTGCTTACACAATGCGCTGAGAAATTATTTCACTGTCCTGAGCTGTCAGTCTGTTATCTTTCACCAGCAGTAAATACATTTATAAAGGTTGTTTTACAGTACAGAGACTGCATTTTTTTTTCCCCAAGATTTTGCCAACATACACATGAAGCAAATGCAATGATTTCATAGTCCATGAGTGGCTTTACAGAACCTAGGTCATGCACTGCATGCAGTTTAGAGAGATGACTTTACCAGGTACACACACTTTTTGCATCATGCATGAAGTCACAAACCAGTTTTCAGACATAGCTACAAATATTGCAATTAAACTGAACATTTTAGTAATTGTTTTCTAGAAATGGAGGAAATCACTTAAGAATTATGTTCAAACTGCTTCTAAAAGATGTAGCTCAGTGCTGGTGAATAGAAACAATTTTGTAACTGCACTAAATGTTATTTAGACATGAGATTGGCAATGAAGTTCATGCATGCACATTTTAATACTACAGGAAGCTTGAAACCATACCCCCTGCCATCCAGGAACGTGAAACTAGTTTTAAGGAGACAAAAGAGGAATAAGTGAAGATACTTCCACAAGGCTCCTAATTAGCAGTTATTTTATTTTTGAGATAGTTAACTGAAAACTAAGCACCTTAAAACAATAAATTGTTTGTTAGTGGCCCCACCTGATTATACATGCTTTCACAGGTAAAACTCCTGGTAGCTTCAACAGAAGTTTTGCCTGCTTAAGGACAACAGCACTGAGTTAAATAACTTGTTCTATCTCCCTCCCTTTCTTTTTTTGAATTAACAGATAATTAAGTTCAATGACAGTTTAACTATGCCTTCACTTTTTCCAGGGATTGGTAGTTAATGCTTCCAGACAATAGTTAAGGGAACAACTAAGTGTTTAACAAATATAATTTAAGTAATGCACCTGGCCCTAGAGAGGTCAGCATGAGAATGTTGCATTTGAACATTTCATAGAGCAGGCAAAGTAACATGCCAAAAAGTGTGGCTGTTTGAAACACTGGAAGATACAGTCTAGATGTATACTTTACCTTTGACATTGCGACCATTGTCTGGTTTTCAGCATAATAAAAGTGAAGAGAGAGAAAAAAAGACAACTAAAATCTACATCAGAAAAAGCAGAAAATATTGCTTCAAAATATGTATGTGGTTTGAACTGAAATATTTTTGCACCTCCTTCATTATATTATGTAGACTTTTAGTCAAGGTGAAGTCACTTTGACAATTGAGAGAACATCTGCAACACTGTTTGGCATAGACCAGCAGGTAGTAGGACTAGTTCTAGCTAACTTGCCTTAACAGCAACATGACAAAATTGCTTCTCTGCAAGTCCAGCTCTGGGTTGGAGGTCAAAAGTGCTAACCCATGAAGTGTTAATTAGTCACATGTAATTAACTGAGGGTGAGGCACCCATAGCTGTGGGCGGTGGTGCAGGCCGGCTGGCTGCGTGGGGTGTGGGGCTGAGCAGGCAGTCCTGCACAGACCCCCAGGCCTCGCGCCTGCCCAGGAGTCATGGGAGGAAAAGTTTTTACCATGGCAGCAAGCTGAGCAGCGCCTTTCTGAGTAAATACTGGAGAAACACTGAGGAGAAAGATAGGCCTTAAACCTTTCTTCAGCTCTTAGGTGCCCTTCTGCAATGTAACAAGTGGCAAAACTCTCTATGCTCACAGGCATACCCAGCCCTGAATCCTCTTATGAGAGCAAACCTCTTTAGGGAGAATAATATTATTGTCGTTGTTCTTATTATTATTAGCATTATTTTAAAGAAGCCACACAGGTGGCTAGGTAGCTGCCACCCCTATTTGTGGGTGTTCCACCTGACCCACAGGCCGCCCTCCCTTCGTGCCGTGGCCCTGCCCGGCTGCGGCAGCGCTGGCGGGTGAGGGTGGACGAGGGCCCTGGGAGCTGGCGAGCAGCGAGGGGCCAGGCGTGGGATGCCGCCCTGCCCCTGTGTGCTGCTGGCTGCTATGACCAGCTTACCAGCTTTCAAAGGTGCATTGGGCTTAAGCTGATATTCACCCGCGGTTGTCCCGCGCTGACAGGCCGCCTCTGAGGGCTGAGGCGGCCGTGCCCCTGTCGGCCCCAGCAGTAGCCCTGTCCCTGCAGAGGGCTTGCATCAGCCCTGCTCTGGAGAAAGGCTGTGGCCTTCTCCTGTGAGGGGAATTGGAGGTGACCTTGGGCCTTGTCTGTGGCATCATGTCACACCTGCTGCCTTTCTGGCTTTTCCTCAGCTTCCCGAGGACTGGGGAGCACGGGACATCAAGCTGGGCCCTCTGCACCATGGGTGTGGGAGAGTGTTTAGTTCCTCTCAGCCTGACACCTTTCTGTGACAGGTATCTGTAGCAGTAATGCAGATTTTGTAGGCTGAGTTAGGCTCAAAGGCTGCTGTTTTATCAGAAGACTGCAGGGATGTTACTGAGGTCACTTTCTGAAGACAAAAAAATTCCCGAAGAGTCCCTTTAAACATGTACCCGCCTGCAAAATCTGGATTGCTGGCATTTCAGGTGAGAAGGACTTGGCTGGAGTTTGGGCGGAGGGTGGACACAGTTCCTGCTGCTTTTGCTGTCAAATAGGCAAATTTAGAATGGACTTCAACTGAGTATGCTCGAATGACTTTAAAATCCTAAATTGTCATTTTTACTTTAATACCTTTCAGCATATAATGGCCACAGCTATGACAATTTTAAAGTGATAGGCAACTAGGCTGCATAAATTAACACATGAAATAATTTATATTCTCAATTGCCTTATCTTCCAAAAAAAAAAAAAATTACCATCGGTGAATTACTCTAGTTAGTATTGACCTAAATAATACTGTTCTCTTCTGTTGGAATTCTGTTATGCTGCTTCAATTACTATTATTTGAACTGGAAGAGGTGGAAAAAAAATAAATCTGAATCCTGAATTGCATTTTCAGACAGAGTAGTAGTTTTCAGTGGATTCAGGAAAATTCATAATTATTTGGAACAATAAACAAAATAAAAATGGAATGGGAAATATATTAAACATTATGCTTCCTTGGGTAATACATGTTGCAACACCAAAGGCCCCATAATTTAGCCCGTTGGGACTGTAGTTTACTTTTACTTATTGTACGTTACTTTTACTTATTGTACGTTACTTTTACTTAGGGCTTTACATTCTCTAGTACAGTATTTACAGCTTCTGCTCAGAATCTGTGAGTCCAGAGAAGATGATTTAGACCTAATCCTGGTTGTCTAACTTCCATGAATAATTTTATAGCAACAATAGGGTTTTATGGCTCACTGTTGATTAAGGCAAGCAGGACTTGCTGGCTAAATTTAGACATCTTTTCAGCATAAGGTGCCAAATTCTAATATGCTTGGAAGCAGATGGCATCAAGGATGGTTACTAATTCTAATGCAATTCTAAGAGCCATCCTCTGTTCTGCTGTACTTTTTTAGAATGCACATGTATTACCTAAACTTAGGGCCAGATTCTCTACTATTTTGTAGCTTATGCAAAAGGAAGTCAGAGTGGCAGGGTTTTATCTGTTTACACTGTAAATGATCACATCACATGAGAGGCCATAGGAATTCAAATGGATTATTGACTCCTTATAGTGAAATTTATTTTCCTTAGTATTTAATATTTGAAAATTATTATTCAGTGAAACAGAGCTAGAAATTTTTGCTCCTCCACCCAGCAAGTATTAAATTATGTGGCAATGTCTGCATGAGCTTTGTACCACCATAACCAAGAAACTTGATATTCCAACTGATTTTTACATATTTTCATCATATAACTATAGGAAGAATGACCAATTGGAAAGTACTTTAATGAGAATAAGTTCTGAAAATAGCAACTGACAAAACAGATATCTTTAAATGTGTTTTATTTGAAAGGTTGGTTTAAATATCTGGGGAAGTTGAAACCAAGATGAAGCTTATGCAATGGTCCAAAAGACATGCCAAGCTTCAACCTTGGAGATTTTTGCCTCTACATCCTGATCTTGAAATTTTGGCTTGAATGTGAACATGAAATATAGCAAAATATAATGGTTTAGGTTGGATTTAATTGAATTTTCAGGTTCATTTGAACTGAAATAAATCAGAGTCCAAAAGAAACAGAAATGCGTAAAGAAGTGTTTACCCATTGTATTTAATACAGGAAGAGTAACTGGAAGGAATAATTAGTTCTACTATCCTAGAAGTTAATCTGGGTGGCAGAGGAGCATTCAGACTTATATTTTAGGAGAGCCCTTGATGTGCACCTTCTAAAAGGCAGGATAACTTAAAGGAATTTTACACTTGCTGTCAATGAATAGGAGAAAAACAGGCAATCACTGAAAATGAAAATTAATTTTCTTGCTAATTTATGAATCTGTGCACAGTCTTCCATGACACATGTTTCTGAAATCTTAAAATATTCCACATACATTCTTTGTCACCTGGCTGTATGCAAAAAGTATGCAAATTAAGTCATTAGACCATCAGTAGCTGCAAAAATATTGTGTATGTGACACTTTTCTGCGAAAACGAGTTTCAAAGGTGCCTCTCCATTCACAGGGCTTTCAAACCTCTGTTTGCTAAGCTGTTTCCCAAGTTTCTCAAACTCCCTGTCTCCAAGAACTCATGAACCACACTCCATGACTTTGTGTAATCAGGAGACACAGTAGGAAAAGAAGGCAGAGAAAACACCTTTGTAAATTCTGCTGGTTGCAAGAATACACTAACACAAAGAGAAAATCACACTTACATGAATTTTACACTAAGCATTTCACCATTTCACAAAGCATTTCAATGGAGTTCCTGAGGATATTTTCTCCAGTGTGGCAGAAAAAAGCATGTCTCAGTGTTGGATCAGTGAATATACAATATACACATTACAGATTTAAGAAAAATAAACTGATCAGTCTCTGAAGTAGGATTTCATACAGTCAAAGACAATCTAATATATGTGAGTATGGGACAGAACTGTGCGTGCAATTTTAACTTGATCACCTGATTTCCGCCCCCCCCCCCCCCGCAACTACCAATATTAGTTTTAGGAATGTTGGGCCTGATTTTGAAATATCTCTATACAGAAGGCAGATGGTATTCTAAGAGCAACCCCATGATTTCATTGGTCTGCTTAGACATGAAAAGCAGTATTTAGTGTAAATAAGCCTGGCATATTTGGGCCCTTAATATTTTTAGTGTGCCTTTGAATGTATACAGCTGATTATATTTAGTTTTGCATAAAAAGTGATGATAATTACTATGAAAAATTGCAATAATTCCTTTCTTAGTACATCAGAGAATACTGATTGACTTTCTACCATACCTTCGCTTGCGTGACGGTCCCTAAAAATGTTCTTGGGATGGACGTTAAAGCCTTCTATGTCATGTACTGAAGACGCTCTCCGTATACTACAAATGCTCTCCTTTGATCTGGAATGGGTTAGTGGATTGCTTGTCTGTATCATGTCAGGGTAAAGTCTGTCCCATTGCTGTTTAGGTGATGAATGGTCAAGAGGTCCTGATATATTAACCAAAGGTGAACATTTACTGGGTTGAATAAGTGCTTTTGTATCATCCACTTCTGAAGGACTACAGCTTTCTTTTGTAGGTGATTTAAAGTGCTTCATAGCCACTGAGTCATCGCTGTGCTTAGATGAATCGACTATCACTGCATCAGGGTCTTCCTGTGGTAAGGACTGCTTTCTGTATGTTAAAAGTCTCAATCCAGGTAACCGGAACCCAAAAAGTCTGCCTACAAGTAAATACATACAAAAGAAGAAAATATTACATATTAGTTTCTTGTCATGAAGATCTTTTTTTCACACACAGTTAGAGTGCATAATAATAACTATAAATAACTGACCTATTCCTAATAAATTACAATGCTTAGCAATGGAATGTGCAAATATGGAAATATTATATAGCTGTAAGTTTATTATAGTCATGGTGTTAAAGGATTTTATACTTCAGTCAGACCTAAGTTATTGAGCTCAGAACAGGGATCACAGAATCACAGAATGATAGGGGTTGGAAGGGACCTCTGGAGATCATCTCGTCCAACCCGCCTGCTTGAGCAGGTACACCAAGAGCAGGCTGCACAGGACTGTGTCCAGGTGGGTCTTGAATACTTCCAGAGAAGGAGACTCCACAACCTCTCTGGGCAGCCTGTTCCAGTGCTCTGTCACCCTCACAGTAAAGAAGTTTTTCCTCATATTCAGGTGGAACTTCCTGAGTTCCAATTTGTGCCCATTGCCCCTTGTCGTGTCATTGGGCACCTCTGAAAAGAGTCTGGCCCCATCCTCTTGACACCCACCCTTCAGATATTTATAAGCATTGATAAGATCCCCCCTCAGTCTTCTCTTCTCCAGGCTAAACAAATCCAGGTCTCTCAGCCTTTCCTCATAAGAGGGATGCTACAGTCCCCTGATCATCTTTGTAGCTCTCTGCTGGACTCTTTCCAGTAGTTCCCTGTCTTTCTTGAACTGGGGAGCCCAGAACTGGATGCAGTACTCCAGATGTGGCCTCACGAGAGCAGAGTAGAGGGGGAGGATAACCTCCCTCGACCTGCTGGCCACACTCCTTTTAATGCACCCCAGGATACCGTTGGCCTTCTTGGCCACAAGGGCACATTGCTGGCTGGATAGTAGCATTGATTCTACAGTCTGTTTTAGAAGAGATAAGGTTATCTGTTCTGATGGTCCTTTCTAAATTAAAAATCTATGCATCTATAAAAGCCTGCTAGAACATTTCACGCTACTTTGTTTGGTAGCTGTTAGCCTGAAATAGGTGTTTGTGGATTCTATTATTAGTGGAAGTCCATGTGCTTAAAAGTGTACTGCTGATTTATTGATTTATTGGCTACAAATTAAACAGGAAGGTACCAGTGCTAATCCTTCAGGAAAGAAAAATAAGTTGTGTATCAGTTTTGCCACAATCCTTTCCAATACCTACATTTTAAGATTAAATGAAACACTTATTTTGAATGATTTTAAAATGAAAAGTAAAGGAACATGCAGGAAGAAAAAACAGTGACACAGCTTTTAAGCCTCAGTTGCACCTGTACAATGCAATTATCTTTTGTACATTTGCATGGGTGTGGTGAATGGCAGGGTAGGCTACTCTGAGTGTGTGGAAAACTAACAACTTTGTTAGTAGGAAGTATCAGTAGCTGAGAGGAAGTGTAAATTATGGTGCAAATAAAGAAAATATTGGGGAAGAACTGTAAAATCTACAGACTGTCACTCTAGAAAAACCAAACCCAGATATTAAATACTTTAAGGTATTGTGTAATACAACTCACAGATGGAGGCACAAGGACTTCTGATGTACAGAAAGCATAGTAAACAGTTTAGAAAAAGAAATGCTAAAAAAAAAAGAAAATAAAATAATTGAAATAACTTAAATGAGCAGATGTCATTACATAAACAATCTGACTTATCTAGATAGGTTCTTGTCACTCATCACTTTGCTACATGAGTGTTTTCCACGGTGAATCAATAGCAAAATGATTTCTCAGAGCATGTCTCAAAATGCCTTGTTATTCTTTCTTGCTGGGATAAGAAATTCTGTTTGGGATAAGATTTCATTTCTTTTTCAGTCAGTTTTAATCACCAGCATTGTAGCTAGTTAATGTTCATTAATATTTATCATCCCATACTGAAATGTTTTGAAATAGTCTTTCATTGATGCCTATGCCCAACAGTAAGTGTAGAGCAATTGATGGCAGAGTGTAATCATTTAATGTTTTAAAATGAATTTCCTGTATATTTAGTATTGAATTTAATTAATGAAGCTAAGAGTGCCCTGCTCTTCTTGAAGGAAAACCTGTGTAAGAGCTAAAGCTGCTATACTAGACAACACCAGAGGTCCATCTAGCACACTGTTAGACCTCTGATATTTTGCAGTAGTGGATACATGGAGAAGGAGTTTAAGAACAACCACATTGTGTTATTTCTCCCAGGAAATTTAATTAGTTTCTGGCTATCTGTAGTTCAGAAACTTTCTGAGCCAAAGATAGTGTTCAAACCACAAACTGAATGTTTGGTGCACATTTCTTCCGTGAATTTGTCTCAGTGCTTTTGAAACACAGTTGTACTTTGATTTGCAAAATAAGAAACAGTTCCATAATTTTAGCATACCTTTGTGAAAAAGTACTTCCCATTGCTTGCTATAAACCTGTTGCCTTGGGGAAGGTTCTAGTTCTTATTAGATGAAAAACAGCTAATAATTGCTCCCTTTTTATAGTCTCAATAATATTTATAGCTTTTCATACATCTGTCACATACCTCTTTATATATGTCTTTTCCAAGCTGAAGAATGCTAGTGTAACTGTATTGTGTACCTCTGGTCATCATTCTCACTCTTCTCAGTTCCTTTTCATTTCTAATGTAATTACTTTTGACAGTGGCCTGAGCTACTCCCAGACTCAGAGATCAATGCAGTGACATAATGGCTTTTTGTTTTGATCTCAGTTCCTTTCTTTATAGTTCCTAATATTTGATTGCTTTTTTGAGTTATCTTCCTAGTCTGTGCTAGTTTAAGATATTTTCACAACAGCTGAGGTATTTCTTGATTTGTAACGATAATTTAGTCTCTATATTATGTCTGTAAAAAATTTCGTTTGCTGTTTTATTGCTTGGCCACTCAGTGTCATAAGATATGTCTGTAAATCTCGTCTCATATTCTGAGTAATTTTGTGACATCTGCAAACATTCTCACCTCACTGTTAGCACCTTTTTTATCCAAGTAATTGAAAATGTATTAAATAATAAAGAACCCATGAGACTCTACTGATAACACCTCAGTATTTAGAAATCTGGCCTTTTATTTCCACTTTTTTCCCCCTACTTTAAAATATAAATCCATGTAACAACCTTCCTTTTTTTTCCTTGACAATTTCTGAAAAAGCTTGTTGAATTCCAAATATTTAGCATTGAATCTATTACTCTGATGCATATATGCACACAACAGTACAGTAGACAGACATCTTTATTATATAAAACCAGAATCATGCATGTTTTAAACAGCAGCTAGAGTGCCAATTTTCAGTCTGCACAGTGATATTCAGCAAAGTGCACCTTGGGAACATACATATTCCTTCTAACTTACTAAGTATACTTGAACAAATTGCTTACAGTTGAAATTAGTGAAGTACATAAAAAATTATTTTATTATTTTTAAATGCACATAGAATTGAATTGTAAAGCAGTTCATAAATAAATTTTGAAAGTTTATTGCATCAGAAGTGAAACAAATACTATAATTCTTTTTTCATCAATTACATTGAACTTCTTAAAATACCATTCATAAGGTTTTCTGGCATTAGACACTGCTAAAGACTTTTTGCTGGGACTCTATTTTAGGCATATTCACTGTAGTGCAGATGGTCTTTTCTGCTTCACCAAGTTAATATGACCATGTTATACTGCATTACTGATTTAGCTGTCTAACTGCAGTTCAGCTGGAAAGAACATTCAGTGGGAATTTTGCGTCTTGCTAAGACTCTTGGGCATGAAATAGAAAACTTAAATGAGTAGCTTTTTGCTGTTCTTCCATAAAGTGTAATAAATGGTCTCAAAGTAAAAAGCCCTATTTCCTGCTTTTTAATTTGAATATTCTTTAGAGGAGGAGTATTGTTATTCTTCTTCAGTGTAAGATAATGAGCTATATGATGTGTTGGACATTCAGCTCTCTCCTGCAGTACTGCAGCTAAAGCCATCAGGAGGCCCATTCAGAATTTGTCTAGTTTACATTACACTTCCTTGCTCAGCTCAGTAATGATACAATTTGTCATGAAGCAAAATTCATGGCCCCAGGCCTGCTGTCCTGTTATAGACTACAGGGGTCAGTGGAAGTTTTCCTGGCATACTGTTTATTGGGTAAAATCTTTTGTCTGAAAGTGGACAACCCCTGCTTTGTGTAGCTATGACATCAGAGCAGATTTATCTTGGCTTACAAAACTAAAATGTTTTGGAGATGCAACCAGCTATTTACTATAAATATACAGCTAATGTTACATTAAAATCCTATGTTTTATTGAAGTTGAATACCAGATTGCCAAGTTCTTCTTAATGCTGAATCAGAGATTTGTAAAATTGTGGTTTGCTAAGAGCAATTGAGGAAAGCAGTTGAGTCTGAGTCACAATTCCAGGCTTACATTCCACCTCCTCCTTTCAAACCTTGCTTCACTGAATAAGTAATTTGCAAATGAGTTAATTTATTCTCTGTGCCATCTCAGATAACCCTTAGAGTTTCTAAATAGTAGAACTCAATCCAGAAATATACTGCAGATAAGAAAGGACACTTCTAAACTGTTTGCAGATGTAGTTATCTCCAAAGTCCCAAATTCAAATCAACTTTTCTTGCCTTCTGAAAGCTTTTTTTAATTCTGCCTCATATTTTGGGAGATCAAAGGAGAAGATTTTTAGAATTCATGGAAAAAATGTTTTGGTTAATAGCTTTGTGGAAAAAAGAAGTAGGAAAAAAGCCTGTCTTGAGAAGAAATAGCCTTGCTTTTCCGTAAGTATTGAAATGGGAAATGTTAACATTAATGGAAAATTGCAATTCTTAAACACTAAATACCATTGTATAGAATTTTAAGGTGGGGAAAAGAAGAAGAATGAAAATCAATTCCAAAAAGACCTTATTAACAGTTATGATCATGGTTGCAAATTTCCTGCCCCATCAATATGAATTGCCCTTTGAAAATGGGGTATTCTGACAAAAACATACCTGAATAAGGCTTTCTCTAGTAACCCAATACACCTGCGTGTCAAGTAATTCCCCTATCTGTTCTGTGCAAGCATTCTGTAACAAGGAAGGGAAATGGTATTTGGCCTGAATATTGCCTTGCTACAGTGAAGGTACTCCTCAAACTTCTAGAGATGAAAATGTATACTTACATACTAGACACAGTGGCAAAATCTTTCCTATGCTGAGCACTGCAGAAGGGTAGCCCTAAGAGATAGCAGCTGGGAGGTCATGATGGCTCCTCAAAGAATTGCTTAGCCAGTTTTTGTAGCATCTCTAGTAGCACTGTTACTTTCATGCTGATGCAGAGAAGTAGTTGTCCAGAAACCAGTGTCTGAAGCTGCTTTCAGATAAGTCAACCAAAGGGAAAAGAAGTGGTAGCTGGACTCAGGTTCCCTAGCTGGGTACTAGATTTAGCCTATTAGACTCTCGACCTTCTCTAGATTTAGGCTTTCCAAAATCAAATCAGAGGCGCTCAAATGCACAAAAAGTTTGCACAAGGTAAACTAAGTGAGGTGTAGAAACTGTCCCTACTCTTTCCTGGAATGATGTACCACCTGCCCTAGGCTGAGAGCTAAACAAAACACTGAGCTGCCCATGTTCCGGTACGACCAGTTAACTGTGGTAGAGTGTTGAAGAAAATCAAGTCCTGCATAGTTTTATCATAGTGGATGACTGGTCTGGCTATAATATGAAACATATGTTACTTTTTCAGTATATAAGATTAAAGAATACAACATACATATCCACAAAGCTCAACCTATTCTAAACAGAGAGAGATCTCTTTGACAAGGGTAGGTAAGGTGGGTCAATTATGACAGACTATCCTCCAGAGCATGGGTTAATTCAACAATACTTTTGTTCTGAAACTTCCCCAAACAATGAGCAAAATTACTTTCACAAAAGGAGCACAAGCCAGCTCTTTGCTGAAAGATTTTCTTATAACTGAATGCCTACTGTCAAGGAATTTTCAGGATCTAGGTTATCAGAAATACAGACACTAGCAATTATTGAATTGCTGCTCAAAGGCTTGGAAATACCATCTAACAACTCATGCAACAGACTGAAGGAAACAATTGCTTTTGAGAAGTGGAATCCCTAAACACTGACAGTCTAAAATAGCAGCAAATACTTGAATGTACTCTATGCAAACACAGAGGCATGTGATACTGCCTTATTTTTGGTCTGGGCTCAGCAGGCCTTAGGACAGAGAATTACAGCAAAAGCCAATTAAGTTTATTTCAGTTCTTTTCCCCCAAAGGTAGAGGAGCATACAGAAGTGGATAATTTTCTTGCTCTGCTCATTAAATGATCTTAATTCCTTTTCAGGCAGGGAAAGGAAGGCATATCCAATTATTAACTTTAGAAGCTTAAATTTATAATTCTCAGATACTCCATACACACAGTTGGTTTACCCTCTGGTGTGGTCTACTTTAATTTTGGCACTTCTTCTTCTTTTAGTTTTCTCTAACATTTAAGTTTGCACTTGAGTTCTATCAGTATTAGTAACAGCAAACTCTTTATGTTCCCTTGTAAGTGAGAAAGTTGTTTTATCTCTGTGCTGGTGATGGCACATTTTTGTCTTCAGGCTATACTTCGCCTAAAAAGTACTATCAAGAATGGCTAAGAGAATAATACGCTTAATATGGTTCCAGATCCTCCTGTCTACACACAGGCCTCTGATGTAGCCTGTCAAAACATGAAAGGAAGGGAATGAAGTCTCTGGCTACATGTAGGGCTATGCTGTGTGTGGTTGACGAGTGAATTTATTCTGAACAATGTTCGCCCTCAAAAGGAAGAATGGTTATATCCTTGGATGTTAATATGAACCTGTACATTTACCTGTCTTGTTTTCTTCCCATTTGTTGATAGAGATGACATTTTATTAGATCTTATTCATTATGTTAAGATTATAGGAGTTACAGTGTTTTTGTGAAAAACCCATAAGAAAAAAAAATTTTTGGTTCTCTCAGAAAGAGATTTTACTTCTTGCATTTTTATTTCTTAGACATAATTAAAAGTGGAAAAGAAGAAAAAAGTAAATAACTGCAATGAAGAAAAATAGCAAGCATCACAACAAATTTTACGCACAGAGAATTCGTCAACTAGCACAATATTTTGCTGTCTTGCTGAGTATATGGTGGGTTTTTTGGTAGCTGGAAAAAAGGATTCATTCCATCTATTAAATCAAGTTCTCAAGAAATTCTCAACTCTTCATCCCCTTGGTTGCCAGACTTCATAGAATAGAAAATATTGCTGTTGTCTGAGACACAAAGCCTGAAGAAGTTCTCTTTATGTTTTAATACTGAATTTATATACCGCTAACAAATTCCACAGTGTGTTTTGTCTCATATATTGATTGAAATTTTTTTATGCTCTGCATACAAGAACTTTTAGTGATAATAAGCTGAAAAGTATCACTACATTTGGATTTTATATGTCATATAATTATACTAAATTTAATAGTTTAGGTGTTATATCTATAGTTTTGCAGAAATAAGTATTCAGCAGTGGGAGCAAGAGCCATATTTTGACTTGCACTCTTCTAGAATTATATAAAATGTAATGAGATCTTGAAATAATAGAACCAGAACAAAGCAATAAAAGGACTTTAGTAGAGAGAATTTTAGAAGATAGATTTACCTGAAGAAGAGCCACTTGAAAGGTTGTTACCATCTGAAATACAATTAAACTAGATTTACAAAAAGCTTTAGCTTAAAAAGAAACAAGTTCAAAAAATAAACAGACTATTAAGAAAAGAAGGTAGAATATCGAATTTCCACACATTTTAGAAGCAAATTCAGGTAGCTTGAATTCATATACAATATATGTGATCTGCAGAAGAATTGTTCTAAAAGTACATTGCCTTTTTATTTGGAAAATTTAAGTACTATTCCATTAAGAAGTACTTTGATAATTACTAAGTTTGTCGCATAGATCAATATATGTTTCCAATTACCAAGTTTTAAAGTTGGCTAATGTTTCAGACAGAAAACTGAAGTAGATGTATCCAGACTAACGTGCTATTTCTCATGAAATGGAACCTTTTCTAATTTCTTAGTGAAAATTTCTTTGCTAGGAAATGCCAGTTTTGTTTGGAAGAAACTTACTGAAAAGTTGAAGAATTCATAACCTCTTTAGGAAGAATAGGCTTTATTCACTGACAGTTGTTCACAGTATGACCTTAGAGAAGTTTCATATTCCTGGCACGGCTCACATTTCATGTCTTCATGGGAAGAACTCGTCAGACTATGTGTCTTTGGCAATTGCTTTCAGGTCTTTGAAATGCCCAACTTGCCTGGGTGCTATGCTCCTTAATATAGTCAAGTAGTAATGATAGGATTCTATGCCTGAGAAATAAGGCACAGTGGTGGTAACCCCCCTTATTTTTATCTATAGATCTATTTTGTTTTCCTACCTTAAAAGAATGTCTACTCCATGTTGAATAATATAAATAACAAAACATATTCCTTATGACCAGTGTCCATCTGAAATCTTCTCAAACCCATTTAAATACTTTTTTTCTGCTATCTAGTGGAGTCCTCTTTGGGTAAGCTTTAGATACCCTGATAGTTTTGAATTCTCCCTCTTCAAGGTTAAAATCTCTAATTCAATTTAACAAGTGCACAGATGTGTTAAGTTCTCTGTGCTAGCTCTTATTATGACTAATAGAGACATATGTCTCTCTTTTCCATCAGAGAATGATGCAAAACTCACTGCCTTTATACTTTCCTGAGGGTATGTATTATAATGTAGGATGGCTTTGCAAAATAATTTTCCTAGCCTTCAAGTTACCTCACAGAATCCACCTGTTTTAAACATCCTGAAAAGAACAAATAGATAGGAGACCTGTTAAAAATGAATAAAAATATAGGACTGGAAGAAACCATCCGGATTTAGTTCAGTCCAAGAATCCTTTTCATACTCACTTCTCATACTTACTATGTATTTATTTAAATAGCAAAAGGAAAATTTGCAGGGTCTCTGCATAGCCGGTGTATTGTCAGCTTGTGTTCCTTTTCCTGTCCAGTGAGCACAAGTCAACTCCACTGAAAGTTGCTGAAAGCTGTGTCATTCCCTCTTTTTCGTTTGTAATCTCTTTAAGCAGAGATTGCCTTTTTTTACTGAATGTTTGTAGAAGATATAGCACAATAGCTCTGTGATCCTAGCTGGAAGAGGCTGTAATGCAAACAGCTAATTACAGTGGCTGGAATCCAGGGAGGCTTCCTTTCTGCTGTCATGAGGAAACACGATATAGCCACCCCACTTGTATTTCTCTGCCTGTAAAAGAAGACTAATAGAATTTATTTATCTTAATGGCTGTTCTGTTAATTAGGCAGTTAGGTATTTGTGGAGCACTGAAGGTGAAAGTACCAGAAGTCCTTCTGCCTTGTACTGTTGATTGCTGTTCGGCTATATTCCTTTGCTAAGAGTTCAACACTGTCTCAGTTCACCTAACATTCACTGTAATTTACCTTGGAGACAAATACACATATTGACACTGGGGTTGTCAGAACTATGCTGCTGGTTGGCTAGACAGAAACCTTTGTCATCCTGGAAACAATTTTTCTTGACTAGCCCTGACTTATGATGAATTTGCTCCCAGTGGTGCAGCTAAAAATAAGACCCTGGACAAATTTCTCATTATGTTTTGGGCAAAGTCAGGGGTTACTGTTGCTTATACGTGCCATGTTCTATGCAGTAAACTTGTATGAATCAAAGAGTATACAATTTTTCATGACAATGTTATTGTCCAGATATGTTTAGAAAAAAATATATGCTTGCCTCTCACTCAACTGCTATGCTTACTTATATAGCAAAGTGCTCTGCACAGAGGAAAACAAATATCATTTTTGAGTTAACTTTTTGACTTAAAGGAGAGGCCTGATTTGAATTTCAGTTGTGCTTGTTTTATTTGTAACTTCAGTGGATGTGGTGATATCTACTCCTGAGTTGTAACTCCATTGCTAGGACCAGGATAGAGCCAAACTTCGTGAATTGTAAGCAACTTGAAGGATCTCCTTGCTTGAAAGGTTTTCTGATTATGGTTTTGGCTGTTTTAAGAACATTATTAGCCTGTTCATTTTCTTTGAATCTTATCCAAAAAGTATGCATTTATTGGATGCATAAGAGATCCTCTCATTTCCTTTAGAGGAAGAAACCCAAGAAATTATTCCAGGGTGTCTTTAATAGGCTTATAGATTTTGAAGTGATAAAATGATAAGACAACCCTCAAATATCCCTCTTTGGCAGAATGCAATTATGTGCTTAATCAAATAAATTTCTGGGCTTTCTCCCACGAGGTAAAGAACACTGTTTGGGAACCAATATTAGCTTATAAGTTAGCACTTCTAGCTAGTTAAATGTTTTGAAGTTAAATGAATAAAACTTGTGATAAAGTTACCTCATCTGACTTTAGCTATTGTAGCCTACATTTTAAAAGGAGTTTTGCTTTAGAAAGAACTGGAATAAATGTTAGAAAAAGCACTTATAGGTCAGTAAAAAAGCAGCATGCTGTAGGTGGGGCAGAAGATGAAGACAACTCAGAATTAAGGTTCTGAGAGGCTTTTCTCATCGTGTGCATGTGTGTACATTACCACCCCACAAATGGTCTACTTTGAGTAGAAAAATTATAGTTACATTCTTCATATTGAAGTCAGTATCCTCAAATCCATGGCTTTCTGTCAGTGTGAAATGGCTGCTGATTTTGTCTGTGTCCATTCTGTGTCATGATTGATTTTGCTATTTTGCAGTTACTAGCTTTACAGACGCAAAATATTTGACAGCTGTGAAGAACAGAATCAGGTGCCAGGAGCAAATATTAATTTATGCCACCAGCTCCTTAAATTTCTGTAAAAATTCCTCATCAAATTGGTGGAGTGGATGAATATGCCAGATTGGAATGTTTGACAGATTTGGGAATAAAATTGGACACTTATGTTCCCTTTCCTCAACAGATGATTTAATAAGCCATATTTATATACAGAAGTTATAGTAGCTTAACAATTTATAATAAAGAGTTTAATGAAGGCTGTACAACACACTGTAAAGGAATTCTTATCTCATCTTATTTTGCTTAACAGCTGTTACTAGCAGACAAATTTAATTGATAATTCAGTACTGTTCACAGAGGGTTTTGCTGAACTGGTATAAAATCACATCTCTTCTTAATGTAGTTCTTTGTAGACAATCTACAGAAAGCTCTTTTTTTTTTCTTTTACAGTGAGACTAACACAGTGAGTTCTTTTTTCCTAAAAGCATCTTGCTAAACATCCATTATTTATGCATTATTTCTTTGGAGTTGAAAATTTCATACAACTTTGTCAAATTATTAGATTCATGACAATTTATGAACAATGCTTTTTGGAATAATTTTTTATCATCATATTAACAATCAAGCAAATGTTAGTGTCTTATCAGATGTGACAGACAACCATCTACAAAAATGTTGCAGTATGAGTAAAAACAATTTTTAGGGCTTATGTAGCTCAAAACTTTGATCTTTACACTTTAATATGCTAAACAAATATCCTTTCACTTAAAAAGCAGGTATTTATGTCTTCAAGCATTTCACAGATAGAGTGAGATGGGGCAAAGTTATTAAGTGTTTTTATCTTTGAGTATAGAAGTTAATTTCTGGAATTATAAAAAATTTACATGATCTAAGAAAAAGCAACACAAAGCAAACAAACTTATCAGAAAAGACTTAAAGTAAGAATGAATAGAATTCTCATATCTGGAAATGAGACAAAATTTAGAAAGAGCGATTGGATGATGAATGGACATCTATAGCAGAAATCACTTTCTGCAAGTCTCGCTTTAACTGCACATTGTACAAATACATGTTACCCAGTCATGGAATAAGTGCTTACAGAAGAAATTTCCTCACCTCTCTGAATATAAAGATGGGACAGATATAGTATTAAATAAATTTGGTTAGAAGTTTAAACAAAAAGACATGAAAAATGTTTTGGGATATTTTTTTCCCCACAAGGAAGGAGTTATATGTGAACACAGACTTCCTTTGTTTTACTAGTGAAATGGCATATATTGAAAAATAGAATTGTGGCAAAACACAAAAGCAATGAAACAGAAAAGAGGGGAAAATCAGTTGGCTGTGATTTAGTAGTTCTTTACAGATTTGGTGCATGCTAGGATTTTCCAAAATTTAGCTATTTGATTATACAAACACTGGTCAGACTGCCATAAAGAACTAATGATAAGTTCTTGCAAGGAAGAATAAAGGGAACAAAAGGATCAGCTGTAAGGATTTTTACAGTGCTATTGTGAAGCCAGTATCTTCACTTTTCACATTACTACCTATTCAGCTTTTTGCTGCATATGAGATAGGAGCTTTTAAGCACCAGACTAGAAAAAATTCTATTTATACTCAAATGTGATCATCGAACTACTGGCAACATACCATATTTTTTTTTAATAATCTATTATTATCATAATCTGCCAAGCCCAATGCTGAATCACAACCTAGCAGTATTAGCCATCATAATGGCACATAACAAAAGACAGGATCCCTGCCCCAAACTGCTTACAAACACTATTTAAAATATCTGTCAGTATTCAGCTGGTAAATTTTTAATTTTCTGCCTATCTGGAACTAAATGTAGTCTCTAAGCTCAACCTAGCAAATGTCAGTTGCCTTCCATAGGTCTTTTAATTTGTTTGGAGGGCCCTCAGCCCTTTAACAGATTGGAATCCCTCTTTTCTGTTAGAGCCTTTGAAAACAGAATGCACTGTGTGTGCGGGGTGAAATGTTTTTTTCTTACATTGTGTTAGATTTCAGTCATGAGGAGCACTGTGGTAAGTGGTCTTGTTCAAAACTGCTGGCTGCAGCTAGAAGGATAGATGATTTTAGAAAAAGAAAAGGTTTTTCAAAGATACACCTGATAAATTTGATGTCAAATCTTAATAAATCAATTAAAGGATGAATGATAGTATGGAAGAGTTATCTTATTTTCTAGGGTCAGGAAAATAACTGTAATCTTTTTGTTGCCTATTCACTTTTAGTTCTTCTCTCCTGCAACCTGACTCAGTCATTTTTATTTGATCTCACATTGAAAAGACATTCTAGTATGAGAAAACTCAATCTAAGGAGCTCTGGAAAGAAATCTCTCATGATCTGTGTACTTCTGGATAGTAGATGTTAATGCAATCTGAAATCTTTTGTCTTTTGTCATTAGCTCTTGCTTATCTTGGTTGTTTTTCAGAGATGTATTGCAGTTGTTATATGGCCGGTTCCCTCTCTATTTTTATTCTCTAAATTGGTTGCTGGATTTGAAGGGATTTTGTTTCTTTGCTCCACCCCCCCCCCCCCCCCGCCAAGCCAGTACCCATTACTGTCCATTTTGTGTGTGATCCAGTGAAAACAGAGCACCTGCTTTACCTGTTGATGTATGTTCTAAATAGAGTAAGATGATGAAAAATTAACTTCCTCCTAGAGAATATGCTGTTTGCCTTTCTTATGGTGGGAACATGACCTAAAAAGATGTTTTTGCTGGTAAACAATTCACGTTTTTTTGTGACTTCTTTTGTTGTTTATTGGTCTCTTTCTGCTTCTTCTAAATGTCAAGACTTTTGTTTGTTTGTTTTAATTAAAATCCACCATTGTCCTGTGCACAATATCTTGCAGTTATTTCTGGATGTTTTGCACAGGTTGGCCTCTTTCTCAAGAATTCTCTCTGCCAAGAAGAATTTTTGGCTATGTAGCATATTTTGTATTACCATTCTTCCCATCCTGCCCACTTTTTGGCTATGTAGCATATTTTGTATCACCACTCTTCCCATCCTGCCCACATATGTCTGCTCTGAAACCACAAGCAACTAGGTGGTAAGAGCAGCTATGTGCCTGCTCTAGTTTCTGCCAGTTTCTGGCATCTGGCTGTACTCACTAGCAGGAAAATGGTTCAAGTCACCTTTCTTTGCCTCCTTTTGCACGTTGATCTTTCTCTATTATGTACTGAGCTTGGAGCCCCACCTATTCACTTTTCAAGAATTCTCAGCAAGGGAATCCCCTGTGTATATCAGGCTGTAAAACAAGAGAAAGATGTTTTGACTAAGTGTTGTGTTTTGTTTGGTTTTTTTTTTTTTTTTTGTGGATGTCCTCTTTAGCGGCTTTTCACTTTAAAATATGGCAAATGACAGCACTTGAAAATGTACAGTGATGTATCACAGATAGCAGAACAAAAAGATCTTTTTCAGGACATGAAGCTCTTTTATTTTTTCCTCCCAATTCGTTGTTTACCTTCTATTTTGTCAATAAAACCACACGGAGCATAGATCAGCTGAATAATTTTATTTATATTATAAAATTGTTTTTTAAAACCAGGAAGTAAAGTGTTCAAAATTCACAAAATCATGGCATCCTGAAATAGAAACAGAATATGAGTGGGGTTTACCTGATGTAATTTTTATAATTTTTTTCTGATGCAATTTTATTATTTTTCCTGATACCCCTTAATGGGATTTTTTACCATAACATTACTAGAAAAAGAAAAATGTTTTCTTGCTATCTCAAGAAAAATGAAAAATACTGCTGTGTTTGTTATTCAAAAAAACTCTGCAAAACAGAATAAGAAAAGGAAGTATAAAAGCATCAGATTTTAAATATGTATTGTAAAGAATACTTACAAGGGCTCCTTTAAGAACATGGGATATTTGGTGAACAATAATTATTTGCAGACTACTAGTTTCCAGTAATGGGAATTTTCCTTTCCAAAACCTTATATCTACTGCCATTGTAGGGTTATATGGACATAAGTGGAAAGACTTTGGCCCATCTGGAGTGATTCATACAGAGCTCTTCCTCCATGCTTAATGAGAATAGTATTTTTTAGTATCCCAATTAGTTATAGAAGTAAATTACAATCTTTTGAAAATGTGAATGATTTGGAAATATTACAGGGAACTTTTCGTTTATGTATTTTTTGATAGTCATAGAGCTTTGAGTGAGGTCCTGTGCATTTTGTCCAGAAGATACAGTGCAGAAAGTCTATATTATGAAGAATGGCAAAGACTGCTTTTATCAGAAGGAATCTGGTAATGCTGTTATATGCATAGCTGCAGGCCTGCTCCTTACAGTCTTCTCAACATAACTAGCAGAAAAAATAATACAGCATGTCATCACTTTAGATAGTACATAGTGTTTACATCGGGAAAGTTTTTCCCTCACTTCTCGCAGTGAAGATTTTACCAGTCTTTGTCTCCTATCTAGAGAAAGCTGAAGTGTTGATTTAACAATCAGAAAATGTAGGTTCCAGGTCCCTTTATCGTACTAACATTAAAGATTATTACACTGTGAAAAGGTATTTTCCAACTGTTGCTGAGCTAGCCAGGGGAAAGTGTTAATGCTCACTGTTAGAGCAGGCTGTGCTTTACTAAGAGCTTGTACAAATGGGGGATATGTTCTGGGAAATCCTGTAGTAAGAGCAGATTACATGAGTGCAGATGCAAAGCAGAAGGGTCATGTGCTGTTGCTGCACAGTGTTGCCGCACAGAGTGAAGGTCAGCGAAAGAGCACATGTTCTGCAGATAGTGGGACAGAAAGCTACACAGTCTAGCTGTATAGGAAGTGGACTTTTGTTTTGTGTAGAGTTTTCTGATTTTGACAATACTTACATTCCAGAGTGGAACGAAAACAAAAGCATTTCCTGTATATCAAAAAAAACCCACATCCTTCAAGCCAATCTAAATACTTTAATTTTATAAAATCAGGATGTTTGATTATGTTTTAATGTTTTTTTTTTCACGTTTTATATTTTCTACTCTAATTTAATCAAACCTTCCACCAACTGTTTTTTATTTGGAAAGGAAAACAGAAATATTTAATTTTGAATAGCTAAGGTGAAATATTTGGGCTAGATCATGTTTTTTTTGCAGTTTTCCATTTACAATCAATTTTTGTCAAGGATAATGCACTTCTGTGAAATGTTTTACTTCTAATGAATTCATATTTCCTAGCAGTACTCACAATATCCATGTTGTTGGTACTACTAAAGATCTGATAGATTATCTTGCCAACTTTATAGCAGGTTTCTTACATTTAACTTCTTATTGTTTTGAATTCTATCTATCTTAAATGAGTCAGACAATGGGGATTGCATAATTTCTTTGGTATCATTATTGCCCAGGTTAATTACTCTCCGAGCTAAGAGTAGAGGTAAGCAGAGAACTTTCAGTGAGTAACTTACGATTTACAAGTTTTGATGGCAATATTGGCTTGCACTTCTCGGGAGATACCACATTCTCTTCATCTGTTACATACTCAAAGTTAATAATAAACATCATTGCTACTCCCTCTTGATTTTTCACTGGAATTATGTGGGTGTTGCAAATGAAGGTAGATCCTGCAGATGGAGAAAAAAAAAGAGAGACATAAATGAAAGGAAACGTCACTATTTTTTCACATCAAACACACTCTTCTTTAAATTAAACAGGAACACTTTCATAGAAAGAAACATATATTTTGATAATTTATTAGATTATTACCTCTTCCAAAAGACCTCTCCTTTAAAATGTCAGTTTTACTTTTTGTTTTTTATTCACTGGAAGTACCTATATAGACAGACTTGCGACATGGAGACATTTAGCCCCAAAAGTAGCAACGTGAACACTATTCCGACCACAACACCAGCGAAGAAAGCAGAACCCCATTCTTCTAAATGTCAAACATTCTTCAAGCTTTTGGTTCTATTACAACAGGATGAATCATGCATCAAATATTTATGGGTGTAAATATATCACTGTTCTTATTTAGCACTCAGTCTTTTGGGGCTATATAATGTTTAGGTTTGTGTTAAAAATTATATTTGTTATATGATCCTACAGGGTTTTATATTCTATCACAAAAACCTTCTAAACTGTGGTAATAATTTTCAGTAATTTTCAGAAGTATTTGACTTAACTGTTACATGCAGTTTGAAGTATGAATTTAAAAGTACTCTCATTTTCATATATATGGAGCATACCCAGCTTATACTGAAATGAACAGGTGTAATTTCTCAACACCTCTGGTACTCATGGTGTTCTTGTTCAAATGCCTAATTACAGATTTAAAGAATTCTTTGTGTCAATTCTTTGTGTCAATTCTTCCATATAACTTTTAGAAGTTTCATTTGATAAGGTCATTAATTTTGATTTAATTCCTTCTATTAACCTAACAAAAGTGGCTACAAAAATAATGTGATTGCTGTAAGCAATACAATGATGTGCTAAAAGCTTCATGCAAACACAACTGTGAGATGGTGTTTTTCCATGATAACTAGGGACTGGTTTAGTGCACATCATCTGCAATTTATGCGTTCAAATGCAGTAATCACTGGAATTTGACAGGGTGTGCAATTTGACAAAAACAGATCCTGATCTGGGTTACAAAAGAATTTTTTTTTTTTTTTTTGCCATTGAGGAGAGAGCGTAAACATTTATATCATAAAAAAGATCAGATTCTGGCTCCTCATATTTAATGTAGTACTTGCTATATTGTGGTGTATATGGCAGTTTGAGCTATGTATAAAATTGACATGCTGGCCTTTCAAGTTTTGCAGCTGTACCTTCAATCCATTTAATAAAACAGTTAAGCTGTGGCACTTGCCACAGTTGCCATGGTTACAAGCTCAATGACTTTAGTAAACAGAAAATAAGCAATTTAAGACTGTTCCATTAGAGCTAAAAATAGAAGTGCTGCAGGCCAAGCATTGCAACATAGACTGGTTAAACAGAGGGTCTGAAGAGAATCTAGAAATAGTCTTTGTGTTTTTAGCTAACTAATAAAAATACATATTGATTTTAAACAGTCAAAATTATATTTATTGATTCACTTGGAAGGAAATACTTACTATTTCATGATATGGACTATGTTTTGACATGCAGATTTATAGGTTGAGCTGATTTCCCCCAATCAGACGCCTTTGACACAAAGGACTGGAGGTGGGGCTAGGCTGAGGCATGCATGGCTTTGAAGTACACTGAACTCCAGTGGATCAAATGTTTATCAATTTTTGCAAACAAGGATGGCGAGGAGCCTCAGAGTTCTTTAAAAGCTTTCCTGCTTTTGAAGGCAAGGGTGTTTCAGCTTTTGAAATGCTTCCCACAGTGCTAAGTAATGACACTATCTCTGGTTTATGTAGAACATTCCGCCCTCAAGCATTTACAAACCTCATTTGTACTGGAGCTAGAGAATCGGATCTCTGGGGAGATGCAGAAGCTGTTTAACAGTCCACAGCTTAAGAACATGGCAAAAAGATCACAGGGTTAAAAATTTAAGCTGTATGTAGAAATATTTTGGGAACAAAAGATGGGAAAAATTCATATCTGGTATAATTGAGCATAGTTCCTTTGAAGACCAATTGCACCAGCAGGCTAATGAGTCCAGTGTAGTCCATTAGACTGAAGTTTTTCCAAGACATCTGGGCTTTTTAAAAGGCATAGGATATTTACTTTGTGCGAATGACTGGATTGGAATTCTGCAACTTAACCAAATACAATGCCTGTTGCAGTCACTGTTAGTGTTTGTCTTTGGTACAGAACCTGTTATCTGTTATACACTTATCAGTATCTCTCTCTATTGAAATGGCAATAAGGAAATACAAAATGTAAAACAACAAGGAAGACCCTAGTGTGACTGAAAAATAAGAGTTGGGTACAAAGAAAGAATACCAGCAAATTCAAAAGATAAGCTTTGAGTTGTTAGAGTTGATGGCAGTAAAGAAATATTAAGAAGTAGCTTGTTTATAAACAATCTTATTCAGTATTTGCACTCTGGCATTCCACTGCTCTTCATTGCACTCAGCATGTTTTCCCTGTTTTGTCTCTATACTGACTATTTTGAGAGTAAGAAATGCTTCTGATGAGCAATAAAAATTGTAATGAAGTTTCTGGAATTTGCATTTCTCATCTAACGGCACAGGGCAAGTGGATGATATAATCAGAATAATTATGAAAATTATACCTTTATAATTAATAGATTCAATATCCAGCAATATATCTGGATTTTCTAAAGATTACTGTTGAGGAGTAATTATGAAATATACCTGTTGTGCTCTCTTGTTATCATCGTTGGAGGTGATAAAGAGGAAAAGCTGGATATTTTCTTGTCAGCTTGAATTCCATGGTTATAAGGGCTTTTTTTCTTTTGTTTATGGCATTTTAAAGCCCATTGTTTCATCTAGTTAAATTAGTGGCAAAATATCCATATGTGAAGAAAAATTCTGCTCCCCTCTATGCTGTGTGGATATGATATATGATTCTGTAGTTATGTATTCAATAGTATGATATCACAAGACCAGACAGGCTGCTGTGAAACAAATAACTGCCAAAATGTATACATAAGTGACAATAAATATTTAAGAAATAAAGATTTAGGATATATTAGGATTATATAAGTATATATTGCACCATTTGAGCAATTCTGGTGAAGAAAAGCCTATCTAAGTATCTGGCTGCATAGTGTTTAAAGTTGACTTGCTTCATGAGAGCAGTACACAGCAGGTACATCAAACTAATTAGTCTGGTTCATAAAATCTATTTACCTTGACAGTGATTTTCTACAGAAGATTTTAGGACAGATTTTTGTCAGGCTGCATCTTCTAGATACAATTGCAGTCATTTATTTGAATTGTAATAGCTCTGTTTATGAGCAATTGGGAGAGGAATATATAATCAGTACAACAGTGAAGGCATTCCAAAATACCAGAGCCTCCATTCTGATATGCAAAACTCTGACAAGCAAACTTTGAAAAAAGACACATCCCAAACAACTATATTGATTCAGCCTTCCTGGGAACAAAATTTTCACAGGCCGTTGCATATGCCAAGCTCAAAGGGTCTCTGAAAAATGAGACACTGTGGCATTTAAGTAATTGTCCTAATTCTGCAGAAGCCCCATGTTTCACACAGAAGGGACCCTTGAAAATCCATCGTGGTTTTACAGGATGGCTCTGCAGCCCTGTTGCCCTGAATGAGTCTGACAGTTGCTATCTGCATTTCATCATTAAAATATTCAGACTCTCTCACCTCAGTACAAATTTGAGGACTGCCTTCAGTGGGGCTGAGACTGGTTCCAACATATTTTAGAACCAATCTTGGCTCCCTGTGCCAAAGCATTTATGACTTCACAGGTATTTTTTGTTACTAGAGCTGCTGTGGACAACTGACTAAGGCTATAGAAAGAAAGATGTTGAGTATGTCCTCTGTGTGCATATATAAATTTCTGGAAAGGTTGACCTCATACAAGAGTTTTCTAGGATTATGATGGTTTTCTACTGCTGCAACCCACAAGTAGTCCAACGTAGGTATCTGTACAATCCATAGCCCCTTCTGCTCATTTAAAATTGAAGGTGAGTTGGAATAAATGAAAACAGAACAAAGAGCCAACAACAGCTTGCCTACTAAAACAAGACCAGAGACAGTTAAAAACTAAAGGCAGAGATACTGTACATGTTTCCAGAGCTAGGCAGTCCTGTTCTCTGTTTGAAGACAGATCTGAATGAAACACTTCTGCAATGTGATAATTTTATAATAATATAGGGACAAGATAAGGAAGCTGGCTATTCTTTGCACTTTTATTAAATAATCAGCATGTTTATTTTGGAAATAACTACCCTCCACTTCCCCTGATGTGATTCATGTTTTGTCATCAAAATAAATGCTCAAAATGCCTTCTCTGAGAGGCACAAATTTAGAACATACTAGTTACGAACATAGAGTTTATACCTTACATTTTAATTTAAAATCTTAAAGTATCAATTATAGTAGAAATGCAACTAAATACATTTCATATTAAACTGTGTACTAAGCTTATTCTTAATTCTTTTGGCATTTTACTGAAAAGAAGTACAGAAAAGTCTGCATAGTTCCTATTTTGGAAGTATTTTGTAGTAATGAGGTGAAATATGTATTGTTTTCATAGGTTCATTTTTTACTAGTTACTCCGACATTATTAGAGTCTGATCACTGTTATACTAACTAGGAACTTAACATTCCTCTGTTAAGAAAGGGTTGACTTCCATAAATACAAAGAACAAAGAACATCATGTAATAAATGGCATTTTGTTATCTTGTGTTCATATTTACAGCCTTATTTGTCCTTTCATCATAGCATGGCTCATAGGGATTGCCCAATGTTAATAAGAACTTCTTTGGGGAAAGAAAAGAGATAATCTGAGGGAGAATTAATGTGGAAGATCAGAAGACCTTCTCTTGACTTTGCCCACCTTTCATGGAGTCTTCCTCTTTGGAATGAGAAGCCAAGGCATGGCTTTCTACCAATTCCTTAAGTCCCCAAATCCAATATTCTTTTCTTCCCTAATGGATAAAAGAAGCATCTCTTTCTAATTCTTCCAGATTGGGGCAGGTCTAGGAAGGTTGGTTACTCTGTTTCTTCAGGTCCACAGCAATACTTGTCCAGGCAGAAAATAAAGGAAATTTAATGAAAAGAATTGTATGTTCTGGTCTTGGGAAAGGAAAGACTGTTCGGCATTCAGGAAGGCTGAAGCTGTGGGTTTTGTCCAGCATGGCAAACACAAGTAGTAAGAAGCCCCTTAGGAGTATATGAAATGCTGATAACTCCAGTCTTGTTCTCTGGCCCAGTCTGCTGTTTATAATATATTTTGTTGCCAGATGCTGGCAGATAAAGGACATGGACATGCCCCTTATATGGACCAGTGTGGTAGGGTCACAGGGACTGTGTGGTAGATGAATTAGATGGAAGACAAAGTGGGAAGGGGGATACAAAATCTTGTGAAATAAGGTTGTCTGTTGCACACTGCTGATAAGATTTTGCATTTTTGAAATGCCCTAAGGATAAGCAGAATACCCTTACTTGAAGCAGCTTCCCATGTGATCTTATGGAATTGTGACCTTATTCCCTGTTGCTCCATATCTACTTTCAGCCACACTTTAAAAGAAGAAATGGAAGCAAGCCAAATTTTTTTTATTTATATGTTGTCAAGATTCTGGTAACAAACAGGGTAAAACCTTGTTTTAGCAAGCAAGTGCTCTCATCAAGCTGTGAATGGTGCAGAAGAATGACACCTGAAAATGACTGGTTGTAGAGAACAGTAAAGTAAAGCACCTTGTATCCTTGAAGGGTTAGAAACAAAGAAAAGGAAATTGGAAGAAAAACAGTACCCAGTGAATATTTGCTCTGTGTTGTGTGATTTCTGTGACTTATCACTGAAGAAAGTCCTTTTCTTTTATGCTTAAAATTCAGAAGCCTATTTACCTCCAATTTGAGGTCCACTCTAAGCAAACAGGGTACTTAGTTGAGCTTTTGTTGGCATTTAGGGACAATTGCATTGGGGATGTGTACTGAATATGAAAGCGAAAGCCAGTTTGTCAAATATTGAAGGATGATGTGTATTGTGATGTGGGGACTCACCATGACCAATCAATGGCTGAAAATCTATTCCTTTGTGTTTCTGTTCAAGCACAAGCCAGGAATAATGCAGCATGTCACAGGGAATCTTGTTTTCAGTGGACTTACTGGAAGGGTTTGCTTTCTTTCTCAAATCATACTGAGAACTCTGTTCCTGAGGTGTTAAGTTGAAAATAGTCATGTGAGGATCCTGCAGAATTTGACATGATGTTATGTGAAAAAAGGCTCCAAATGCCTTTGCAAGCCCATTTCTGTGTCATTTAAGACTAACTATTTACTAACAGATTTTCACTACTTAGTCTGCTTGTTTATATAATAAAAAAGAGTGGAAGAGTGACTGAATCTGCCCTGAGAAAATTGCCCAGCTCTTAGGGATGTAGAATCAGATCACTGGAGACAGATACCACATAGCTACTTGCTCAAATCAGTAACAACCTCATGAAAGGAATATCAGACAAATATTTCTGTCTGTTTTTACCTGCAGCTCTTTGCATCTTTGCACTTGATGTAATTTTTTCAGATCTTTGGAGACATCTGAAGTGTAAAGACCCTATTTAAATTTTGTCAAAACTTTGGTTTAAAAGAAAGAATCACCCTTGGATGTTCCTTCCCTCCCTGCCCGCCATTTGTTATGTAGCTACACAAATGAGGAATAGGAGGAAACTTGATGCTAAGACTAAAGATGATAATATTTGTACCCATAAAGAGGACCTATTCCAGGAATCCCAGGCTGCATTGCAAGTGTTGCCTGTTGCTGCCCTTCAAAGTGCACAGGTATTATTTTACTTTCTTCTAAAGGTGGTAGGACAGAGGCAAAAAAAGAAAAGTGTTTTATCCAAAGCTGCATCAAAAATGAGTGGAGAAACTAAGGGTAACACAAAGAAACTCTTGATCCCATTTTCACAATTGAATTAGTAGATAACAGCCCCACACTATTAAAATGTGTCTAGTGTATTTCACACTAATGGGTTGTACAATTATCTTTATCTTTTACCTGTGCTATGTCTTTATGTCACCATTTTCCAATTCTGTCTGACTGAAAACGAGCTACCTTGTGAGGCAGGAATGGGGAATTCACAAGCTTCCCATTAAACATGCTGCAGATGTGTCTGTGTGACTGTCTCTTGTAAAAGATTCGTTGCAGAGAACAACTAAAAATAGATGGCAGGTTGAAATGTATTATATCCCTTTTCAATTGAACAGCTATTTTTAAGGGGGATGGGTAGAGACAAGAAGAGTATATTTGGCTGTTATTTATTAGGGAGCTTACAGTGATTAAATGGGACCTGTTCCCTTTGACATTTCACTCCACCCTCCATATCAAATAGATATTCATTCTGTCACTGAAATTGTTGCTGATACTAAGACTTGATTTATAGGACAGATGTAGGTCTTGTAAGGTATTAACTTACAGTGTTTAGAGGTGAGGGAAGAATTTTTAAACTGGCAAACTAAGAAAAAAATTACCCTCTGGAGGCTGTGTTCATTATTAGACTGGCCTATATAAATATCTCATTTTCTCTTCCTTTAATCCCATTTGTAATATAAGTCAATAGCTAGATACTGTTCAACTGCTCACTCCAGCATTTCTTATGCTACTGCATTGACAAAATTATTGCTAACCTCCTAATTATAATATCTACACCTACACTAATAGAGCTACCATGATTAATTGTAATGCTGAACACATTTTATATGGGAGGACAGTTTCCTAGTGCTTTGTTGTTTAAGCATGTATAAATGTGTACAGAAGCTATAGAGCAATTAAATATTTGGCAAGGAAAGAAAAATGAAATGAAAAATAAACAAGAAGTGATGCTGTATGTCTATAAAGTAGGGACTGAGAAAAGAGCATAGAGAGAAAAATGTTGAAAACTGTTGGTACATGGAAGGTTAAAGACTTATTTAGGTTCCAGGCTGCACATAGAATAATTTAGCTGGTGCAGAAATTGCAAGATAAGCTTTTTTCTTTCTGTCTCAGTTCACCTTAAAACTACATTTGAGTTTTGTCAGAGTAGATTTCTCTAGAGCACACACTGAAGGAAGGAGGCCCAGTTCCTATAGTCAGTCTTGAACATTCTCTCAAACTGATCTTTCTCAGAGACTCACTCTGGTACACGCATAGTGGGGTGAAAGATGGGTCTGAAATTGTTTTCTGGATAGGTTCTTATTTCGGGCAGTTTGCAAAGCTGGTACGTGCAAACATGAGTGTTACTTGGAATCATTTTGGCCCTAAACTTAGACTAAAATCTCCATTACACATTGTCTTTTTCTTCCAGAAGAATATATCAAGTAGTGCTGCTTCTAAAAAGCAATGTCTCTGACTTGTTAACGAGAATATTTCTGTCTCTGCATATGCAGTTACGTATCTTGTGCCTGGTCCCTTGCACCTATGTAAAGCCTCTGAGTGCACAACACCCAGTGTATTACCAGATGCTAAGCAGTCAGACATGGAAGGTCAGGGCAGATTGCACAAAGGGCTACATCTCCGAAAAAAATTAATTGTTAAGTCTGTAAACTCTTTGTAAGTTGACTGTTCAATAACTGGGGAGGGTTTTTGATTCTTTTGTGTTATAGATATTACAGACTATGTGAATGAGGCAAGCCCAATGGTTTTCGTCTTGTTTTCTTTGTATAAATGCTTGATTTTATAGACACTTGTAATATAGTTGTAGTGAATGCAAGATACACTAGAGTTGATGAATATCATAACTGAACTTTTTTAAAGTGAAACATTGCAAGCAACAGTGCTCTTTTAGAAAGAGAGAAACAGAAATGTTTCACTTAGGCATTTTCAGAATGAAATATTTATTATTTTTAAAGGACAATATTGAAAAGTGATTTTTTCCTACATGGCACAAGATATTCCTTTGAGGTAAAATTAATATTTTGAAATGTTCATTTCACTGAAAATATATAAAAAAATAATTTTCATGATTAACAGTGAATAGAAAATCCATTGTTTGCTCAGCTGCATGATACACTTGGGCTAAAAACATACTAAAATAAAAGCTTTTTTTTAGGCACTAACGTGGATATATTTGAGTAGAGATTTATGTCTATTAACAAAAGAGAACCCAGAATGTAATGCCATAAAACACAGAGCATCCCAATATGTGACAGTAGACAATAAAAAATTACCAATGTCCAATGCCATTGGACATAGATCAGTAGCCCTTGAGAAGGGTCAATGATGAAATATCAGATTCTTTTCTGAAGTTGAAGAGGTGAGTGAAGAAAATGTAATAACTTAGCCCAGGTAATAATAATGAAGCACTATGAAAATGTGTTTCTTATACTATGTTTTCAGTTGTATAAATAGGCATTTACATATTAGTTTAAGTAATTTTCATTAATTTTTCAGTCTGTGTCAAGACAGAATTTTTAATTAGGAAAGGTCATAGCAGTACGGATTACATTAATTCAGTGGAATTACATGTAATTAGAATAGTTTTGAAAACAACTGGATTTCATTGTGAAAATGCTTTGACTTTTTTCATTCACATCTTCAGTAAGCTTATTTAAAGCATAGCACTCAACAAATACCAGATGTAGAGCTGAAGGTGAAAAACAATGGTAGGGCACATTTTCTTTTATTTAACAGAAAAATAAAGAACTACAGAGCTTTAGTGCCTCTTTACAAACATTATATGATGATTTTAAGGTTAAATATACCTTAAACATAAATAGTCTTCACCAAAAACAACCAGCTTGACAAATAATGGTTCTAGTTTCTTATTTTTTAGCTAGTTGGCTAAGAGTTAGCATGTATTTAATTGTATGTGCTAAAATTTTTCTTTATTTTTTCCTCTCTCTTTCTTTCATTCTCTTTCTCTTTCCTCTCCTAGCTATTCTTTGCTAAACCCTCATTAGAAGCTATGCACCTCTGGGCATTCAACTGAGAAATGTCTTATTATGTTCATGAGAAAAGGGAGCTCAGGTTTGTTGAATATTGTCCATCTTGCAGAAAAAGTGCAGATTAAGACATTTTTGTGAAAGTAACCTCATTTATTTCCCCAAATTAAACTACATAAACTATTTTAAGAACTAATTGAATAACCTTACAAAGCAGAATGGAAGGAAAAAAAAAAGCCAAAAAGAAAAATAAAAAGCCAGAATTCCATTTCAGTAATTTCTTTCATTCGTCCAAGGTATTGGTCCAGAATATACTATGAAGTAAAGCTGTTCTCACTTACAGTGTGCCATTTCAGGGAGATTAAGGTTTTTGTATGATACAGTTCTTAATAGATATCAAAAAGAAGAAAGCATTAGATGCCATACAGTTTGAAGGGTGATATAGAAAAACAGATCAACAGCAGGTCCCCTGAGGCAAAAGAGAAATGCTGTCATTGCTGCAAACTTTCACAAGTGCAATGTGTGTCCAGCTCCATTGGCCAAATGGAAGGAGTAACATTTACTAAATATAGGCGCCTTTCTCATGGAAATCATACCCTTGGAAAATCATGCTCATGGAAACATACGCTTCCCAATGCTTTATAAGAGAGTTGACCATGAGTACTTAGAAATATACAAAACCCAAACCTGTAGAAAAAAAAATACGTCACCAGATCAGATCAGTGTCAGACGTAAAGTCATAGCATATGCATTATAGTACTTAACTGTAATCCAGCAAGATGTGTCTGAAGGGAGAGAACAGACAGACAGAAAACAAGGGATTCTTGTTATATGAAATAGCCATCATGAGGTCTTGGTAACAGAGACGATGATCTGGAAAACCTCATCAGTGAGAAAGCCAATCCTGAAAGTTGATGGGAGTAGTCACGCCACTGGGATCATAAAACAAGTGAATGTAACCTCCGAGGACAAATAAAGTAGCTAAAAGATACGTGGTGTTCTGGAGTTCTTGATAACACAAAATTGTGGGATTTTGAATGCATATTAATAAATTTAATGGGAGGTCCATGTACTGGACGTTTGTCAAATACACAAGTAAAATACTAAATTTTTGTAAAAAGAAAAAAAGTTTTCTAATGGAAAGTCTCCATGCCCAACATGATGTATTTTTAATTTAAGATCTCATTAGAATTGATAAATATGAATAATTTACTGGACTGTACATGTCTGCCCTAGGGGTGGTTTTCATGACCTGATTGCAATCAGTGTAGACAAACAAAGAACAATCCCAAGCAGTAAAATGGTGATTCCTCTAAATGGGTAATTTTCTATGGTTGAGAAAAATGTAAGTGGAAATAATTGAGAGGAGAAATCAGGCTAATATATGAATGAAAAAATGGAATTCTTAATGAAAATGTTAGATAACAAAAGACTAATGATGCTGAAAATCTTAGTTGCAAGTCCATTTGCATTGAATGCAAAAGTAAAGGTAGCAAATAGGAATTAACAGGCACAGAGTGAATGGAGAAAGGAGAAAGTACACACACATCTGTGGAAACCGAGAGGCATGAAATATAGAAAGTTGATAGAGGAATGTGACAACATCAGAGCAAGACTAAGGAGACTAAGTAGGTATGTAACTACATCAAGCAAAAAATAATTCCAATAATAGTGAAAGTCCATAAAAATCCCAGTAACAACAGCTGTTGTAGAATTGTTAATAAGTATGTGATAATTATGCAACAACCAGATAGATCCTTTAAGAAATATTTCTGAAGTGTGGTAATTCTTTGCTAGATCCAAAACATCAGCAAACTTGGAAAAACTGTAATCAAAGGTCTAGGTCTACAACTCAGCAGCCTACAACTCTGATGTAACCTCTTAACAAATCTTGCTGGGCAAAGTTCCAGAAGGTTGGAACAATGCTAATATTGTGTCAGTATTCATAAAAGGGATATAGTGGTTGAAATGACTGTATGGCAGTGCGCCTGACATCAATTCTAAGCAAAATAATGAAACTTGTGATGTTAGATTAATTTAATAAAGAATACCTGAGAGGAATATGATTAATGTCACTCAGTATGGTAATGCAGACATTATAAATGGACAAGAAATCTGATTTGATGATTATATTCTTTGTATAAAAAAATCAACCAAGTAGCCATTACAGACATATGCTTTTGTAAGGTATTCTACTGATTGCTATACAATATTCTAATAAAGTAATAGCACTATACTTATAAAAATCTCATCAAATGGTTTACAAATTGATGGAGAGCTTCCAAAAAGTCATTAATGGAGGATCACAATTCAGTGCCAGAGTTTCTAGTGAAAGTCCACAGAAATGACCACAATAGCATTAATTTGCTTTGAAAAGATCTGGAGAAAATATAAAATCACTTCTATGAAATGTATGGATGCTTAAAAAACTAGTTGTGAAGTGGCTAATGACATGGTAATGAGTCAAAATAGAATAATTTGGATTATTCTGTAAGTGGGACATTAAATGCAAACAAAGGCATTCTGAAATGGTAAATTTAATCATACTGTTATAGATCCAAGGCACGTAGGGTGAAACTAAAAAATGGTAGCTATATCCTGGAATCTACTGTCTCACAAAAGAAATAATAGGATAATATGTAAGAATGGCCAGCATAGACTGCATAAAGAGGTAGAATAAGAAGTCAACCTTTCCCTATGTATATAGCACTGGGGAGACTAAAACTGGATTACTGCATACATATTCTAGCATCTGAATTCTTAAAGGACATTGAAAAATTGGAGAGGGCATAAAAAAGAGCAGAGGAACAGCATTCTTCAGAAAATTCCTTTGGTGAATCTTAAAGACGTCAATCTTCGTTGTTTAGTGAAAAGTAGTTTAAGAAGTGACTTGCATTGCAATCAGTAGCTTCATGGAAAGAGTGCTGAATACTAAGGAGCTGTTGAGTCTAGCAGAAAGAACCTAAATGTCTGGTAGCTGAAAGCAGATAATTGAAGCTCTATCCTCTGGAATGAACCGTTAGAGGAAGCAGTGGTTCTCTCTCTCTTTACGTTCTTAGATCAAGACTGGAAGAAACAGACAAGTCCTTTTAATCAACAAAACCTATGTACTATTCATCTTCATAAAGTTCTAATGTTTCTTCTGAATATCTCATTTCAATTCAAGGGGGAATTCAGTGCTTCCTGGCCCAACTTTGCCCTGAATACCCAATGCTCCATAAACCAAGATGCTGCCTCTCCTCTGTACTTGGGAATAAAATTTCATGCGCTTAGTCAATTGGTAAAATTTCAAAAGCCCTTCATGATCTAGTCAGATTTCTATTCTGACCTTAACAAGAAGTGGGATCACGTTTCAGCAGCAAGCACGCTTTGGCCCATCCTTGGGTTATGGTGGTGTAGCAGTGAAGTAAATTCACAAGGCATGACTCCTAACCTCTTTCTCTCTCCTGCTGATGGACATAGCCGCAGATGGCTGTGGAATGCGCATGCCTGTTTTTCACTCAGATGTATCAGTAATGCTAGCTCAGTACTCTCCAGGGCAACGTGTGTGGAGGTGTTGTGCCTCTGTTCTTCTCGTTCTCTCCTCATCAGGAAAGGGCAGCGGTTCCCAACTCTGACCCTCTCAGTAATGACTGCTGGAGGATGCATTTGGCTATCTGGGCTGCATTTGCTGCTCAAATAGCTGTTTCCTGTCTCCTTTAGGGAAAAGGCACAGGCCAGATTGTGATGCAGGGTCAAAGCACTGCCAGGCAAAATCATTATCATTATCATTAACTACATCTTCCTGCAAATAATACATGTTTATTTGTCAGAATGAAATCTCCCTTTGTGACATGTTAAAATTTTACCTCATAATAATTCTGTTAGAAAAAAGCTCTTTTTAGCCACCAACAACTGCACCTGATTAACTAAGAGCATAACTGTTACTGGCCATGGAATTTATTCATTTCTGAAAGTAAATCCAGCTTAACATCCCCTTAACCTTCACAGAAAGCTCATATTCTTAGGTTGGAATCATGCCCTTAGTATCTATACTTGATGGCTTCACATGATGTCCTGACCACCCATATGTATGTCCATCTGTTAGGCTGGCATGGTGCCCTCCCACAAGTTGCTGGACTCTTGCCCTAGGACATGGCTGGGGACTGAATGCTTACTAAATGCTTCATGTGACTTCCTGTCTGTGTGTATGTGTGTGTGTGTGCTGTAACTCTTCTGTTTGTAATGGACAGGATGGAAAATATTTGCCCAATTAGCTTCAGGCAAAATAGTCTAAGTGCAATTCAGAACGTCTTTAGGTAGGGGGGTTTTGCTAGGAAAATAGCAAGCAATTCTGTGGAGTGGGTTGGATTTTCTAAGCAAAGTATCTAAATCTAAACAGTTTAATAGCAAAATATTGCTTTTTGCTAGGAAGAAGTGCAAATACTACAAAAAAAGGTCAGTGCTGAATAATATTAATAAGACAGACCATTGACAGATCCCAGAATAAAGTTTTCATGTGCTAAACACTAAATGGAGGAAGGTATTCTTTCTAGAAGGCTGGATTTTTGAAAGTCTTCACATAGTGTTCCAGCTTGCTTGGCATGATTTTATTTTGCTAGCTGTGTTTTTCAAGTTGAAAACAATTGTTGACCAAATAGCTAAATAGAATTGTGCTTCTCTTATCAACTGCTTCTGGGTGGCATCTAGTTCAGAGCACACATCCAGGCTCAATCCACTTCATCAGAATGGGTGATTCCAAAGTCCTGTCACTGCAGAACCTACAGCTAGTGACTCAGACTCTCCCCCATGAGATGCTCTGCTTGCTGTGTTTCCTTTCTATCACTTATGCATGCTTCCTCAGAACTGCTATTAGGCTGTAGATCCGTTAGAATCTCTTGGCAAATATTTCTATATAGTACACACTCAAACTCTTGGCTTCTGATTTACTCCTTGGGGACAACATAGGAAAGGAAGAGATATAGACATAGTAGAGGAATTTCTAAGGCAAAATCACTTAAAAAAAAAAAAGAATACTTTTGCAAATTGATAAAGTCATTCCTGAAATATGTTTCCTAATGTTTCCTGGAAGATGAAAATTTCATTGCTGCTCAGAGAAAGACTGTGCTCGGCTCATGTACTCTTCTGGGAGGTTCTAGCACGTTCACCCTACCCATGAACATTTTTGTAGAAAAACTGGTGAATGAGGCTCAGAGTTTAAGGCCTTTTATTTGCCATCTTTGCTTTCAATTTCCTGTAATAGTCCATCAGCCTTCCTTGGACATGTGTTTCAAATGCATTACAGTAACCTGTTTGAGACATAACCTGCTTCAGGCATAATGCAAAATGGAGTTCATAATACAAGACGATGTAGTGTTCACAGCCACAGCCCACTCTGTCGAACTGCGTGTTCTGTGTGCTGGTTCTTAAGCAACTTTCATAATTTATTTAGCTATCTATATGGGAAATGAAATCTGCTTATAATCTTGCTCTGTTTGTATGGGCTGAATTGCAATGAAATCCTGGCTAATAATCAAGAATAAAAAGGGTTGATGCTAAGTCATCATGTACCCAGTCTTGAAAATATCCTTTAGCAGAACCCTGTCAAATATAAGTCAAAGCACATTTTTCTCAGAATAGTCTATTTTCTGCGTTCAGTCCTTGTTGATTTTGAAGCTTAATAACTCCAGGCATTGATTATCATTCAACTTGCTAAACTGATGACCCTCAGCAACTGAGTAACATACATCTTACTAGCATTATCCAACATCCCATTTTAGATTTGCTGCTTCTATAGAACTTTTTATAAAGTATGGATGCGTGACTTACATGTAACTAGTTGACTCATGTAAATTGGTGGCTGGCAATTTTAAGTGCTTCAGTGTCTTAGCTGTACAGTCCCCTTGAACCTATATGTTCTGAAAATATATGTAGCACACACACACACACATGCATGTAATAAAACCATGTGTTCTATACATGAAACACTGTAATCAATGGTCAAGACTGTCTGACACCTTTTGTTGTAAAACTGTATTGTTTACAGTTGAATTTTTCGGCTTGAATTTTTATATTGGCTGTTTTCTTCCAAAGCTATAACTCTATGGGAGTTTTGCATAGAATTAGTAAGTTATTTATAAAAATAAGACAAGTGGGCATTTCTGGCAAGGCACTGGAAATGAAACAACTTCAGGTATTCTGAGTTATCTTCTTTTACAGATTATATATGCATCTTAGGGAAACTGGTCCTGATAGGCAATAGTTAAATGTCCTATATTGTTTCTTGAATAATTCATTCATGATAAGCAGGAGTGAGCAGCTGAAAAAAATGAAGAATAGTAAAATAATAACGAGAAATATGAGTGCAGAAAATAACACTCAAAACCTCACACTGTAGCTCATTGTAACATTAAGGTTTGGTAAATGGGAAAATGAATGATCAGACCTAAAACTCCACTTCTATTCTCTTAAATGCCTGAGTTGATATTATTTTTATGAAAGACTTAATGGATCTTACAGATTTTATATGCTGACTGAGTCACCTTTACTTCAAGAAATTAAAATGGGTAAATTGCATTCTATTAATGTAATTTCTGACATTAACACCACAAATTTTAAAATGGTCTATTTATTTAAAGATAATAATTTTTTTATATATACAATATGCATTTTTCTGTGGAGTGCAACCACTACAGTCCACTGTAAGCTCATCCTTTTCTAATTGCAGCAGATAAATCTGTGGTAATCTCCTTTGCAAGTACGGCATAGAACATGTTATAAATACCACAAGAAGGGCAAAATTTATTGTGCGCTAAAGGTCAAAATGATAAAACCCATAAAGAGTATAATGAAGCCCATTGGCTGGGATTCAACTAGACACATAAGTAGATGACAATTTTTTAGCTTGTGAGAAGTCCCATTGACTTAAGTGTCCTGCTTAATATTGTCAGTAATGTGTACTTTGTGTATTACTTTATTTATCTTTATGTTGTTTAGACATTACGGTTAAAATCTTATGCTTTGTGCAGATATCTGAAATGACAGTGGAAGAACTGAAATATTTACTAAGGCCCTTGTGTATAAGAGAAATTAACTAAGATTTGGAAAAAATATTTAGGAAAAAAATCCACCCATACAGACACGTAATTTGAACTCAAATTTGAACTCCTGCCCTGGCTTTTTTCTACTTTTGAAAAACTTCTTGTTAGATATTCTCTCCTCATATGTCGCTTCTACTTACATCAGGCATTGACTTGAGAGATGCAGAGAAAGGTAGCTGAAGTCCTCCACCTTTTTGTTGCAGCACCACAGGCCTGTGAGGCACACTGTCTGAGTCAGCACTATGGCTATACTCACCCTGAATGTCACTGTATCATGTTAATCAGCAGAGTACCTGAATTTTGGCATACAGCTCTATGTGCTTACTCTGATCACTTTGCTTATCTTTACAGGACATTCCATATATCCCTATAAATCTGGGTATTAGGAAACTGTAGTGCTGCCTTAACTCAGAAGCAAATCAGGCTTTGTGCCCCTGGGCAAAGAGATATCAAACCAAGTCTGCTGCTGCCTATGTGGCAGAAAATTTAATTCAGTTCAAGGTCTTTTGAAATTAATTTCAGAGTCCAAAAGATGAGCTTGATTTTCTTTTCACTAACACAGATCTTGAATGAGTTGCTCTTGATCTGTGCAAATGTGATAGAGGATTTCATACCCATACCATGCATTTTCAAAATCAATTTCACAATTGCTTTGTAACTCACTTTTGAGATTCCAAAGGACTGGTTGAAAAACTTACAGAAATACTTCCCTGCGAGAATTTTTACTAATGTAGAATTTCCATAATTATCTGGGGAGAAATTTTGACTTTTTCTTGGAAAAATAACCAAAAGAAAGGAACAAATATAAACTGCTTTTGTGAAAACTTAATCTTTCAGATGGGAAATGCTAAACGGCTACAGTGCCGCGTGTAAGTCATAGTTCATTTATAGTATACTCTCCTTGTATTTGCTGGATATTCTGGCCATGCTGCATCTCCTATGATACCTTATAAGTGAGTAATTCTTAGAATAGGCAAAGAACTGTAGAAATGTTTTGAAGAAATGAAAACAAATCTTTAGATTTATATTTAATCAATGTAGATGGAATTATTTTAGTTTTCTCAGCCACTGGAAGTTTGGTTGATTTTGGTTTTTTTTGAAACATCAATTTGGAATTTCCAAATTGATATTATTATATGATTTTATTAACAATAAAATTTTTCCATTAATTTCCTCCTCTCCAAAAAACTTTAAATTAAATTTTTTTAGATAGACTATATTTTGGAGCTGCACTGTTCTTTTGGGCCTTCTTCAGGTTTATTAAGTTTGTATACCTAAGACTAGCTGCAAAATACTGGTTTTAATAGATTGTGCCTGTGCTGTGCAGTTATAAAGAATGTGTCCAAATCCACATCCCTCAATTAGGGAAACGGGGTGAAAATTCTCTCACTATAAAACTCTCAGGCTGTTCCCTTTTCTTGGGCAACTCTGAAGTCAGAAAGACTCAACTCAGCTACAGTATGACTCTAGAATGAGTATATATACCCTTTGGAAGGAACAAATTATTTTCACTTCAGAGAATGCACTTTGTCCACGTGCAATATTATTGTTCCTGTGTTCAGGTTTGTTTTGTGTTCTGGCTAATCTTGTGCCATTACTGCAATGGACTTCTGAAACTCCTTCCAAACCCTGTGTTGCCATTTCACACCCAAGAAAAGCAGAGAGGCTAACCTCACTAAACCATAACTGGCAAGGGAAATAAAGAGGTGGATGGAAGCAAAAATGAATCTGACATGAGAAAAAAGAGTAGGAACACTACATGTCCTGCAAGCCAGCAATTTTCAGGCTCAAAGGGAAGTCTAGAAAGCATTCCAGATTGAGATGTCTGTAAAAGTCAGTGGGAAAGAAAAGAAATTCCTCTCTTTTCCCTGCTAAAGCCTATTGCCTAAAACAAGGTAAGCATTAACCAAGATTAAAGTGTGTCTGAAAAATAAAAAGAAAAGTCAGTTCAGATCCAACTAGGAGTATATTCTGCTGATCCATCCATGAGTCATGTTAGCATGCTAGCATGTCTAACTTTCAATTTCTATGCTTTGCTGGAATTTGCTATTGCAAATTAATGTTACTTTAATAAAGTGTTTTGTAGCTTATTTTTTTCCTTGTTTAAACTCCCATTAGAGAAGTATTTGAGGGGTGGTACAATAGACCGTAGCAATGTCTTCATGGTTATTCCTCCCTAAAGAATCTGAAAAGGATATTACTTGCCCATGAGTCTTCCTTTAAGATGTTAGAAAGCATGTAGTAAAATCCTTCCTTAGGCAATTCCTGGTGTTCACTTGTTAAGTTGTATTTTAAAATAATAATTTTCTTGTTCAATGGCAAGTTTTTAATCATGAGCACATTAGACTATGTTGAATAGTTGTTCAGTTCTGATGGTTTGTAATAGAGGTCTCTAATTGCCTCTTGCCCGAATTTCCTTTTCACTTTCTCTACTCAGGACCCAAACATCACCATTAGATAGGGGGAAATTCTTCTTTCAGCTCTAACAGTAAAAATCATAAGTGAAATTCATCTCTGTACAGATACCCAGCAGGAGATGTCTGTGTTTTGAACAGCTGGACAAGGATGAATTTCATACACACAGAAGGAAAATAAAAGGCAAGTGTTTAGCATTCAAATGACGATGACCGTGTAGATGGACCCTTAGTCCCTATTACACTAGTTTAGTGAAGTCCCAGCTGAATGGCTCTGCTTTTGCCACCTCAGAGTTATCACACCAGGTAATGATACGCTTCAGAAGAATATGAAGGTCATTTTAGCAGCTGGGTTACTTTTCAGAGTAAAGGCTGCATTTATCAAAGTGTCCTGCATAAGCTGCTTAGATTTTTGAGATGAAATCTAAGTCTTACTCGAGTCATTGAAACCAAGCTTGATTATTTTTCTGTGAAGCATTTGTATAAGTCTTTTAAGACTCAAGAATTAGATAAAAAATATAATCCTCTGCAGGGAAAACCTTTACAGTAGCGATCTAAAGCATAAAGATTTTACTTTGTTTAGAGGACTTCAGGCTGCAGTTGATTGGCCTGGTTTTCAGTGATTCAACTTTCGTTCGATAAAATTAAATTTCCATATGTTGCTCTCAGATGGAAGATTTTAGTTTTAACAAGTTCTGTCATTTGGTGACATTAATGATAGTATACAAAGCTCAGTTCACGTTACTCTCTCAGTTTCGTTACAATATAAAATATGTGTCTTGTTTTTATTTATTACCACCACAAGTGATATCTGAAATGCTGGTCTATGCAAAGCTTTGACAAAGACTAAAATCTTGCTTATGTCAGTGATAATACAGATGTGGAACTACAGCTGAATTCTGCATGTAATGCCTTCCTAAAACAGGAGGCCTTGAGTAGCAGAACTATTCAAGCCTTTGAGTAGCATAAGCTCACAAAGAAATGCAAGAAAGCTTCTTTCTTTTCACCTGTCTACCTGACTTGATGGGACTGTGTGTTTATGACTTGTAAAGATAGTGGTATATAACATTTGAAGTCTACATATGTCAGAAGACCAAGACCACTATATGCTGTCCACAGTGTAGATTAAAGCTATACTGATCTTGGGGAAAAAAAAAAACCAGGCTCTTTATTTCCATTTTTTTTCTGTCTGAACTAGACTGTTGGAACACACTTGCAGTTGAAAGGATATCATAAAATATTGAAGGTGGTAAAAACAGGTGACATAAGCCAAAGACTGGTATTAGAAACCTCTAAATTAGAAAATTAGGAGCTGTATTGCTTACACAGTCTAAATTAACATATATAGTCTAAAGTAACACATATGCATATATTGTTAGTGCAAATTTTGAAAATAAATTAAAAATTTAAAGGGAATATTTATAAATAACATAAAAATATAATAGAGGTTACTTTTTCTAATAGTTTAAGTTACTATCAGTGAGATTTATATACGATTTATTATTTTAGTACATTACACGTTATTTTATAATTAAGTATTCATAAACTGGAATACATAAACTTTGTAATGGAGGTCATGTATACAGCATTCTGTAGCATCTCTAGCAATAATTTATTAATGAAATTGTGTATTCAATTAATATTGTATTATTTGATAAAACATTTATATAGATCCAGATCTGATCTAGGAGCCGTATAACTCATATACAGTGCTGTTGCTGTTCAGAAATGCTGATAATATTATGTAACACCTGAAGACTAATTTTTTTGTTAGACTGTGATCTTCAGACCTGTTTCTGCAGAAATTTCAGATGAGTTCTGTCTTGATGCAATATTCTAGAAGGTGGAGAAATGAAGGTAGGAATACAATACTTCACTAAAGGGCTTTTGCACTCTATCCATCTCAGTAATCCTATCCTATTCCCTGGAGAAAAAATCATAAGTTATTTTTTTCTGTTTTGTTGTTGCCATTATTTCCCACCTACATGAGGAGTCAGTATCACTGTTTTTTGTTATAAATAAAGTGTTATTGTCAGAGCTCAAGTCCAGTGTACACACTCTGTTCCAGTTTGCAGCTAGAATGCTTTGGACTTGTATCATCTGATGCATATTTCTTTTCACATGGAAGACGCAGAGTTCTTTCTAGTTTCTTAGAATGCTGTGGGTGTGAAGCTAAAATGTACCCTTGAAATGGCTTAGGCAGATACCTAATTTTGTGAGAGCTGGCGTGGTACTTAATGCAGAGAAGGACAAATTTACGTTTTCATAGTAAACATTCAATTATGTATAATTCCTTCCAGTCCTGAGCTCTTCATACTTTTGTGCCTGCATTAGAGCAGAATACTGTGTATCTGTGATTGTCATGCAGTAAAATACAAAATGTGAATGACTCTCTACATTCCCTTTCTGAATCACACAGGGCTGTTTTATGTTGTCCAGCACTATTTAATATATCATTATTTATTATTTTTCCTTTGCAACTCTCATCTGCCAGAAACATTCAGCTTTATTCACACCCTCAGGAAACACAAGGAAACTCTTCTACACAGTCAAGATACATTGAAATTTTGCCTCTTATGCAGACAGAATATCCCCTAAGGGACAGCATAACATCTGTGCTTTCTGCCAATGTGAGAAAACTGGTCATGCTACTGAAAAGCAAAGGTGGCACAGGCAATCTACCTTGTCCTCCAATCTTTTTCCTCCTGCTGAACAAAGAAATGAAAACTATCTTGCAAATCAGTTGCACTAATAAATTTTCTCATCTGTTAGATGGGATTGAGTTAGAAATGGTTTCCTTGTCCAGCTGTCAGACTAATTCCTAAACCTTGACTGGAAGGAGAATTTTGGAACAAAAGTATATACTGTTCCTTCTCCCAGAAAAGTTGGAGACGTGTTAGGAAATAAAATATTCATAGAACTAATAACAATACTTAGCCTATCAAAATCCTATGTATGCCAGTACATATATACTGGTACTAGCAAAAGCTTTAAAATTACATCCCTACTACCTCTATAGGTAGTTTTGAGAGTTAAAAAATATCATCTCAGTGGAAAGGGCTGAAAATATACTGTCTAAAATGTAGAAGTTAATTAGAAGTGGTATTAACATGAATGGTGTAGATAGCTAAGGAGAGTTTGCCTGAACATCTCATTACAATTGAGTAATGACAGTTCAGTGACTGGTAGTTAACTGGTAAAATCGTGTGACTGCTCTTATATCATTCTGTGGTCTTAAATTCTTAAATATGCTGTGGATTATTTTTTCCTTATTTGTTATACAGCTTGACCCTCTTCTAACGGGTGGGTCTTGAACAGTCAATATCCTGCCCCCAAGAATTTCTGCTATGATGCAATATCCTATTTAGCAGCTTCCACATATAAACAGCAGATGGTTTGAGCTGAATATACATAAGCATATGTGACTGTATGTTGCCATCCTTTAGTTCTCTTTAACCCTTCAGCAGCTCTTTGCCTTTGCCATTTAACAGTCTTGTTTGGAAATGGGAAGGAATTCAGACTGTGAAAACATGGATATTTTTTCCTGCTTACACTAGTGGTTGTTGTTGGTTTTTTGTTTTTTTTTTTTTTTTTTTTTAATATTATTGTGATAGCTAAGAATAATCTTCCTGACTGGTCAATGGATATGAAAGTCTGTTTTGTTTCCAGCTGCTTACAGCTCCTCTGTGTTTAACAGCAGACAGACATACGAAAGTATAATTTGGTAAAAGTCACAACACATCATTTGTGAGACAGTGCTTCCAGCCACTGTTACCAACCACAATTTTATTCATTTTTAAGATTCTGTCCCACTTTACTCCATTATTATTTTCTTTTTCTGTTTTATACAGTAACAAGTTTACTGTTCTGCTTGTTGATAAACCAGTGAATTTTTTTTGTGTGCTGAGTCATTTCACTTAGAAATATAGAAGTGCTCTACATTCTTCTTATCAAAATACTTATGTTGGATGGTTTTGACATTGCCTCATGTCTCAGGTAATTATTTAAAATGTCAGAAACAAACAGTCATGACTTATATGAGCTATCTCAGTGCTAGCAACAGAAATATGAGTATATATGCACCTGATTTCTGCCTCTCCTAGGTAGATTGCAGCTGACCATATTTCCTCCAAAAGACACCGGTGTGGAAGAGGGGTTGCCTGCCAGCCTTGTGGTGCTTCAGTGGTTGGGGTGCTCCACAGAAGCCCTTCTCATGCAGTGTGGGACGTGGTGCAGGCTCACCATAACTTGGGGTAGATCTGTCTCTTTAACTACAGCATAAACTAGAATGTACAGTTTGGCTTCTTTCCTTGAACTCTAGGCATTTAAGCCATACCAGAACTTGGCTTGAAAATATTTCTAAAATGTATTTGGTATTACCACTGCCTTCCTAGGCAGATACTTATCTTGGCTGCAACCTACTCCTGTATTTTGGGATGAGACCCAGACATGCAGTAGCCTGTCCTACCTCCTGACCAATGCTTTGGCTTCCATAGATCAAGAAGGAAACCACATTGCTTTCTACCCATCACATCTCTTAGTCTAGGTAAAGACTGAGTTCCCTGACTGAATGCCCTGATTAGTGCCTGCATTTAAATAGCTCCTAGTGTTGTAGGAATAAAGGCAAAATGTAGTTTTATGTGGAAAAAGATCCACTGTTAGTTGATTTGTCTACAAATACCACAGCTCAGACTTGCAGTAACTCACTGGAAGACTTGCATTATACAATGATTTTATATGGTGTACATAATGATCTTTTCTGTTCAGTTTTGTACATACAGGAATTACTTTCCAACACATGCTTTTCTGTAACTATATGTTTGCATTAGCTGGTTTTGTTTACAATATCTGAGGAAGTAATAACTACTTGCTAAATATTAGTTTTGTAATATGGTTAAAATATACAAATATCTTTCACCAAAGCAATCACCTTTAGCCCCTAAAATACTGATCATGTAGTATACATGTACGTCATGTACATGATGAAGTGTAGCCAGACAGCAAATTTTTTTTTTTTTCAACAGGAAAGATTTTTAATACCAGCATGATTAGCTGCTTGCATCTGGTAGATGCTGCTTTTTAAAAATGCTTTGTGAAGCATTTTATGAAATATATCTGACTCAGTTTACATATTCATTAACTGTAAAAGCCTGTACAAAAAAAGAACAACACTAGAAGAGTTTAATAAGAGCACTCTAGTAGTGTTAGTAAATTAAATGGTATTTGTAATCCTTTTAGACTGTCCATATAACTACTGAGAAGCCATTGGTGCTGAATGACAGAAGGAAATCCCATTTAACATCTGACTGTCTCTGTCCACCTTCACACCTACTCTAGTATCTAAATATGACCCCAAAAGCATATTGGAGGAGGAATTAAATGACAGAAATGGCAATTAGGTATCTGATTCTCAATTATTTTGCTATAGAGGTTGAAGAAAATTAGACACCATACTACTATGTATTTGTAGCTGTTCCTACCTATTAGTATACTGCTTCAGTGAAAACACATAGTCTGGCTAACAAATTAAGTGCCGCATTTTCACTAGACCTCCTTTAATATATACTGGTGTTACAAAGGCTATTTTAATAAGGCTTTATTAACCATAAGATTACTTAATTCAATATACAGACTATTGGTTATAACATCTTCAAATAAAAATAAAAAGATTTTCAACAGCAAGCAATTATAGAGATGCTTGGGGGAAGGAGGCTTACAAAATGCAGCACAATACTGAAGAAACAAATACAGTAGCTTGCCACAAGAAAATTAATGGAAATGGACTTTATTTTATTTAAATGTTGTACAAAAATAGTGTAAGAGCATTTATTTTCTTGTCAAATGAAGGATAATGAAAAATATCTACCCAACCAAAATATATTAAGTCTTATTTCAAAATAAACACAGTGGATATTGTGCAAGAAAGAATAAAGTCACTGAAAGTCATTGAAACTGAAAAGATTTTTTTTTGTTTCAGTATGAAGTATAGTAATTTCCTGTGTGGAATGGAAATAACCCAAACTGCATAGCTGGGAGAAGGATGTTTCTTTAACTTTTTTCTAACTGTTTAACCTTTGCTCTAATGCTGGAGCAGCTCCATCAATGAGATGCTACTGAAGAGCAGCAGCCTACATCTTATCTCTGTGATTTATCTCAGTGCTCAGAACTACTCTGTACAGCAAAATAAGAGACCCTATGGCTATCACTGCTACACCAGCTAAAGCTGACAAGGTGCTAGGTTGGTGGGAATTTTCAGAGAAAAATTGATGATTGAGGAAGCCTCTGCTGATGCTTTGGGGCTGAGAGAGAAAAAGAGAGATGGCTTCGTAAGACAAACAGACATCCAGACACGCACAAACTGAGACTGTAAGGATTTTTTTTTATCAAGAAGTTCATCCCATAGCTAACAGTTTTATCTCATGTTATGGCCACCACACCTTACCCTAGATTTCCATTGTTTCCATCCAGTGTCATTTTTGCTTTAAAATATTGCAGTTTTAAATATTAAAAGTTTTGTCTTAAATTTTGTACTGTGAAACTCCAGGGCCACTCTTAGATATCCTGTTGGTCTCCTTTGCTACATTTAAAAGTGGAGGGAAGATTCTAGATACAGATGGATGAAATCAGTACCCAGGGTCAGCCAGTACAAATTGCAGCCATTCAGGAGTAGACAGACTGGTGACAGTGAAAGGAGGAGGAGAGAAACTTCAGGTTGTCTGTATGCACAAGCCATTCATATATACTGACAAAGCATAGGAATGCCCTGTTATCAAATTCTTACGCAAATGCATGAGTCTGTATGTGAAACAGTGGCATCCTGGGTTGAAATAATTTATGACTTTGAGTAAAAGCTGTACAGATTTGTTTAGTTTCAGTGCAAGTTTGAGAGAGAAAGATAGCAGCAAATATTTGAAAGTTTGATCAATCCCATTTTTTTTTTCTGAGTGTTTTCACCTTGAAAAGGTGTTAAAAATTGAAAGTAGGTTGAATTGTGTAGGATAAAGAGATAAGAAAAAGATTTCAAAGAAACAAGTCACAACAGTTTTAACTGTTCTTCTCAAGTAAAGCTCAGATTCATAGAGCTATTTAGGTAATTAGGCATCTAAGACTCACTGTAATTATTTAGAGTTACATCTCTAGAACACCCTGGCCCAGTGAATTTCAGTGAAGGAAATTTCCTTTCCCGATCCCTTCTAGATCAGATCATAAAGCTGTTTTTCTCTGATGACAGGTGGGTACTGTGAGTCCATGATGAGAACTTTTTTGCTCAGAAGGAAGAGGAACATACACAAAATACAATAGAATGCACCATAAAAAAAACATTAAAATGCAAGGAAAGAGTTTTGGATAGACTGCTGAAAATTTTGAGGGAGACTTTTCTTCCCAGAAAGTATAAGTTTTCTAGCCTCCCCCCCGCAAATAAAGATACATTGCAAACATTCACAGTCTTGACTGGAATGGCATTTCTGTCCCCAGCAGTTCTAGTAATGAGAAAAAGGTTGTATACTTTTTCCAGGGAGATGCAGCATGACAGTGTTTGACTGACTGTTTCCTTTGGGCTAGGAAAGTAAGTACTGAGTTCTTCAGGCTGCTGCTTCTCAGAACATAAATTATTCTTGCAGTGAAAAAATGTGTATCACATGCTCTTTCTGGTGGTTGGTATAAGAGAATTCTTTATGTCATATTTATACAATATTTGACAGGAAATGAATTACGTTTAGTGAAATGTGTAAGTTCTGCACATTTGTGAGGTTTTTGTAAATGATATGTAAAAACCTGTTAAAATATTACATACTATAATTATGATCATTATATGTGAGTACTCCCTTAGAAATTGCTGGTAGTTACTACAGTTTAGTATCTTCAGAAGTATCTTCATTACTAAGAGATTTTCCACAAATAATTTTGTTGGCTACTTTCCAGTGTTAATTTCAAAGAGCAGTCACTATCTATACGAAGAGCAGTTTGAGGCAGTGCAACTAAAGGCTAAATTTTGCAGATTTACATCAGTGTAAGCCAATTTTTCTGCAAACAGAAGCAGTCCTGGCCTGTCTTGGACTGCTAATTTCCACTCTATGCAATCCCTGCAACCCCTTTCTTTGTGCAATTACAGATGATTGTGTGGCTATGTGAAACCATAGTGAACTAAAATTAAACTGTTTTTTGGCTGGCTAATATTAACTCAATTCTCCTCCCTATTCCAGATCAGTAGAGACACACATCCCATTGTGTAAGGGGGTAACATGGGGTCAAGAATAAGGACTTGAAACAGACTGAGGACAAGACTTATTCTTTCAGCTTCAGTGACAAGCTGTTTATGGTTACAGATTCATTTTTCAGAAACACTTAGTCCTAATTACCTTATTACATAGATTATACAGAGTCAATTCTTTTGCCAGCACTGGGCATTTCTTTGGCAGTATCAAGCAATAGAAAGCCCCAGCTTAAATTTTGCCTCATCTGTGTATATCCGTTGTGCCTATAATATGATTACATTTGTTTTGGCCAAGGCAGTGCTGATCATTCCTTAAATGATAAAATATTAACAGATGTCAGAAAGTTTCAACTAAAAACCTGAACATGACTGCTTTCTAGGCAAGTATAAGACTTTCATTTTATAATAAAAGTCATTATATATTATATTATTATATAATATGTATAAAATACATAATATATTGTTATATTAATATTTGTATTATTATATTATATATTATAACATTGTCCTGGTTTCAGCTGGCATAGAATTAATTTTTTTTTTCATAGTAGCTAGTGTGGGGCTATGTTTTGGATTTATGCTGAAAACAGTGCTGATAATGTGGAGATGTTTTAGTTGTTGCTAAGTAGTGCTTACACTAGTCAAGAACTTTTTCAGCTTCCCATGCTCTGCCAGGTGCACAAGAAGCTGGGAGGGGACACAGCCGCGACCGTTACACGTGATGGAGCCCTGCTGTCCTGGGGATGGCTGAACACCTGCCTGCTGATGGGAAGTAGGGAATGAATTACTTCTTTTGCTTTGCTTGTGCATGCGGCTTTTGCTTTGCCTATTAAACTGTCTTTATCTCAACCCAGGAGTTTCCTCACTTTTACTCTTCTGATTCTCTCCCCCATCCCACCGGGGGGAGTGAGCGAGTGGCTGCGTGGTGCTTGATTGCTGACTGCGGTTAAACCACGGCAAACATCAGTCATGTCTCACTTACAGGAGAAAAGTGTATATTTTGAATTAATCTTTGATTGCTTTCATTGATGCCTAGTCTTTAAGGACTGAAATCTGCCAGGGACAAACAAGTTGTTCAGTGAAATCCTGTAGGGTTTATGCAGGCCTGGTTGTAAAACAATGCTACCTAATACAACTAATTTTTGAAACAGAACAATTACTATAGACTTAAAAGCAGCTCATACTGTGACACTCTTCAAAGATGATTGACTGTGATAGTTACGGATTGGTTGAAATGCATTACAGGGTATGCATTATATATCAAGACATAATATATTATGAGAAACTGTCAGGCAAGCAATTATGACAGCTCATCTCACAATGCTAATTACAAAGTGTCTGGAAAATACCTTATCTACATTTATGAAGCTTCCTGCATTGATCAATGAAGTAGATATGACAGTGTAAAGAGGGGCGCTACAATTACTAAAACCTCAGTTAAATAGGTATCTAAATGGCACTGGAGAACTATTCACAAATGTATACTGGTGCAACCTATGGAATGAGTGGTGTTTGGAAGTGGATTTTGTGATCTTGGAAAAGCTTTTAGATCTGCGCAGTATTTCACTCAGGTCCTCCAGAATGAATATCTTCCAACATAAACTGTTGGTGATACTCAATTCTAGTAGCTAACTAGGAAACAGGTTGTGCAAAAGACAAACAAGACCTTAAAATGCATTTCATAAGGTACATATGAATGCCACTGTACAAGACACTGTTGACATTTCATCTGAAACACTAAATATCTCTCTGGGTGCTCGAGTTCAAGAAAATTAAACTGAAATGAGCGTAGGTGCAGAGAAGGGTAGCCAGGGGTTGCCAAGAGAATGAGAGGCTTATCTTGCTAAAAAACCTGATATGTAGCCTTACAAAGTGAAGGTTAATGGAGCACACAAGTGTTGTGTGGAAACACGTGGGGATGAGATAAGAAATCTTTGAGCCAAAGTCAACACCAGCAGTGGAAGAAATGGTTTTTAATGGTTCAAGTACACATCTCAGCTGGAAATTAGATAAAGGTACATAATTAAAATAATCAAGTTCTGAAACAGCCTTTCAAGCAGTTGGTCTAAAAACCCTAATTGTGTTTAAGTTGGAACTTAGTAAGTTTAGTAAACAGGTTATTTGGTGTGATTCTCTACAAGAGAAGCAGGTGGGATTTGGTGGCATCAAAGTTCTTTTAACATTCCTGTTCCAGCTGAATTACCTTCTAAAATCTGCTTTTCAGTCAGCTTTCCCATTCCTTCCAATACTTTTTATAAACTCAAGGGATTATTTTTATCCTTTGCTATGGTATTAATAGCAAGTCAATGGTTAATTCCATCTACCTCCCTATCAGTGTGTCAGTGATGATTAAAAGTATCTGCATTGCATTACACAATATCACTGCTCTTCAGACAGGAGTATTCTTTTTTTCTGCAACAATTTGACTAAAAAAAATTAAAATAATTGAAAAATTGAGAAGGAAGTTCTTTTCATGTGTACCGTCTTTGAGAGTGTCATGGAAAATCTGCTGTTATTTAGAAGGTACAGGTTATATATGATTAGCAAGGCAGCCTCTCTAAGTCCACAGCTTCCCTTTCTACATATAGGAGCATAAGAGTAGCTAAAGCCATGGCATCATTTAGAATAGAATAAATAGAAGTAAGCTACTCCTAACACAGACTAGTTATAGATTAATTCCCTTGATGCACAACAAGGAATTGTACATTTTTTTCTTGAAGCTTAGAGTGAACTCTCAATCTGTAGAACTGTAAGATACCATCGTATGAAGCTCCCAATTTGTGGGATCTCTAAAGTGGATATGCCTAGAAATTTTGGAATATGGAGAATTACTGTAAATTTTTTAGTTTTCTTTTCCCTCAGAATAGTATATTTGAAATTACTAGTCACACTTTATGAATTTTTGAATTGTTCTTTTTAGTTCATAAATGGTTTCTCAGTCAGATAGTCATACCTATGGAATACATAGATATTTAAAACAAATAATCCATCAACAAGTTGGTAGTACAGTACTTGAGAACTGCTGCAGTCTAAATTATTAACAAATCTGTCATAAACAGTACTGCTAAATTAAAAAAAAAAAAAGATGTTTCTTTTGCATTTTATGTTATGCACTAAGAATATTTGCTAGCAGCAGTTGCTACTGGGCAAAGGATAGATGGTCATTAACTGTTAGCTATCTCATATATTGGAAATTTGTCAAGAACTGTAACAGTACCTATGTGTCATTAGAGTCATAGTGTCGTATCCTAAATTACCTGTAATGCTAAGTGAGGCCAGTAAGGTCGTTCAGCACAGAAATAGGCTCATGCTCCTGTATATGTATTATCTGTATTCTAGTTCAAATGTATCTGATTGCCACTTTTAGTTAACCATTTAAATGCAACTGTTTTCCAAGAAACACTCATTTTTTTCTCTACTGTTAAGATGCTAAATATAGATTTATTGATTTGAAGAAAATATCACAGGCTGAGAAGAGATAAATGAGTATCATGACTGAAAATATTTTCTGTCACTTGGGATAGGTTGTATTTTTAGCCTTGGGAGAAAAGCCAGAAGGTAGTTCAAAGCCTGACCTTTACTCCTCAATAATCAGACCTATATATAGTGTTTTACCAGACAGACTTTCATAAAAGAGCTCCTGGTCCTTGGTCTCCCTATTCTGCTCGCTGAAGTAAAAAGTTTCAGTTATTGAAAAGGATACTTTGCTTGCAAGTAGATGTGGTAAATGTATTCTAAAAGGAATCCATGCCTCATCACATACTCCATACGTTTCCTGGATTTAGGAAGAAGGCATCTTCACTTAAGTGCCTATTTTGCTTGTTCTCTCAAAATGGTGTATGCCTGCTTGGCTGTATACTTTTTTGCATATTCTTTCTATGGTAAATGAAACGTTTGCAGCTTGTTATCTGGCTGTATTTCTGCTGCTGCTCCTTTGCTGCTCATCTTTTGAAAACGAAATACCTTATTCTTACTGGGAGGACCTGAGAAAATAAAAATATACCACTCTCCTTCAGCTATGTAGCATTGTTCTAATTGAGAAAGGCAGGGCTCGCTAATCATCAAAAAGGCTCCAAACACGTTCACTTTCTTAGATTTAGTACATCATAAACAGAAACATGTACTTGTCTCTAGGGCTGACTTGACCTGTGTGCCAAGCTTACCTGCTGTAAATGTGTCATATATCCATAACTGTTTAAAACTTTAGAAGAAATAGAAACAAAGCTCAGTGTTAGAGGGGAATACAAATTTCCAAAAATACTCCTTCTCTATCAGTAGTTTCATCACATGGTTATCATTTCATGACAGTAACAGTGAGCCAATACAGAATATACACGGTTTAAAAGTATTGCAAAATTTCCTGAGTAAAATCACCTATCTCATATCATTGCTCTTTCACCTAAGGCTGTGTAGAATGTAGAATTTTGACTGGAATTAGTGACAAAGAAGAAGCACAAGGCAGTCCTGAGCCAGATTCTGGATCCAGCATTTATAAATTTAGACAAAATAAATTATAAGATAGAATTATTTGATTACTTTTAAATTAGAAATAAGCACTTGTTATCTGTCAAAGGTTTGAAAATCAATTTCAAATCTTAATGATGTTGTGATTGTGTATTTTATAAGAATAAAAGCATATTTACATTACACAGAGCAGTTGCTCACATGTTTACATGTGGAAAAAATAAGGAAACATAAAATACAGACTTCCCTACTAAAAAGATTTGCTCCATCATCTTCTGAAAGTGCTATCTCTTGTCAAAGCAAAATCTCTTTATTACAGAATATGTTACCTGTAAATAAGATGGGTAGACACTGCACCTTCCTGACCCTGTAAACAAACTAATTTTGCATTTTCATTAAAAATATATAGCTCATGGGACTCAGCTGACAGGCATGGCCATCTTCAAAGACTGAGGATTTGCCTCTATGGCCAAGCTGGTTTGTGTGTTCTTTGGCAGCTCCTTCTTTCGTTAATAATTTACAGTGGTTCTCAAATGGTTTCAGACAGCTTCAGTACAAAGTTCCAATCGTACCTTAAGGAGAATCATATAACAATTATGGCCAGATTCTAGTGCAGTTTGAAATGAAAATACTGGTGATTAAACATTTTCACAATCTAACCAAATGCAGATTTGTTTTCAAAGAAATTTCTCTCTGATCATCTTGAAAATTTAATGGCAGATTAATATTAATATCTATGAAAGCACTATAAAAATAACTGGACTAACATAGAAACATGTTTTGGGTTAGGATCTTTTGCTCCAGCTCCTCCAAGAGACAGTGATATCTTAATCAGAAATATCTGTTTCCTGAAGATCCATGCCAACAAAAGAGATAAGTCTGACTACTCTTCTGATTGATAATAGGAATATTTAGTAACAACCTGCCCCTAAAGAATCTTGTTTCTGAGATGAAATTTGCATTAAAGTTTTTAAAATATTCCTAGAGGTTATATCAAGGACTTAACAGGTGACTTCTTTGTTTTAATTACAGGTTCCAGCAATGCTGTAGACAAGCTTAAGCAAATAAGTCTGCCCAAGTTATTCATAACTCTGATTCTCTTGATTCAAAATTAGCCCCAATGACTGACGAAATATTTATCCCAGAAAGGCACAGCAAGTCTTATTAATTAAGGAATACGGTGGCTAACTTTTCTGGACCTTAAAATCTGTTTCTACTACCTGTCACATTCCCATCCATACCTTGATAAGACATTAATATGATTAAATCCAATTATTATTAATTGGACTTAATTATTAATTATTATAATTTTATTAATGCAATTATAATCCAATTAAAAGATATGCTTTCTATGTATTTGGCCAACAAGGTTCAAAAATGGCATATGCAAGATAGAAAATATGAAATTCTGGCTTCATTCAGGTAAGTAGACATTTTGATACTTTTTTCAGTGGGACCAGATCTTTCTTTGTAATTTTGTTGAGCTTGTGTTTTTTTCTTGAATTTCTTCTTTTTTGGCTGAAGTGACAGAATTAAAAAAGACCCAGTACCGAATGCCTTCTATATCGGCAGTCTTTGAAAAACTGATGAGTATATATGAACCAAAAATTCAGGGACATTGTGACATTTCATTGTCACCTACAATGTAAAATGAAATGAAATGTGAGTAAAATTAAATGAAAGGTAGAATGAAATTAAATTTTGAATTAAGGTTTTTTTCAATGATAAATTTTCATGCTAACAGTTATTAGGAATTATTTAGACTTCAAAACATAGTTTCTCATCTGGGTTCAGTTGATCATGTCTATAATAGGTAATACAGACCTAATTAGTATACGGAGCTCCTATGCACAAAGTAGTACGGAGAAACAGCTGTGTGTTGAAAGTCAAATGTACACTTCCCTTGGCAAATGCAGTCAGTTCCATTTGCTCTTGGAATGGTCTGTTCATGTGTATTATTTTGAATTCATGTAGGATGGGTACTTGCCTGACTTTTATGCTACACAAGAATCTCTTGTACAAGAGGAAGCTATAGATTTGCTTCACTGCTAGTGTGATTTACTTCTTGCTAGCTGCAAGAGCATAAGAAAGGTGTTATGTGGCTGAGGATCTGCCTCCAAGAATTCATGATGCAATATTATGTCAGGATGCATACAAGAGAGATGCAGAAATAGAGAACATAAGGAAAATAACATGAAATAGCCATAAAATATCAGACCACAGTTCAATCTAGCCCAGTGTATGCATAGCAAGAGTCATTATCTTCAGGAAAACAATAGTTTATATGATGTTTTTTGTCACGTTGGGACAGAGCAAGTAGAACAGTCTCGTTGGGTCCTGGGGACCGACACTGAGATATCAGAGGTACCATTGCTCCTAGAGGGTCTTTTTAGAAACGTAGCCTCAGTATGTTCCTGTAGGTATTCAGCACTTAACTCAAATTTATTTTTATGTTGGTTTATAAATATATTCCTATTGTGATCATTAGTCTTCATATGCAAGTCAGTCAAGTCAAATTTTCTTTTTCTACCTTTTCCATTGAAAAATTAGCATTATATCCTCAAGGACTCTGATCCCCTATAGATTTCTACTTTTCTTGCAAGTATTTATATAAACTTTTCTCTGATATGTCATATACTAATATTCATGGTTCACTGTTTGTATGAGGTAAACAGTCTAAATTTTGCATCATAGAAAGAAATAATTTGCAATCAGATATATTTTTTTAGTCCCAGAAGAAATATAAAACTGTAACAATTCAAACTGCGTTCTATCCTGATGGTAGAAAAAGGACACCATTACACAGTGGTGACCTTTCTGACCAGAAAGGAGGATGAAAAAGATTAGTCAAAAATGCCAAAGGCACACTTTTAAAATAGGCATAGAATACTATTTGTAATTGTATCTCAAGACTAGATGTAAATGACACGGCATTCAGATACTTTTACCATATCTTGTCACCTTAAAAAGACAACACTATGAGTAGGGAAATGTTAAATAAATGACAAAGATGATGCCATCAGTTTCCAAATTAACTCTGTAAACTACAATTTTTATTCACTTTAAACTTTTTAAATGGGGAATCTTTGTGACTGAAGAAAAAAAGACGATACTTTTAAATCCCAACATTCTGATTTTATTATTAACAAATCTTGGCTTTGAGTTATTTTTAAAATTTTTTTTGCAATTACTATTTACATTATATTTGGTTGTGACAGTCATGCAGAGAATCAGCTTAATGGAAAGATCCATTTAGATATGTATGCAGCATTTTAGCACATCAAACAGAGCCCATGTTTTTAACTTTATTTGTCATAGTTCAATACCTCTTTGACATGCATTAAAGACATCATCAAACATTTCAAAATGTTTTGACAAATCTTGTCTCTGTATGCACTTTGTGATAACTTGAATGCAAACCCATTTTGGCACTATTGCCCAATGGAATATGGTGCAAATTCTTCAGATTTTTATTCTGGAATGTGAAAAACCTGCTCCATCAAAGGCAATTACAGTAACAAATGCCAGGTTTTATTAGTTCATTTCTGTTCAGCACTATTTCCCCAAACCTGGCAACATGCTTTGTCCTTCAGGAAAACAAACCCATTATGCCCCTTTCCTGCCCATGTGATGTATTAGCTGACATTAAAAAGATACTCAAAATTAATGCTCACAATGCACTTGTCTGTATTCTTGTGTTGACAGTCAGAATTGGATGTATTTTTTAATCATAGCTCATCTGAGTTAGCTTAATGTGATTGAATAAGATTAATCAATATTCAGGCTGACAAATCTGTTGTTCTCTGTATTTTAATCTAGGATGATCTTTAGCTTTTGTATCGTTCTCTACTGTAGTTCTCTGCAATATTTTCTCTTTTTTGCAATATGCACTTGGATGAACAATGACATCTGAATTACCATCACTGGCTTCTGTGTCAGCACCTGTTGAAGTAAATGGGAGTAGTTCACTCTTTTGGCTATTGTTTTATTCTTTCTCTGGATTCAGGAAGACATAGCTTCATAATTTACAGTCAGGTGTTTTGACTCTGGGAAGGAAAGGATGGATCATTCTTTTCAATCCTACTCAGCTGTGTAGTCCTCTGTTCTTCAAACTTTGGAATTGACATTGCACAGGAAAAGGTTTCCAAAATTTTCTTGTAGATAAATTAACTTCAAAGGTCTTGTACAGAAATAATTTATGTTTCTAATTATCACATCCCATGAATGCTTTGTAAATGAAGGATCCATTCAACTGTAGTTATGTCAAGTACATTGTCAGAGTTCAACTAGATGTAGGTTTGTGTTGAAAGTTAGGCATAGACAACTGATGCAGATATGCACATACATGCACTGGATTTGAATGCTAATAGAAACCTTCTGCCTTTGGTACTGTTTTACCTAAGTGGTAAGGATAATCCATACTACCTAACCTGTCTGGAGCTGGAGATGATTAAATAAAAATGCCAGAATAGATTAGTTCATAGTCATAATATTACACAGGAATTCAACATGATAGTATTCTGCAATAGGCCAGTATAACTTAACAGGACTATTAACTCTGCACCACTGGCACTAGCTCTTTAAACTTAAAGACTGAGTATACCACATTCAAAGATCATAAAAGAAGCTTCCATGTTCTTTAAGCAAAGTGAAAATTAAAGCAACAGGATAAAGCATTTTATGTTTTATATGCACGAAGGAATATATACAGTAATGTAGATTACTAATTTCTTATTTTTAATGAAATAGAAGTACTTGTATGTAATTAAGATGTTTTGATTAGGATAAATACATTCAAAATAGATTTGGAAGGGCATATTGCGTCATCATGACTAATCTCTTGCTTTGCAGGCAGTCACGTGCTATGATTCTTTTCATTGCTTATGCTCACCTTTGCAAATGGGGCTCCAAACTTTTTGCAGAGAAGTGTTGCAGTTTTATTTATGCAACAAAAAATATAGAGCAAGAATATTGTGCTTTATGCCTGCTCCCTCTTAGATTAGAAAAAAAGAATATGAAAGGCACAAATTAACTAATAAAATTAATTGTATTCTCAGCCAAATTTTCTATATACAATTATTTTATGTCTGCTATTTGAAAGACTTAATGCTGATTGCAGGAATATGCTCTGGATTCAGGTATTCCATCACAATGGAAGGTTGGATGATCATGAGAAACCCAGGACAATCATTTAATTCAATAATATTTCAGAGCTTTCACTACTTCAGAGCCAAGTCCTGAGATGTTAAACATTTTTATTGACAGAAATCTCACTGTGAATTACAAGTGCTGATCACCAATTAGAAGATAACCTGACAGTAATGGGGGAAAAGAAAATGTTCTCAATATTTCCTCAAAACACATTTAAATATTGAATATAATGTTTTCATAAGAGTACTGTTTTGGGGAAAATTCAACTTCAGATCCCCTTTCACCCACACATTAAATCATCAAAGATAAGCTTATGTAACTAGTTGATCAATGTTAGATGCCTGAATTACTGAGGATGCTGGTCTGCTACAATTCTTGGCTAAAACCCAAGATTTTTTGTTTCAAGCTTAAGAGTTTGTATTTTAATAAATGCCCCATTCAGCCTTGCAGTTCAGGTGACAGCTGCTATACTCATAATGAGAAAACTATAAATTTAGGAAGCATTTTCTTAAGGCATACGAACTGAAGAGTCATAGGCATATAGAGCAGTGAATCGGAGGTCCAGGACACCCATTGCATACTTAGGACAGACTCAATTTCATCCTCTAAAAGATTTTGTGCACCAAAGGCCAGAGTAGTTAGTCTAATACATGATATTTCCTTTCCATGCAAACCATGACTTGCTTGTATCTTTAGATTAAGTTGTCTGTGACAACAACAGTATTAGTCATTCCTGAAACATGTCTTTTTGGCCAATCTCTTCTCAAAAATTCCTAGCACTGGACCCTCTGCTGTATTTATCCTGGAAGACAACTGAAGCAACATCAATTTCTTGCATGTAGAAAATAGTTTTGGAGTAATCTGTCAGCTAGACTAAATGGGAGAAGTTTTTGCACTAATTAATAGGCTTGAAGATGCCCCAGCCTTAGGGACACTCCACTGGTTGGAGGAGTTTTATAAGGACATCCCCAAGGTTAGCTTGACTTCCTGTAATTGGTGCTGCACCCCCCTGAAACATCCTTTTACTCCAGCCATATATTCAGGATTGGTAACTGAATGGTTGTTGTCATGGTAACCACTAAGAAGACTTTTCATCATCCAGAGTTATCCTAAATAATGGAAAATAACACGGATAAACTCTGAAATGTAGTTCTCACTAGAATAGATGAAGACCCTTGCTCCAGTGGGGAAACATATGTGATATAGGGGATGTGCTGCAGTGTAAAAGTCTCTCCAGTCATGTTGAAATGCTGAAGAAAAGCTATTTTTTACTAAGGATCTAAAGCTTATAGGAAAAAAATATTTACATTCCAACAATCGGAGATTGTTTTTCTACAGCAGAAGCTTAAGAGCTGACTAATATGGTGTCTGGGCATGTGTCCTGCAGAGGCAGTTAAGTGTACTGCTTTTGGCTACCACTGTGGTCTTCCAATTTGTTTCTCAAAGTTACAGCACTTTTGCTGCTGGAAATTGCTTTTTGCTTTCGGCAAAATAAACAGATCTGAACAGATGGAGCATCACAAAAGCAAACTGATGTAGTTGTCTAATTTTTCTCTACTTACAGAACTGTTATGTACAATCAGTCATATCTCCATACAGGGGGTATCTTTGCTGTTAATTCATAAGCAAAATGCCCATGGAAGCCAGTCAGCACTGGCTGAGTGGCACATGAATACCAGGGAAACTAAGATAAAAATATTTAGTAGGAGTGGACTAGCAGGGGTCAGAGAAGTTTTGAGTAGACAATTTATCATTTGTGTTTCTTTCTTCCCAGTGTATTGGCTTACATTCTGATTTGCTGAAAAGGACTTGGAATAGACTAATGTATGCATGAACTATAAAAGGCTCGTTGGGTAGATAAAGCAGGATTTAAAAATATAACTCTACTTTAAATACTTTCAAATTAACATTTCCAATGCTAGATTTTGTCCAGTATCTGGAATAGAAGCCATCAAATTAAATAAGCTTTTCTGTGCTTTTTTTTTTTTTTGTTAAACCATTTGAAATAGAGTTTAAACTAGTTGAGTTTTAATATACTGAGAGAAATTCTGTTCCAATTAATTTATTCAAAACAAATTAAAAAAAGGTAGGGAATATTCTGCTCCCCCCCAAATGTTATTTCTGCCACACAAATGATTTTTTAATGCTTCCTTTTTATACTTCTCTACCTAGATTTTGGGAGTGAAATAGAAACCTATTTCTCAGTTTGCCATCTTAGCTGATAACACTGCAGATCTGGGCAAAAAATCAACTCTCCTCTTTTTTTGGTACACCAGCTTCTGATTTTAATTAATTTCAGTTTTATTTTTTTGAATATGTATGTGTAATACTTCAACATTAACAAATCAATTATCTCTAAATTAATAGATGATGAACTGCTTGTTTAATCTATTGAATAATTCTTAATTCTCATGAGTGAATGATGTTATATGGTATAACTTTTTTCCCTTCCTGCTCAGATGAAAGTAATCATTAGCGTTAGAGAATAATGAATTATAAACAGCAAATAAAGATCAACGAACAATGAATAATAAATGTTCTTATCTGAAACCAAATATCAGTACTGGCTTATATGGATGCAATTATTTGTAGGAGAATATAAATTTTCCAAACATCAGTTGTGAATAAAGCCAGTTTGCTTATTATTAGGAAATAAGAAGCTTATTCTTATGATTCCACAGATGTTTGAATGTTACTTCTGCTTAACCACTCTCTTTGAAGAATGACTATGAAATCTCAATCTCATGATTATCGTTCTAAGATTACAATAAATAAATAATAAACAGAGAAATATTTAAAGTGCTTAAATACTTAGCCAGATATTACTTCTGTGCAAATAATCTTTGCTGAATCATGTAGTATGATAAAGATACCTACTCTGCCATAGCATTTAAATGGATAAATGAAATAAACTGACAAACTACTTTCAAAATTTTCAAAGGCAAAAAGTGTCAATTTTGATTTGATTCCATCATAGTTTCCATTATATGTACTTTAAATATACTTTTAAAATACCATTTATATATCAGCTTGGAATTTTAAACATTACTTTTTTAAAATTAAAAAACCCCTTTTACTTAATTTCCATATAAAAGATATTATTTTGAAATGCCTAAGAATTTGGTTAGGGCAACAATAAAAACATTTCTCATAATGTTTCCGCTGAGGAACTTAAAGATTTCCACCATATACTTTCTAATTTTGGCTCCATACCTTCCTGTTAGAAATCATAATTCACATTACAATTTTAATTTACAACCATAATTAATGTTAAATAAAATTCACATAAAATATAAAATTTACAATTAAAATAAGTCTTTTATTGCAATGAGGCTGTATGCAGAGATAGTATGTAAAGCAAATATTGCCTGCTTCTTGTTGGAAGTTAGCTTTTAAGTCTTTGTTCTTTCAGAAATACCTACACAGTAAAGTACCTATCTCTTTCAGATGCAGATATTAGCACAAAATAATTTTACTTTTATTCAGTGATATATCTTATCCTAGAAATTTGGGCCCTGTTTCAACTTACTTCAAACACTTTTCCTGCTTCTGACAAAATGCTGTGCTATGCACATACATTGAATGCAGTAAGTCAAGTTCCATGAATGGCATGACTGAGTCTGTATTTTGTTATGAAGTATGGGTAAATAATACTATTTCACTGTATTTTGACTTACGTATAAAACAGAAATACTAACTCTTACAGGAAACATAAATGGTTAACTGTTGTCCAGTTGCTGGAAAGTGTGTGATTTCAGCTTCCTCAGTTTTGATTTGAGAGCTGAATTGCCCATGCACTTGGTGTAATTTGGTATTAAAAATCTGGTATGGCATGTAGCCTTCAAAAGGGACATCTTAAAAATAGTAGGTATTTTCTATGTGCACATTTCAAATTACTGTGTAAAGGTATTTTAATATCAGCTGGTTGTTAATAAGCCTATGAGTTATGTCCAAATGTTTATAAAATGCAAGTGCAATTCTTGCTGTCTGATATAACACTGTACTACAACTGGGATGTTTACCTAGCACTGGGAAAACTATTATTATAAGGGGATTGTTTTAACCATCTACCTTATTGCACGTGTGTGTGTGTGTGTGTATTGTAGGGAGACTGCTGAAGTGCAAGTGCTGATTAAGGTTGCATTATTCCTCCCAAGGTTAGGGAGAACAATACTGAAAGATTACTGAATGTTATATAGGAGAAAATTGCACCTTATTCATAAGAGATGCCCATATGTTTTATAAGACGAAAACAAGAATCCAGGACTATAGAAACTGATACATGTTATGCTAGGGTTTCCCCATGGAACTACTACTATTAAGAGAGTCTAAAAGAATATGCAAAAAAATGTTAAAATCATCCTTGAAAGTTAAAAATAAACACTGCATTCATGGCTGCGGTACAAACTACATGTTACTGCCTTTTAGTGAAAATTGGATATTTCTAAGTGTAAATATGGTCAGTTATGACTATGTATTCAAAAGATGTCATGTATGAGTGTTAGGGGCTAAACTAACAAATTGCTTTGAGTGTTAACCTATGTTAATGGTCATATTGCTAAGAGTCCAGATGTTAAAAACCAGTGTTTACACAGGGCTAGCCGAGTTTGTTCCGATACAGCTCTCTCTAAGAAGTGCTAGGAGATGCTTGGTTTTGATGGTGAAACTAGTGTTTGTTCAACATAGTTCCAGATCAGGAAACTATCCTTGTTCAGGATATAAACAGAGGATTAGGTTTAGGAATGTATGATTAACCTGAATGTGATTTATTAAAAATAAATACATGTAATTTAGACTATTAGTAGCTTTTATCTATTTAACTCTCTCTTAAAATTTGGCTAAATTAAAAAATGTGGCTTTAATAATATGATTTTAACTATTTTATAGTAAGATTATATCTATAAATTATCCACTGTTACATCTTTTATAAGAATAACATAAACCAGTAGATTGTTCATTATTTCTTTTAAGTTTTGTACAAACATTAACTGTTTAATCTTCATGCTGTTTCTAATAGCATTCTTAGCTGAAAAGAAAATATGAAAAGTCCTATGTCAGAAATTGTGGCAGGATGATAAAACAAAATTAAAACCTTTAAGACTGACTTTGTTCCATGGTACTGTGCGCTAACCAGTGGGTCTTATTCATCTTTCTGATGAACTCTACCCCAGAAGGCTCTGACTTGCTTCCACTTACATACAGAACTGAAGTGGTTCTGCTTTGTTTACAGTCTGTCATCCCAGGACCAGGATGTGATCTCTAGTTGTTCACAGCTTTATAGATTGACAAGTTAAGATTTTTTGCTTGTTTCCATGGTAACATAACAGATGAACCAGAATTAAGATGAATGTATCTTGTTTCAAGAGTATGAAGATATATTTACACAATTGTTTTTGGTGCATTAAATTATAAATGGTGTTTTCTACCATAAATATCTGATTTTGTTAACTGTTTTGAATGCGCATACTAGACTATGCTTTTTTCCACTTAAGGACGTCATCAACCACTCACACCAGTCTGTTAGATCAAAGCTAGGTCATTCTAATTGAATTTATTTCCAAATATTGACTTCCTTTTCTTTGCAACTTCTTGATACTTCAGATTTTTTATATTCTTCCCTTGAAATGTGTTTTACTGCATTTTGGTCTTTTTCTCCCCAGTTCTGTTCTACTGCAAAGGGACACACTTCATAGGCCTTTTTTATGCCAGTTTTTAGTAACAATTACAATAGTTAGGATATTATCATTTCAGTTTTGCAGGTGAATTTGTCCCACTCAAAGGCTAACCCTTTCAACTTTTTCACAGCATGCCTTTTTTCATTTTATAGCTTATACTGTGGTATACACATACTTGTTCCAATAACTTTTTCCTAAGAGGCATTTTTGTACATAGTAATGAAACAAATGTAAACCCTTGTTTATTATTTCATTGCACATTATATTACAAAGCATATAGAAAAAGCACCAACAAAGACAATTGTTGGAGGAATATTCTCAAGGTCATTAATTGTTGTTTATTTTCATCACCAACAGTTGTTCTGCCATGAATAATTAAATGTCTGAAATTTTACAGCGTTGTCTCCTATGACACCTGAAAACGTCAATGAAATTAATCCTTCCTTAGATTTTACTTCTCAAATCTTCATGTCAATTTATCTTCTCCTAAACTATAAATCTGTTCCTTTAGAAAGACAAAATTACAATATTTTTACTAAATAATGACTAGAAATAGAAGTCAGAATGCTCGTAGCTGTAACACCTTCAGCTTGGCATCAGATCATCAGACTATGCTATGGAAATCAGGCCATAGTCTCTTGCTGTTTAAAAACAAACAAATTCTGTAATAATTTAAAATTCTATTTTGAACAATAGCAAAATTGAGTCTTGCAGTTGCTGTTTTTCTTATCTCCCTCTATAATAATAATAATGACAAGCACTGGTAGTCTCCCGTTCTTCATCATTCGTCAGAACACCACCACAAACAAACAAACAAAAACCCAAAACCAGTGGGAATATTAACTGAAAAATAATTTCTGCTTAAACATCATTATTTCCAGCTTTCAATTAGGAAATTTTTAGGCTGTTTTTTTTTTTTTTTTCCAATGTTTAAAGTAGTTAGACAGTAAAATTATATTGAAATTAGGTGAAAATTGACCCCCTAAGTTCCTACAATTTCTTTTGTATTTTTAGTCTGAGCAGTTTCCAAAGTCACACAACACATTTATTTTAGTGGCAGGATTAGGCTCTGTGCTACACATGGTACTATAGTTCCTGTCCCAGCTAACCCCAAATCTCTCTAGATTCTACTGTCACTTTTAGACTTTCAGTTAGTCCTGAACACTCAGTTCTGAAAATGTTAACTCCAATTTCTACCAGCCCATTCAAGTAGCTGAATGTCACTCACACTTTTTTGGACAATATTGAGATACTTCTATATTGATATGATGCTTTATTTAGGGCATCGCCTTTCCCAATCTAATGAAATACGACCAAATAGCCCTGAATGGGTTCCCTGCTCTGCAGTTTTCTTTGCCATGATCAGAGCGAGCTGTGAGTTATCACTAGGTCTCTTCTAACTGTTCTCTTGTAAGTGTATAAAATTTGTTTTTATTTGAGGAAAGTGTATCCACTTCTCTTTTCCTTTTTTGGGAGAAGTCTATCCTGTTCATCCTCTCAGTCCTTTTAACTGCCACATATATTGACAAACATATCCCCCTTAGCTATACCTTTGGCCAAAAGGGGTGAATATGTTTGTTTTTATCAGCTGCTAAACATTTGGCCTGTTCCAGTTTTATTGCAGGTTCTGCCTTGTCCCCAAGACTTCTTGTGCTGAAGAATTTCAGAAGTTATGGACTTCTGTGACTTTACCAAGAGAAGGAAAGTGTCTGCAATGGTTCCCCTCTGCTCAGTAACATTCAGAGCTTGGCTGTCATGCTGTGAGACACAATCCAGCTACACAGAGGTGGTCAATGCCAAGTGAAAAGCCCTGACTGGCAAAACCCAGGGTGCTTTCCCAGTAGGAAGCACTCACAATGAGTGTGTTTTACAGACTTTTTGGAAACTTAATCTTATTTCCATAACAGCATGTCACAGTGTTCACCACTTGCTGTACGTATATACAGATAGCTGGCTTGTCAGCTGATTGGGTTATGATTTGAAGAGAGGAAGAAATATAGTTCTGAAAGTGGATATGCACCAACCAGAGATATGTAACCACAGCCACTGTATTCTGCACTGTGTTTAACTCCTTACTCCCATTACACTGTACAGAGTATCTCAGAGCCTCTGCAGACATGTAGATAGTTTCATCTGTGGGATCTGGAAGCACTGGAACTACCCAGTCATGCTTATTCCTAGGAAAAGAGATTCTTTGTCTAGCAATTTCAAATATCCAATGCATCAATGTGTTGATGAGTAAATGATTATAATGCTATTAATATCAATGGAGCTAGTCTGGTTTATACCAGCAGAGTTCCTGATTAAAGTTTTCCATTTAGCAGTGACAGTAAGGGACAGAACTTGACTAGAGTCCCCTTACCTCTTAGTTACATGGCAAAGATTCAGTGACTCCAAAATGTATTTGTCTACTGCCAAAAAAAAAAAAAAAGTTTATGCTGTGCATTCTAAAGTGTATTTTTTTCCACTAGCTACAAAATAATTCTAAAGTATTCACTGAAAATAAATTGGTAAACACTTCTATTTGTGCTTAGTTTCCTGTATTTTATTTCTCTCCTGTTTTTCTTCTGTGGCTTCGCTGAGAGCATTGACTGAATTAATTGTTTTATTGTAGTGCTGAAAATTTCACCTGGATTATACTGCCTGCTCGTAGGATATTTGTCGCATCTGCTGCTAAGTGTCTGTCACTTGCAAAGCCACTTATATGTTGCAGGCTGCTGTATTCTCTGTCACTCACTCTGTTTGCTCACCCTCCAGTTACTTTTCCTAATCTTCATGATATCAATCCTTGCTGAGTCTTACATTCCACCTTTGTGATGCCTAGCTCATAGCTCTTCCATGCTTGCTTTGTGCACATCCTAACCTTTCAGTGTTGTGTCTAAATGCTAAATCTTTTGACGACTGTTAAACTGTTTCACAGCTGTTGCATATATGACAAATGATTGTAACAATCTAGATATCTAGGATACTACCACATTGAAGACAAGTAGAAAAAAAAATTTCTATATGGCAAGGTTTCTCTTTACTCTAGAGAAAAAGCTATTAACTAAGTGCTTGTTCTTCATGTCCTCTCCCACCTTTACTCTGTGCAGTAAGTGCTAACAGAATTAACAAAATTTTTCTTGTAGATTAGAACTATTGTTGTAATAATTAGAACTATTGTTCTAATCTACATTTTGTTTCAAATTATTTAAAATTGGTATGTCCAAGGGAAAATGAGTATTGAGGGCCCTGTACCTAAAACCTCAACAAATAAAGGCCATTTTCCTCTGGTTTTGGTATGAGCTTGCTTTTGCTGAGAGGTATGCTACCAGTTCTCCATATATGTTTATCAAATTACATTGCAAATGGCAGTGTAAAAATTCAGCTGTAACTAGAATGGTTGCAGGTATATAAACATACTAAGAAATATGGCAAATCGCAAGTTTATTCTGAAATAAATTCATTCAGAGTATTGATGTTTGCTCTGATCTCATTGTAGATGTTCTTGTTCTCTTAAAATATTACTTATAGAGGTTTTTGGCTTTTCTTTAAATTCTAAGTTGTTGGATTGTGTCATATTTTCCTATTGATTACTTAATTTTCTCAAGAAAAAAAGAAAAAAAATTTTCTGCCCATGCAACAAAAATTTTATGTTTGGTTATTCTGCATTTTGTAATCTCATCATTTGTCCACTAGTCTACAAAATTGTCCTTTTAAACATTCACTATTCTTGACTAAGGAAGTTAGTCAAAACCAACTACTTCACCTACTACTTCTTCAACTAATCCTCAAATCAGAGGAACCTTGGCCAAAGTAAATTGAACAAGGCCATGTAAAGACAGTCCTCTTTAGGCACAATGAAACATCATTTTCAAGCTAACATAAAAGTAAGATCTTTTTGCTACCCCAAACTGATGAAATTTATTAATGATTTGGAATGAGGAAAATGGAAAGGAATTGCTACCAGGGTATTTCTGTTTTCAATGTGTAGCATTTTTTAACAATTAAAGCCTTCCTTAAAGGCTTGAAATGAATATTGCTGAAAATATTATAACTATACTATATGAATACAGTGAGTGCCTTCCAATAGAAAAGACATTGTCATGCTGTTTATAAAGTCAGCAATTGACTAGCTATTTCACCAAATATTAATAGTGTATAAGATGCACTTATCATATTTGATTTGTCACTTCAATTATCAATCTAGGCCACCTGTTTCTCTTCCAATGTATGATGCTGGATAAGGATAGCAGTGCTGCTGCTTCTGTAGCATTTACTAGCTACTGTGTTTTATTTAGTGTATCTCTCAAGGAAGGAAAAATTACTTTTATTGATGTTAACATTCTATATGAAATGGTATTTTAAATTTACTTTGGTGGCCCTGTTCCTAAAGGAACTGGACTTAGTAGACTTCTATTCACTCTAAGTAAAAAAAAAGGAAGACAACCAAATCAATGCAGAGTTGTATGAATATGTGGAGGCTATTGAGTTCCTTTGGTTTTGGTTGTGGTTGTTTTAAGCATTACTAAGGTTTTTCCTTTCATAATGCTCACATTTCCAATTTGCTTACTTTGCTTCTGACCTTGAAGATGCTTGCTAACAACCTGATAGGATTATTTTGCATTACAGTATTGCAGTAGATGCAATGGCTGCACACTGTATTTTCCACATGGAATGCTCCTCCAGGGTTCCTAATTCTAGCTTAAGAAATGTTTGTATTCCCCAGTGCCTTCTGATCTTAGGAGCTCTTAAAAGTGCTTTAAAAGCAGTAAGAGATATTGGAAATAATTCCTGCCTATTTTGGCATATAAATTATTTAAATGGACTGAATGATCAGAGATTATAAAGAGTATTATTTTATGACATTTACACACGCGCACGTACATGTTGTTGACATACAGGAAATATAAAAGCTACAATAACTGGCTGAGGCATTTGACTTAGTATAAATATTATAGTAGACTATTGATTACTGAGGGTAACAGGTGAAGAATTATTTCAATAGCAACCTTGTGTAATCAGCCATGGAAGTTCTTAGCTGTCATGAAAAATTAAACTGAGCCCTGAGATCTCTCTGTCTAAAGAGGTGTGTACTGTTTGGATTGAACACCTACTGGTAGAGAATAAAATATTCACCATAAATTGGGTATCTGTAGTCACAGCTGCACTGTTGTAAACCACATGAAATTACTTTCTGTATGACAAAGCTGATACAAAAGTTATCATTAGACTAAGTCTTCTGAAAGTATTTGATGTGACTGCTTTAAAAGATCCTGGTTCTGGAGACAGCTGCATAATATTAACCCTACTGAAATCAAAGACAAAGTCTGTATATGTAGTAAGATGATGACATGTTTGAGGCCTGAAATCAGATGACAAATACTTTATTAAGAAACAACAGACTTGTTTTACTCCTTTGTGCTTCTCAATTAACTTAGCTCCAGAAAGATGGGACACTAATGGAATGTTGAGATAGGAAATATCTGATTTAGAGAAAAAATTATTATAGTGGTAATAAAGTATTGTCTTTTGTTTAGTTTTCTGCCCTTTGACCCATAGAAGTAGTGGAAGTCTTACAATTTTATACATGGTCAAATAGGAGATTCAAGATTGTTGTAAAATATATTTCATGAAGCAGCCCAGTATCAGTTATTAACGTTATCTCCAGACATTTGAGTGTTTACAGTCAGAAGCATATCTTTTTCATCTTTCTCATGGCATGTACACAATACATGCACTTTTATGCAAATTAAGTTATATAAGCATACAAGCTATACGAAAATATAGTGCGTAGTACTTACACAGGCCTGTCAGTGACTTAAGAAGACATAACAGCTACAGAAGATTTCCCACTTGATATAGAGAGAATAAAGGATAGGTACTATGGAGAAATTAGTTTGCCATCATATGTTGGGAGTTTCTGTCTCAATATATCCCCTTTCCAGCCTACAAATCTTCCAAGTGTAACTGGTAGGAAGTAAAAGGGCTGTGGGGAGCTTGGACAGAAGTAAGACCTAGGTTCTGTGCTTTCTGGAGGGTTTCTAAGTCCTCTGCTAGTTCCGACCTGTAAAGGATTTACAAAGAAAAAGATAAATACACTTTGAAACACTCTGACTTTTCTTCCCCAGCAGGGTCTATCTCTAATGGGGCTTCTTTGTGCTCCTGTGGAGGTATACAGCCTCTATGCATACAGCCCTAGCACTTTTCTTGTTCTCTTGGGATTTGCAGAGTTTTATCACAGGAGGAGTGGATTGGCTGTTTGTATCCAAGTAGGGAATTCAAGGAAGCTGCCAAGTCAGCTATTAGCAGACAAATGAATGACAGTATTTATAAAGTAGAGTTCATGTTTCTGGATGATGGAAATTTCATTAGAGTCTATTTCCACTATCAATTATTAAATAAATTCACTGGAGTCTTTTCCTTTCTTGCCTTACGGAAGACGAATTTACTCTGAGGAAGTGTGTGCTAACCCTTGTTACGCATGAGCAGATTTGGAAATAAAAGGTATTATATCCCTTTCATGCTCTGGGAATTTCCTGGAATGCCTCACTAAAATTCTATGTCAGATGCTTGTTTGTGCTTTTCAGGAATGAACTGATGTCAAAGGAGTACAAAACTGTATCAAACAGCTAAAGAAGGGTTGCAAAATGGGTAGTGGGGAGTAGCAAATTCTTAAACCCTCAGGCAGACATCTGAAAGAAGTGCAACTGAGTAAAGAGTATGAAATTGGGGATTTAAAATTATAGCAGTCTCTGATACTGGGTGTTCTGTCAATTTTACTGCCTAATTGAAAGGAGAATATTAACACTAAAATGAAACTTTCTATGTAATCCTCAGGCCCTATATCCTTTTCTTTCTGTCTTCCTTTAGTTCATAAGCAAAGACTTCAGAACAGAGTCTAATATGATAAGTAAAGTTCTGGACAAAAATTTATCCTCAAATGAATTATACATACCTAGAAACTTTCCTTGGAATAAGTCATTCTTTTGAAAGAGAGCTCATGTTGTTCCATGTCATTTTCTCATTGAGGCTAGTCATTCTGTTTCTTAATTTTCTTATTTTATTTTTTTTTCAGTACGGTTGTTTGAATATTATGCTTAGCTATAACCCTTAATGCAGTCAGCTAACATAGCTGTATAGCTAATATAACTGTAAAAAAACAGCTGTGAAAGAAAGAAAGGATATTCTAAGACTGAATCCATTGCCTGCTGTGATGGTAAGAAACTAGGGGAGTTATCTCAAGGCTGTGATTTGCTCATGACTCATGCTGTTCTTTACAACACCACAAAGGTAAACAGTTAAAAAAATTTCTCACAAATAGTCTAGAAAACAGCTTTGGTTTCCTGTAACATAATAATAAGAGAACTTTCAAATAGTATTCTCCTGGGGAGCATCAGTATAGGTCATCTGAAGGCTGTAGAACCATTCAGTTTTAGGCCAGTTTAATTTGTAATGACTGAGTAATAGAGATCAACAGGATTAAAATAATCCAGGCTGAGGCACCAGGCTGGATGGCTGTAGACTCTCCTCCACAGGATGTAATTCAAAGCAATCCATTTCAAGCCTTTAGCAAGCTGATACATCACACAGTTTTAAATAAGAACACAGGAGAATTTCACTATGAGAGTAAATCTGTGCAAGGATTCCAAACATTAACTGCTGTCAAAATTATTGTATTCCACAGGGAAAAGGAACATGCATTTGTCTTTACTAAAAGAACCACAACAAATGAATAGGATGTATATGGTCCATGTGTAAAAGAGATGTCTAAGAATTTCCTGAAATATTTCAACAATTACTAGAAAATAAGCTAAATTGAGAGGGTTCTCATACTTTCTGTGCTCTTCTGTGTTAGTATGTTAATGCACTCTACAAACACCTAAGCATTTACTCATTTGGATTTTTGCAAACTGAAACAAAAGCCCTTAGAGCCTGGATACACACTTGAAGACAAGCAAGCCAAATACTGTCTGTGGCTAACAGACTAATCTTGAGACAAATCAACCAATGCTACCATCCACCAAACACAGCTGTCAGTCCAGTAGAACTGCCTGAACCTAGAGAGTAGCATGGATGCTTTTTTCACTGCAGCCTGCACCAGCTCATGTTCTAGTTTGTTGTCCTAAAAAAAATCTCTCAGAGTCCCCTGCTGCTAGTGATACTGCCCACTTTGTGGCTCTGGATCAATAAGATGCCAAATTGCTACATGGAAGCCAGAGAAAATCGATGTAGCCCCAAAAGATAGAAATGCTGTTGCCAAAGGTCACTAATACTACCGAGACCATTGCTATTTGGGAATGGAGTTTTAAGAGGCAATCTAGAGAAATAGCCATAGATGGGAAATGTCCATTTTGCTGTTCCTTCTCTGACGTATTGTACATATACTTATGACAATACATACGTTTCACTGATGATCTTTCCTCTCTTTCTCTTTCTTCTTAAAACAGCAGTTGGCTGACACTGGTAGAAACCAGTGGCACTGGCTATGTCGACTAGAGTTAGGCATAGCTTGATTTGGGATGAGGAACTGAACACAGTTCTGCTCATACATTCACTCTTGTCCTGCAGGACTCCACTTACTTTGTTCTGACTTGCTGGACTAAAGGGTTAAAAGATTCTATAATAGGTATTGGGAAATCCTATGACTGCATAACCTTTTGAGCAGTTGCAAAAAAATGTTTGTGGCGATAGATGGAGAACTACATTTGCAAAAGTTCACCAGCCACATTGAGGATCTTTTCAGCTGGAAGCAAATGGATGGGACTTCCATTTTAGGATTGGTCTCTATGGTAACATTAATCAAATATTTCTGTCTGAACTGTATTGACTGAAATGTGGGCACCTCAGTGCCTATGTCTTTTTGAAGAATTCCAGTGTAGTCTACAGATAGTTTTCAATTTTAACGGGAAGCCTGTTGAAGATTTCTGATGTATGGGCAGTGTAATGAATTGCTGCAGCTGACCCTTGAGTTGTGATTAATTAATGTGGCAGAGATCTGTGTTTTTATATCTTCAGCCACAAAACTCAAATCCCTGTTTTCCAAGTGGGTAAAGCCTTATATTTAGTAATAGCATCCCTCCTAGCATTCATCAATTTACAGTCTTATTATACATCCACTGTTCAATTTCCTCCATAACACTATCCATTGCAACATTATTTTGGGGTGCTAGATTATAGAAGGATGGACTCAAAACCATCAGAAGTTTGTCTTTATCTCACCTCTCTTCTATTGGATGGAATATGACGTCCCCTCTGAAGTCAATGGGAGCATTTAACTGATTTGACTGGATGTGAATTATCCTGCTCCTTCTCCCATTTCATTATCGTATGTTACCTGTTAGTATGTTACCTGTTGTTAGTATGTTAGTGCCACTTAGCAGAGCATGACTGTCATCTGTCAGATCTGTTCTCCTGTTCTGGATTTATCCTTCACCCAGGCTCCTTTTAGTAAAGTGTCTTTCTTGGAAGAAACCTGCATTGGTTCTTTTCTGTGGTTTTACTTAAGGAAAGTGAGGAAAACAGTGTTCCCTAGCCACTGTAGGAGAAAGACACTAGCACTGCCAAATAAACAGAGCACTCACATAAAGGAAGACAGAGTAAGATCAACTGCTCAAGGAAAATGACTCATAACTGAGCTAATCTTTTAACACTCTTTGTGGAACTTAGTTCACCAGGTTTTGTTAAAAAATAATAACCTTTGTTATCTGCAGCCCCTTGGTTAACCTTAACTGCTTCTGAAGAAGAGCTGAATTCTGAACTTGTCTCAACAGGCTATGTTGAGAAAACATAGGCCATGCCGGAGAAAATAAGTTAACACAGATCAAAAGGGGACACTGTTTATTTTACTTCTAATGCAAATTGGCTTCAGTTTATAAAGATGACTGCAGAAATGGTCTGCTCCCTTATATCAAATTCTGTAAATAGCAAGTGAAAACAGGAGAGTTGCCACTTAACCGCTGAGCAAAGTTTGGTGATTGCTATAGGCAAGTAACACACTCAGTTCCTACTTTCATTTTTACTTGTCCAAGCACTTATGGATGAGAGAACTGTGAATGACTTATTTTCACTCCTTAGAATGAGGAGTTTTCAAAAGAACCAGAAAATGAGACAATATGATTTTTGTCTCATTTTGAACAGCATGTCAGATGAAAAGCCTGGCAAAGTTATGTTTTGACAGTGAAAATTGCCGATTATTTGGGAAAGATGTATTATTTCTAAATGATTCATTAAGCTGGAATTTAACTCTCATTTTGTTCTACAATTCTTTATCCTCATCTCTCTGAATGCAAATCGCAACTTTAGTTTCTAATAACTCAAAGGCAGTTTTGACTAGCAAAAGTGATTCCTTTGCTCTTTAGGAAAATGAGGAAAGATCAGATTCTGCACTTCCACTGTTAAGTGACAAATTATTTGCACAACTTGGAAAATCTTGAAGACTATTAAAAGACCAATTGCCAGAATAAAATTTTGAAGCAAATGAAAAGAACATTATGATGTATATTTGTCAGAGAACCCACTGAACAAAGCAAATCATCCAGCAACAGAATTGTTATCTATGCTAAAGAAAATGAAAATAGATTATAGAGACAAGAAAATAATGTCAGGTGAATGCTCAAGGAAATGAAAAAGCAAAACAAAATGCAAGAAATTGTCTGTTCTGCAGTTAAACCTATGAAACAATTGGAAATTTCCCTTTAATTATGCAAACACGTACGGGAAGAAAAGACTAAAGAAACTGAAAGACCTGAAAAAATCCCTGAGAGTTCTCCTGCTTCTGAAGTCAAGTGGATGCAAAAAAAAAGTCCAGTCATCCCCATTATTTTCCTATGTCATTTGAAATTTAGAATTCCTGATTCTTTAAATTCTTAATGTATGTTAATCATCACTGAATAGTGATTTGTGTATGCCTGCTTAACAAAGACTATGATTTGAGAAGAAAAAATGAGCATTCATATCCAAGACATCTGATATTTACTGAGAAATGTCCTGTAATTTATCACTTAAAATTTATAGAGGAACTAATTCTTATAAGCACATGAAATTCTGAGTATCTCAGTGAAGGATTTTCATGAGATAAGTACTTACTACTTTGTGGGATTTAATGAGCCTATAAGTTTCTAAAATTGAACACTGAAAAAAAGGAAGAATCCCAAACTGCTAGTTCCTTTAGAAAACATGTTCGTAACTGGCAAGTTCTTGGCCTTGAGTTTGTAAATATGTGAAGGAGGGGGTTCTCCCTTCAACACTTCCTACATATGCCCATAGAGGTTTACTATTTTATGTAATTCTACTGGTAAACCACTGCTTGAATGGTGAATTCTATTAAAAAGCAGTGATTACCTATGAAAGCTACTTCTTACCCAATGGGAAAGTGGAATTTTTTAGACTTCAAATCTGTGTGAAATTTTGCTGAGGTAAATAAGATTGGTACGTTTATATTGAAGTTTAGCAAACATTGCTTGAATTGTACTGTCTGCTCAATTTATGTTTTATGTTTGTATACCTCTAAAAATATCATGTCTGTTGCATGTAATGTGACTAAGCATCATACAAAGAAAAGTCTCAATCTCAGTAGTGAAATCGGGTTACTGTAAACTAAGAATGTACATGTAAGGGTTCTGGAAAGAAACTAACAGCAGGTCCAGAAGTTTGGTTTTTTTTTGTACACAACCTAACAGTACTTTCTTCTTAGTCATGTACATCTCATTGAAGTTTCCCAATGAAATGTAATATATGGATATTTTCCTGTTTAACATCTAGCTTTTTTATTTTTACTGCAATGTTTTTCTGTACAAAACTACCAAAGCTCAGTTATTGAAAATTTATCTCATAATTTAATGAAAGAAATTAATTTGATAAGTCAGTGCTGTTAAGATTTAATTTCACAGCTACTTTTTTTTATGGGTTTGCTGTGCTTTTTTTTTTAAGCAACACTTTGATGCCAGTCTATTCATGCCAGGAAATCAGCTATAGCTTCTGATTTAGTTTAAATTACATTTTATTTTGATGGGAATTGTCAATTTATTGTTTTGTGTGATGTATAAATTTTGCTATAAACTATTAAAATATTCAGATAGGAATCATTGTCTCATATATGAGACAGATCCTTTATGTGTACTTCAATTAAAACACTGATTAGGCATAATACTGAGTAAATGTTTTCCATGCATAATGAGAACATAGAAGCTCTTCTCTTTATGGGTAGAATGTACATATTAAATTGAAAATCAGCATCACTGATCAGAGACAGTCACATTTCACTGACAACGTATATCTTGATTTTTTGGTGCATGGTTCTCTGGTTGAACGAAGGGTGCAGATAAGTTATGCTGCATTTACTCAAAAGTTCCAGAGAAATAATAATGATAAAAACAATACACATCTGGGGCAAATTAAAATTGTTTTTCAACCCAGAACAAAGTATTTTGTTTTTGGAAATATTTAAAATGGTTAGCTACAGATATGGTTTCAAAATTAAAAATAAAATTAGCTGTTTTCAAATGGCAAAGCAAAAGCACTGGCTTTTTAGAACATTTACCTTTTAAGATTTTGTGGGGTTTTGTTTTCTTTGAGTGAACTTCAGATTCACAGACATGTTTCAGAGAGCCCCAAAAGTCATACTTTTAGTGGAAGAAATAGGTGGGAGATAAGATTCCACAGAGTTTTTAACCATGTACTTATGTTAAGTACGTCTTTTGGCCACTTCACCTATGATCTGTTTGCTTTCCTCTAATTTTTCCATTTAAATAATGGAGTCCTCTCAGCAAAGATGGGTGGCCAAGCCTACCTGAAGTCCATGGAGGTATCCCTTGAGTTTTTAAGTAAGTTCATGAGGGAAAATATGTTTGCAAAGTCTAGTTCCACCTCTCTGCTCTCCACAGCCACTTAATGTCCAGAATAACATATTTCTACTTAACTGAGCTACTGTGGAATGGGAACCCCATCAGGATGGTTTCAAGTCAAGAAAAAGATTCAGCTGGAAATAATGACAACACTTGGCTAAATTGCTGAATCTTTTGTAGAAATCTGGGGGAAAAGGGGCATCCAATCACTAGCAATTTCTAAAAGTCAGAAAGAAAGAGAGATTGTGTCTTAATATTAAAACAAAATTTTTTGTTGAACCTAAGAAAATATTTTGGGACTATTTCAGGTATTAAAGTTAAATAAATGAAAAATTTGAAATAAAATGCCCTTTCAAACTGGAGGAACCAAGTATTTGCCTTAAAGCTGAAAATAAAACTTTCAGATTTGGAGGAAAAGAGAAGGATGTTTCTCTCCTTCCTCAAATGAACAGATTTTGCTGGCAAAACATTTATGTGAACAATAGTCTGTCTTCATGAAGTATCTTTTCAGGTTGAAAAGTATCACATCAGGATATTTGTTTCCTGATCTACTAAACTGCAGTCTCAATATCTCAGAATACAAGGATTTAATATGAAATGCAGGAAAGACCATAGACACATCTGTTTTTCTCTTATGTTCTGTCTCTAATTCTGGCGGAAAAAAGAAAAAATACTGCTTTTAGGCTTACATGCTGTTTTCTGCCTTGGGTGAAATGAGATAAAGGCTTCTATAACCACATTAAAATAGGCCTTATAAAAGAAATATAAATTCAATGATAAGGGTAGATTAACAAATCCAGCACAATAATCATCAAATTGTCATCACTTCAAGACACACCATAGCCTTCATCTGCATCCTTTGTAATTGAATAGAGCTGCCCACATACTCTGAGGGCAGAATAGGGCTGTGAAATACTGAAATACTTGCATATTTATTCTCTGGAGATTTATGGGCAATTAAAGAATTGATTTTCCCTTAGTGAAAGTAATGGTTATATTATTAGATTAAAAAAAAAAAGTTCCTCTGCTGGTTTGGCTCAGTCCTTCTTTGGATCTAACACCAAACAGGACACCATTACTGAACCTGATTACTCAGAAAGGTACCTACTTGCTCCCTGTTATTCACCAACTATACCAGTGCACATGGAATACATTAAGCTGCCTATCTGCAATATCTTGAGACTGATGTTCTTCTGTCCCTTTACTGCTAAAGAGAAAAAAAAGCTGCCTGAGAAAATCATCCTGCTTGGAAAAGAGCAGCACGAACATAATCCACTGTGAGAAATAACAAAGATGTAGCCAGCTGTTACACATAATGACAGAGTATGATTTCCAGGGGCTGGACAAAAATTCTTCAAATAGCAATCATGGACAATAAAACTAAGTAGGAGAACATGAGCTCTCACTCTGCATATAATTTTACCTGAAGGAATGCAATCAAGATGGATAGTGGTACTATATGTGTATGATTCTTACTGCTAGGCAGGTTAGAAGAAACACTTCTGGCTCATTTACCCTTCTTTCACTGTAGATAAATCAGTTGAAGCCACACAATTCATCTGTATTTTGGATGGCCTAAACATTAGCTTTGCTCAGCATCTAGGCTCTACCTTGAAACTTTGTGCACAGAGAAGCCAAAAAGTCTGTTTTTTAAACCCTCAGGATTTATCTCTGTCTGAAGTCCTATCAGCAATGTGTAGTACAAATATTAGGCCATGACTACTGTCTATAATGCTTTGAATTTTTAGATTCTAGTTTCATTTCCAATCAATTAACATGTAAAAAATATACATTTTATAATCAATGGTGAACTCAGCAGCCTGAATATTGGGGGTGAAGGAGAATCACAGAGCAGTGATATGGCATTTCATGTACAGATCTTGAATTTCATCTCGATCTAAAGGGGATGAAATCTCGCTTCCACTGACACCTAAAAGATTTTTAGCTCATCATTTCTTTCTGCTAACATAATTTCCAAACCAATAATAATGCTTTGGTGATGTAAGCAGTTGTTTACCTAATTAACTTTAATTTTGGATCAGAGTCTTTTCAAGGTTGAATGGAAATAACACATTTAAAGGAAAAGTGTTCACAGCACTAATTAGTGCTGTGTTTTCTCTGTGGCAGGTTGACCTCTCTGGCTAAGGTTTCTTGTGGTATTGATTAAGACTTTGTTTGCACAGTGGCAAGTCCAGTACAGGAAATAGCTTTAACCAAGAAGGGAATTGATATTAGGCAGAATTACACTCACTTGCAATAAGACTTTATTCTGAATTACATCCTTATGGTTAACTGATGTATACTCATGAGATAATAGAGACACTTTAGTTTAAAGAAATAAGAAAGGTACAGTCTTCATTGACATTAAAAGTCACATAAATTTAGCTAAGGTTTTAATTTGTCAAATTTTTGCAGCTCATACTTTAGTTGCAAAACTAAGAATGTAAGCATTCCAGACAAGGTTATGTAGGTTGTGTTCATCTGAGTCATTGATATGTTCTTATTTAATCAGATTGATTTTAAATAGGTTGTAAACAAATGCAAATTTGCCAGAGTGAAGAAAAAAGGCTTTAGTTTTGAGTGTTCTGCCCTGCCACTTTATAGATTCATGTTCAACTTCTGCTTTGCAGAAGCTCAGTTTCCCTGCTGAAAAGCCTTGAGTTGTGAGATATAAGCAGAGCAGGAGTTCAGAAAGTGATTTGCTTTATGAAACAGGCAAATCCATCACAAGAGAAAATATTGCTTGCCTTTAAAGGCATCCTACCAGCAAAAAAGTAAGGTTGTGAAGAGAAACTTAAGAAGGGATGGGAGGTGGGATTGTAGTCTACTGCTCTGATATAGTCTTCTCAGAAAGAGGATTTCTCTTTTCTGCCTTTTAAACCAGTGCTGTTTTCCTCCTACAAGAGTCTTAAATTAAAAATTGGGGATTTGGGCTTTTTAGATTGGTTGATTCTTTGGTTGTTTTTTTTCTTTTTTCTGGAGATAAGTCAACTAATAGAAGAAAGCACTTACCCCAAAATCTTGGTTAGAACTAGTTTCACATGCTGTAGGTGAGACATAATGTCTGTGTGGTCACTACTGTCGTTGCTGGCATTATGAGGAAGAATTTAGTCTTAAATTTATGCAAATATTTTTTCCCTTCAGTTCGCAGAAATGATATCCTAAGTTTCCCGTATAACCTCTTTGTTCTAGCAAATTTATTTTAACACTATGGATGAACTAATCTGGAAAAAAAGATACTGGTTGAGTGTCAAGTGTATTGTTGAACCTGTCTTCTCTTGTCATTTTCAAAGTGAAGCTGTAGAAGTAGTTTCTGATTATTGAACTTCTTACTAGTAACATAGTGCATGGTGTGTCATCTGTATTCACTCTGGGTATCTAACTGCTTGCTATATAAAAGAACATTAAGACATTTCTCTTATAGAAACTTTGGTAGCAATAAGGATATGCTTTAGTTTTGGATTATTGCTACATATCAGATCATGAAGAAAACTTTACTCTTTGATTAATACAAGAGTAAAATGTGTTTGCATTTTGTCTTTTCAGTTCCGAGAAAGTGACACATTACTGATGGTGTGGAAGAGACCAGTAGAACTTACCCTTTCTCTTAGCGATGTAATTGAGATAAGAATCAGTCACGTTATTTACATTGGAGAGGGAACAGGTTGCCTTTTTTTCTCACTTTCTACTACGAATTGACTCAGTGCTCTAAAATTAATGTAGTTTTCTGATTATTTCTCATGGTTTGAGCGATTTGGCATTTCACTTTGCTGGAAAAAGGCAGTCTTGAAAAACAAAGAACCTGATACAGTAATGACAGTGAACCAACGAAAGAGGAAACTGCTGTGCTTGCTCTTTTCCTTCCTCGCTAATCTATATTTTCTAAACTGAGAAAAGGTTACAAAGTGTATAATGACTGTGCTTTTACCTACGCACTGCTGTTGTGTATATAGGGATTGTAATGTTGTGGGAGTATGAGCACAATTCTGATGCATGATTTCATAATTTATCTTTAAAGAGCTTAAAAATATTTTCCTTAGGTCTGTGTTGATAGCATTATACAGCATTAAAAAAAGTGGTATTGTAAGAGTGTGCTATATTTGAAACTGACTCAATGCACTAGCCAAGAGGATTAAAATATGAGTTTCTTTCTGACTGAAAATTCTGTTTGCATGATTGGCAAAATACAATCATATCAATTCAACAGAAATCAAATACTTAGGTACCTATATCCTACCACTTGCCTCTGAATTTGGTGCCCAAGTTGACTGTGGAAACGAATGTAGAGCTGGAGGGAAAAGTAAACTGCATATGTGATTTGAGGACAACAGATGGTCCAGAATGGGGAAGTCAGTATGAAAATTATTTTAGATCTTAAACTATTGATATGCTAACATGTATCACACAGGGTAACGCCAGGAAGCTAGAGAGAACTCATTGGACTAGAGGTCTGCAATCCTGGAGTTTTGTGGAGTCCTGGACTCCCTACAGAAGTAGCTCCATTAAATTAATTCCCCATGGCCAAGGTTATCAATTAAAAAGTAAAACAGATCAAATGACAATATTTAATGTCCTCCCTCCAGCAATACTGCAATATAAAGAATGTTTATGTAACTTATGAAATGCCTGTTAAATTTATTATATGCGTATTATTTATACATTACATTTATATTAAGCCTATGCAAATAGAAAGCAAAATTTTTAAATTATAGAAAAGTTTCCTAGTGTTTTATATCACTTTGTAAACTTAGAAGGAGCTTAACTATGGTCACTGGAAGAAAATAGCAGCAAAAAATAAAAATAAATGTTCATTAGATTATCTGAAGTAAGCCTAAGAGAAATCCTGAAATAGACATTATGGATACATGGAAATGTAATAAAAAATTATAGAATTGGTATCAGAAGGCCATGGGGTCTGTATGGCCACTATTGTCAAAATATTGGAATTAGGAGTTGAGTCAGGTGCCTCAAAAGAGGCCAGTGTGTTTTCCTGCAATAACACGCATTCTTACTCAATCAAATGTACATCAATTTGACTTTCAAATGGACATGTTGCATATTCCCACAGTGGTGTGATTTATTTGAAAACAGTGAAACACAATGTAGGGGCTTTCAACCAGATCTTATATTGACTGTGTAATTTCACTTGCATCACTGGCAAAATGATGCAAGCTCCCATCTAACCTATCTGCCACAATGGTCAGAGGGGCAAAAAGGAGCCAATATGTTCTATATCCTTTCTAAAAAAGCCTTAACATCCCTTGTTATCACAGTAAAAAGGAGTAAGTATTAGTCTGCACTCAGACTCATCTCAATAACCTCCAACTGAAATATTCTGGTTTTCAGAATACACTGAGCTTTTGTCTGCTCATTATATCCCACAACTCACATATAGCATACATAAACCCATTCTGTCCTCTGTCAGCCTCTCCTGGTTTGATATAAACAATTTATTATGTCATCTCATATGTGTAAAACAGGGAGACATGGACTTTTTTTTTTTTTTTTTTTTGTCAGAGGGAAATATAAAGTCTAGTTTTTCTGTTTTGTTAAAATGTTCAAATCTGACTTTTCTAGGATGATTTTCTAGATCTGTAAAGTCACATAAAAAACACGGAAGCACTTTTAACTTCGAAGACTGCTGTAAATGTCCAAAACCTTTATCAAACACATGCATCCATCTAAAACATTCCGTTAAATGCTTCATTGGTAAATGAAGACAGTGGCTTGCTAAATGCTTTAGAGCTGTTATGATCACATGGAAATAATTGCTAACAACATGACACTTTGCCATTAACAAGTCCAGCAGACAGCTCTGGGGAAAATAATTTGCTTTACTCTGCTAAAGTAATTTTCTAAAATATCTGATCAGTCTACCAAGCATAAAAGCGTTGCAGAGGTGTTAAGCAGTAGGAAAATATATGCCCAAATACATTTTATAAAGCGCTACAAATGAGAGGTGGGAGAATGGAATAGTAAGGCATGAAGAAAAGAACTCAGTCAGAAATGTGTACTTTAAGGTTTTCTTTCCTTTCTCTCCTTTCCGTTCCTCATCACTTCTAAAAAAAGGTTGAAAAGCATTTTTTGTATCTCTTATATATATAAAGCATTTTTTCTCCTGTGAATGCTGAACATCTACATGAAATTCACCTTCATGACTATAAATCTGGGAGATGGGATTTTTCAAATGTACTTCACAGACTCTGCTACACAAGTCCCAAAAGGATACCTATGGACTAGCCAATGAAAATAAAGCCAATTGCTATCAAGCAACCTTTAGAAAGCATTGGAGAAAGTAAAAAAAAATCAGTATCTAATTGCCCATTACAAGTATATTTAAAATGACAATTTTTTTCTGTTTAATCCTAGACACAGTGCAAATTTCTTTTGTTATCTGGTGGCCCTGCAGTATGGATTCTCAAAACTCTACCTGCTTCTATCAGACACGTGCTTATTTTAGATTTTAAAAAGTTTGTACAAGGTGCAATTGCATTCTGTAAAAGGTGCAATTGCGTTCTGTGATTCTAAAAGAGGGTTAAAGTTGCCATGTTCTTCTTTATTATTCCCAATAACTACTATTCTGTGTCAGTATGTTAATTTAAGCATTTCTATATAATTAACCACCTTTTGTTTAATTGTAACATGTTCTAGTGGAAGGACACATTACTTTGGACACTTCAGATCTTTAGACTACCAGTACTTAGGTATAATTTTCCACATACGCTCTCATTTTTATTTTTCTGATTCAGTGCCTAATAAGTAGGTCATAACTTATCAATAAAACTCAGCTCCGCTCACGTTTAGTACCAGATTAAGTGATCAGAATTCAAAAGTATTCAGCTCCCAGAGAGAGTAAGCTTTTTTGAAAACCTTAACATGATTTCCTTTGCCTCTGTATTTTGTCATGAAATATACTGAAATACAGGATGACCACACAAATCAAGGGGTCATTGAATCCTAGATAGTCAAGGTATATTGGATCATCTCTGTGGTATTATTAAACACATGTAAAATATGAATACGGCCTGTCTTGTTGCTGAACTTTCAGCAATCTCAGATACTATCATATCCTCTTTGCTTATTCTCATAATACATTTAGTGTAATTTAGGATTATTGCAGTAGCCATCTAAGCTACTTAGGACAATTTAAGAACCATATGTCTACTGAGCAGAGGTTTCCATGCTAGATATGTACTTCTGGCTTTCATGACTATCTCTATCCTAATTTTTTATAAGCCTTCTTTACTGGGGTCTATGTAGGCCCTGCTTTGATCCTCACCCAGGGAATGAGAGCTAAAAATAGATTTTCGTGGTTTCAGTTGTAGCCTCCTGGTTCAAATCAGCATACGGAGAACTGAATAAGATTTATCAAAAGATAGACAGAACTTCTGTACCTATATTCCAATATTTTGTAGGCAGCCTTGGTGTTTCTGAGCTCTAATTATCAGTTTCAGAGCAGTTAGCCTTTATTTTATTAAGGATTAAATATTTCATAGCTGTAAACATGCTCAGCCAAAGTATTTTTCTTACCCAGAAACTGTCCATCTTTTACAGCTATTCTGGGCTTTGGGGAGCTCACAAATGGAATTGAATGTGATCTATTATGAAACATGCTGTTAAAAATAAAATGTTAGAAATAGCATGTTTCTATCTAGCAGGGAATGATTGATTATTGCGGCGCATAAAAATCAGGATGTTAGCAGAATAAGAGTGAAGAACCACGTTAGAATTACTGTATATAAAACCAGAATCTTTTGTTGCTTAAAAGGATGTAGACTTTCCAAAACACTGAGGTGGCTGCCTAGAAAATATTTTAAGATGTAAGTACAGAAATGGTGATATTTCTTACAGCATATTGGATTCCTTTGTCTTTTTTTAGACATATTTACAGCAGTCAGTTTTCCAAATACTTACACTGAAGGATATCTACTCTGTTGTTTGTCATCTGCTGTTGTGAAACCTTTTCTCATCTTAGAAATGTCTGATGGCAAAATGTTCAGAAAATTATTTTTAAGAGTTAGCTTTCTTACCCTGATATTATACTAAACCTTTTTGTCTTTTCCTCAACGTGGAAGAAAAGAAACAGTACTAAAAATGAGACAGCATGTTTAACTTTAGCTGGTTTAGTTAATACCTACCTTTGCATTTGTGGGAGTAATTATGCTCTTGATTCCAACCTGTTTCTTCTAACTCTATTCTTGACATCACAACCATATCCCTGGGGCAAAAATCAATTTAATACTGGAGCATACACCAATCAGATCCTAGTACCACTGACAGTTGAGTTAGGGTATCCTGCTCTGCTGCTCTTGTAGTGGTGTTGCAGAGAACTAGAAAAATGTAAATAAGGTTCATCACAGAAGTGAAAAAACCACACCACCAGACTTGAAAACATTAAAATTTCTGCCATAAGGCCATCCTTTCTTGGCAATGGAACTTCATTGCCTAGTTAAATATGCTATTATTAAAAACATCTTATAAATATATGTGGAGTATTTGAAAGAAGAATAACATAAAAACTGGAGAAGCTACAACCCCTGATTTTTACAGTATCTGTGTCTTTTCTATAATAAGAAAGTGCATTGACTGGGAGTGTAGTTTTTCCGCTACCATAGATGATCATAATCTATTGATCTCAGTCGTGTTTTTCCTCCCATGTCACAGGTGAATTTGACCTCATATTCAGTATATGACATTGTGCGGCCAAACAAATAATTATGAAATGCATATTGAGCCACATTCAGTTTTTGTTAGACAACTTTCAGAAGTTGTTTTTTATGGAAGTTGTTTTATTTGTATGGTTCTTTACTCAATTTTGTCAAGCTGCCTAGCACAGAAAGTGATGGTTATGGGGAAAGCTCCTGTGCATATTCCCCAGCAGTATATAATTAACAAAACATCTGATATTCTGAACTGAAATTCTCCATCACATTCATGCACTTACAGACACACTTTAAAGGTGACATTTCTTTCCACAGTCTCTCATAGGCTTTGTGATATATTGTAATTCTTTTTGAAATTGAAAAGTAGGCCCATGAACATGTACAATTTCAGGTTTTGGTTCAGGGGTTTATGATACAATTTGAGTCCAAAATGCTGGAGATTCTGCTGTCATTATTTCTAAAATTGAATCTATGCCATGTTGGGAGCATATCATCTTGTGACCGATTTCTGTGAGCAGGCATATGAATGTTAAAGGAAAAAGGAAATAAGAACTTTATGAGTCTGATGCTTTCAAGAAATGTAGAAGCTCTTCACCAATATATTTATTTACCCTTAGGAGTAATTATTATTAATCAGTCTCATTATAAGGACTATGGTTTCACCAAAGTCTTTCTCTCACAGTGTGTTTTCTGCCACATCTGCATCTTCTGAATCCTTTTTCCCAATTTGATCACTTCAGTGTGCCCCATTTTTTGGCATTCGATCCTCAATAGAATATAACAATAGTAACTAGAGCTGGATAGAATTTGCAGATGCAAAAGTTTTCTACTGAAAAAAGTTTTTAATTGGAATAGAAATTTTCTTCAATTGGGTTGACATAAATTTTGCTAAATTATCCACGAGAAAGTTTCTCATTTCAACATTTTCTAAATTGAGAGCTACATCTGTTATCCCAGAATGACTTTTCACCTCAAACTTTTAATGAATTACCGTAAAGAATATGTAAATCAAAAGCTTGAGGTTAAACCAAAGCAGAATGAAAGTAGCTAAAATGTTTCCACTGACTTCCCCTGATTTACGATTTGCAGCTTTTGTGGAGATTTTGACTTTTTGTCCCAATTTATAGTGGAAACAGTTTTTCTTTTTTTAATTTCAAAAGCATTCCCAAATTGGGAAAATTATTTCCCACCTGGTTCTAATAATAGCATGTTTGAGTAGGTTGTGCTTTCAAACCTACTGTGTCTGAGTGCTTTGCCAACAGTTAAATCAGGGTAACCTACCTTAAGTTCTTAAAATGCCTGGCTCTTGTATAAGTGCACCAGAAAACTATATAAATAAGAATAAACTCACAAGCCAGTGAATTCTCCCCCATTGGCCAGAGAGGACCAAAGTTTGCTTTGCCCCTTGGATGGAGTTGGGCATTTTCTAAAATGATAAAGAAAGTAGACCCCTAGCCTAGCCCCTCTCTGAAGTTTTTGGACTTGCCTGCATGCAGTGGGGAGCACAGAATATTTTCAGAAGAAAGATACAGATATAGAGTCACTTCACTGGCAAATTGAAGAGGTAGCTGTTTGCTGAGCATCTTTAGTCAACATCGTATGGTTGAGACACAATGGGGCTCTTATATTACAGTAGCTATTCCTGGTTTTGTGGCTGTAGTTGTAGGTACTGAGTGGTTAAAAAAGAGGATGCATGAAACAGAACACTCTTGTGCCTCCAGTTCTGGAAGATGTCAGTCCTGGCCAGATCCAGTGTCACCTTCTACTTCAGGGAGAAAGTACTACTTCCTACTTCAGGTCAGGGAGGATTTAGTTGTGGCAGAATTAAGAAATAAAAGAATTTGGTTAGGGAACTTAAAAAATTAAACACAAACTCTGGCTCTTTTGACTGTTGGTGTCTATTTGTGTATCTGTGTGAGAGAGAAAACAAACCTTTCCTGCTTCTCTTTTTAAGCTGACAAAATCTGTTTCCTGGTGGTTGTATCTGAAGTATTTAAACATAAAAAAGAAAACTGTTGCTCTCAATGTTTTCTCTCAACACTTGAAAGTCTGTTTCTTTTTTGTCTCTCTCAAAGACTTTGGGGGAAAAAAAAAAATTTAAACTCTTGCTCATCTAAGCAGGTTTCATTTTCTATGGGTTGTATATATTCAAACAAATCTGTTCCTCTCTTTCAGGATGGTGGGTTTTCTTGTCAAAATGCTCAAAGATCTGTTGCTCTCTTTAAGCTTACTGAGAAAACTGCTTAAGAGATTTAAAACTCTGTGTGATTGTCTATTAGTACATACATTTTTTCTAAGGTACATGAATCTTATAATTTGGGGCCTAAGGCATTACAACTTCCTTCATCAGACAAAATCACTGTAAGAAAATTCTTAGAAAAATCTCATCAAAATATATGTACCTCTGATCATCACACATGTACATTCAGAGTTTGAACAAAATTAACTTTAAAGTACAAATCACTCAGTGCATTTGTGTGATAATAACCCAGTGCAGTAACATTCATATCAAACTTCACTTTAAGTGACATGAAGTTGTTTTTAACAAGACTTCAGGCTTCTGTTTAGTCAGCGGAAAACTCTTAATAATATATATTTCATAAATACATTAAAGCATCTATAAAAAGATTAACTTTACTGGCTAATGCAGGTAGGAATTTTTTCAGGCTCGAAATTCCTATGTTTATAAAGAATAAACTGTGCAAAGTTACCAGCTGAATTTATCCAAAAAGTCTTGTACTGGGAGAAGAACCTTGAAGATAATTGGAAACCAAACCAAACCAAACCCAAATACATTCATATGAAACCCATGTGAAAGGCTGGTTGCCAAACACATACACTTAATGTGACAGCTCTCTCTTTTTCCTATATTTGTTTCTAATTTCTATTTTAAAATGTGCTGAACTGGGTGCCTGACTTTCTTACATGTGTGTGTGATTCACCAGGGAAATCTAGACTGGATGACTAAAAAATGTTCTTTCAGAATATGTTTGGCGAGCATTGTCTCAGTTAGCTAAGGATGCTCATTGGTATTTCAGGTCTCAGAACAAGTTATTATAGAAGAATTTTTGACTTCCAGAGAGGGAACTGAATGAGATGCTCTCCCATTTCTTACTGAGACAGAATCGAAGATGGGCTCCTGGAGGGGTGAAGACCATAGTGTACAAGCTAGTTCCTTCTCACTCTCTGCCATGTCTGTTACCTGGAGCAGAGTTTTCTTGTTATGAGGAACACTGCTATCAAATGAAAAGTGGACTTGAGAAGAAGGATTTAAGAAGCCACATTTAAATGCCAGTCATGCTGAAGTCTGTAAGAGTTTTGACAGTGCTGTACTCCAGAAGTTGTATAATAGGAGACCTAGCAATGGACCGGGGCCTCATTGCCCTGGACACCTCTTCAAGACTGGATTTCATTCTTAATATTGCACTAGCCAGTTGTCAAACATTTTTACAAACACTCTAATAAAGGAGTTTGGTTATTCTTTTAATCTTATTTAGAAATTGTATTTGTTAATGAGCAAGTAATTATGGCAAAAACCCAGGACAGAAGAACTTCAAATGTATGTAGACTCAGATAAGCAGTTTTTAGGGCTGCCCAGGGACTCTAAAACTCTACTATCCTACATTATTGGCATACTATGAGAAATATACCTTATTCTGTTAAAAATCTAACTATATTTTCATACTCCCTTTTTTTCCTTGCCCCAGCTGTGTCCCTGTCTGCCTAGTATTGAGTAGGAATTTAGCTTATTTTGGGGTTCAGTGTCATTTTTTATTGAATTCAGCTTGCTGGTTTGTGGTAGGTGATAATTTTTGATTTGTTCATCCACTGACATGACAGTGACTTACTGCAAACCATGAAAAGCCCAGAGATTTCCCCTGAAATTATTTAAGACATGCTGAGAATCATACCCTATGAAATTAAAATTACATATGTTACTTACCTTTATAAAGAGCGCTAAGATCCAGTTAGGCTTAAGCTTCTTGTTGGTAAGTATTAGTGCTGGAAATCCAATCACCCTCACTCCATTGGAATGGAGTTAGTCTCTAGTAACCATATTTTTCAAGGTCTTATAACCAATAAATTAGCTCTGGATTTGCAGAAAGTTCATTGCTCAGTGTGCCTTGTTCTATCAAACTCCATCTTTCTTTATGTTTCTAGTAGAAGAAAAAATATTTTTAAAAACTTGCCCTATTTGTCTGTATGCCTATATACCAGACCAGCAGATGTTAGGTAAATATTTTTGTTTGTCCCTGTTTTCCATATGTTATTCACAAAAGCACAGTCTGAGGATATTTAAGAGCTTGTCTAGTCCAGCTCCCTGCTGAGGGCAGGATCAGTTGTATCAAATCATTCCTGACAATTGTTTGTACAACCTGTCTGTGAGATTCTTCAGTGCTGAGGGATTTACAGTCTCCCAAGGAGTTTCTTTCGCAGGGTAATCTATCACTAACTATATTGTCAGACTATTTTTTTTAATGTCTAACCTAGTTCTTCCCTACTACTTTTGAAGTCTATTATAACTTTTACTATTACATCTTGAACTATTCCCAGTCTACACAGAGAATAGTTTATTACATTTCTCTTTGTAACAACCTTTTACATATTTGAAGACTGAGAGAATCGATCCTGAGTCAGTGAGGAGAAGAATCAGTCCTCCTTCTCTTTCTCAAGGAGGCTGTCAATTTGTTATAATTTAATGGTTTAATTTCAATGTTTGCTTTTCTTGCTGCTTTCATTTTTCCTTCATTGAAGCTTCACCACTGACATTTGCCCAAGGTCCTGTAGCCTAATATGAACCTAGGGAACACTGAAAGAGCTTAAGGAAACACCAGGCTTACTCACCTTCAGGCATATGTCCTTGGGCCTGTCCTGCTCCACAGAAAGGTTTTCTGCTTGGCGCATAGTTCCACTATGACAAGCATGCTTTGCCGCATGCAGATATCACACACCAGAAGAACAGCTGATATCATCAGAGATGCTGAAATGTGAAGTCTGACTTTTAAATCAATCCCATTTGTGTTGAGCGTATTTTCTTAGCATTCTAATTTTATCACATCATGAATGCTCCAGCTGGAAGCAATGTCTGACAGTTGATTTGAGGAAATTTTATTTTATTTTTAAACTCAGAACGGAATAATTGTAGTCCTGCTCAGCCAAGGTTCTCATAAACATTTTAAGGATAATATTTATGGAGGATTTTTAGGCTTAAATAGTTCTGAATCCTGAGATTGTATTGTGGTGTTTCCTAGGAATGCTGTGTTTCCTATGACTGTTGCAAACATTTGCTGCAGTGTCCACCTCTGTTGCATGATCTACCCTTCAATTTAAAAATAAACAAACAAGTTGTATTAAAATTATTTCAAATTATGAAAGTTATCAAGCGGGTTTTTTTAGCAGTTGTGCAAATGTTAGGCTGTAGAAAGACAGACTGTGGTACATCTATGTGTGGGTCTGTGGTTCTGAGTACAGACAATGGTCCTTGGTAAGAAATCTTCAGACCAAAAGAAGATTCTGAAGTTTGTCTTAGGATCTCTCAAAGCACCAAACACTAGTCTTGGACTGAGATTACTGGAATAATGAATTACTTACATACTGTTTGCCCAGGACTACTTTAAAAAGAACACTTACTCTGTTCACAGACCATACATCACCAACAGAGAATCTGAATTTACTGCCATTTAGGACAGCTGGGATAAGGAAAAATGAATCCCCAAATTAAATGACTTAACCATTAATAATAATCTTTGAGGGAATATGCAAAATAGAGCCCTAGCAAAATATGTTATTGATATATCCTGAACTAGTATTTTTTAATGGATACACTGGGTCACTCAGCAGTGCAGAGAATGAAACTGCAGGGCTTATACCTCCAGAAAAACTTGACACAAAATAATTTATGTGACATGCTTGACAGGGTCAGTGCATACGGAGAAAGTAGACTTCAATGAACCGCTGTTTCTACTTTTCTACTTTAAGGCAATCCCATCTTTTGAAGTTGATCTCAAATGGCAGTTTCTGGACCACTTCATAAATGTCTTCAAACTCAACAAATTTTCTACTTTTCTTACATATGTCTCACCTATTTGACTAAAGCTGATTACAACATGTTTCCATTCATTGCTGCTCATCAAGAAAAGATATTTTCATCTATGGTATCTCATTCTTCAGGCCACTGTGTTGATTCTTGTCTTGTAATGGTGAAAATAAAAACTTAATATTGTTGTAGTCAGTTAAATTATACTGTTGTAAACACTACAAATGAATGGAGAATCAATTCTGGTTCAACATTTTCTTGTAACTATGAGAATTTCTGCACCATAAGTCTGGGGTGGTTTCTGAGCTTGGGAACATTCTAGTCTGTACTTGGTTTTGTATCTTGGACCACTACGATCTTGGCAGGAAAGTTTTACTATTCCTGAACAAGTACCCTGTTAGCATACCACAGCCTTGGCTGTAACCTCTGCCACTTCTGAAAATAAAACCACAATCCCATCTTGAAGACTCACCCTCACTTTATCTTTCCACTTAGCTTTTCATGCAACATTGTTGTGGTTCTTTAAACAAGTGGCTGCACATTTATGGAGGGACTAGACTAAAGGAGCTCTTAAAAAGCCATAAAATCACAGAGCTAGATGGAAACAAACCGTTCATTGTGGTATAAATTGTAAGAAAAAAAAGTGTTTCAAGAAAGTATGTTGTGCTATTCCAGCATAGTATCAGACTCTGTGACTTTTATGAAAGGTATATTTAACTTGAACAGTAAAATAAAATAGAACCTTAATATTTTTAATTTCCTTTTCCTTATTCTGTATAGTTAAATTTTCATAATACTCAAGAAGAGGTCTTATTTATGGCTTAGTGAGGGAAGACTGAAAGACAGAAGGTGCTGTAGCATGTTGCATGCAACATTGCAAGCAGTTCAACCTCTGGCCTGTCTTGAAAGTTTCACAAAGATCAGTACAGTTATCTTTCCAGCTGTCACTTAAAAACTCTGTTGAAAGCTACCAACAGTTACATATTTTATTGTACAGTCTATTTTATCTAACTTTAAAGCCAGCTGGGAAGAAGAAGTTTCAGTTAAATAAACACTGCAATTTCTGAAGTTCTTAATCAAACCTAGATGAACACTCTACTCCTTGTAGTAAAACCATCATTAGGGAAGCTCCTTCCACATAGGGGCAGAACCCTGCTCTACACTTTATGATGTGCTAGTCAGTCTCATTTTCTTCTAGTTATATGTGATCTGTACTGCCACTACCTTCCTCTGCAGTTGTGTCATGCAGGGGCATAGATAAGTCTTGCTTTCTTTCACATTTGCGATCTCTAAGCACACGCCAAGGAATGGACACTCTGGACAGAGGTTCCTTATACTTGTCATCACATCTAGAATGCCTGTAAGCTCTCATCTAGAACTCCTTGAAACATCTCATCTGCACACCTCTAACAATAGCTGTAAGATATCCAATACCAGGCAAATGTAGGGGAGGGAGAGGTCATTCATTTCACAGAAGGAAAAGAATCACATTCTGAAGTACCAAAGATGGGTTTGCGGCCAAATTATAAGCAAAATAGAAACTAGATACAAATTTAAACATGGTCATTTGCAATTTTGCATAAACATTCAGGTTACTGCTCACAGAACTTAAGTAAATCTATGAATCTGTAACGATTTGCTGCTGTATCTAAATGAATGCAATTTCCTTAAAACTGAGAAATGATGTGGTAATGGACTTCGGTTAGAAATTATGATCTTGGTACTCATAGATATTAAAGACAGGCCAGAAATTAAACACTTGGAGGTAGTAACAGAGTTGAGAGATTAATTATTCTACATGAATAAAGGTCATTGAACTATAAACAGTCACACACACACAAAGCAAAGATATGGGAAAAATATGTAGAACAATTAGAGTGAAATAATCTTCCAAGGAAGGTTTCTTAGGCAACGATCCTGAGGTTCTCAAAAACAGATTAAATGAAACATCTAAAAGAAAACAATTCTAAGGACTTTTAAATTTCTATTCTGAAATAGAATTCTTTACCACTCTTCTTGTCTGTCCTCTTAATTTAGCCTCTATTCTATATGCATCTGTGTTTCTAAAGACTGCCTTTAATTGCATTGTTATCTATTTCAGAATGCGTATTATATGCTTGGATATAAGCATAGTTTCTTTAAATCTCTATTAGAAAATGGAACTGGAATGACTATTGGAAAAAGTTTAACAGGGAGGAAAAGAAAACAATTTCCATGTCCTAGTAAAGTTCACCATTCAGTGTTTGAAGAAAGTAATTATTTTTGCTATTCTCTACCACAGCATTTGTATAATTGCTAAAATTTCAAATATAAGAATATAATCCTGCTCTCAGTGACACCTAGTAAAGTGAGTATTTCTAGTTTGACAACTGGACCCATAAGTCAGTTAACAGTATTGTAGGTTAAGACTTGTCTGATGAGTGGAACACTTGCGATAGTGACAGATTAAAATTATGTTTCTCAAGAGGTCTTCACCCATGACCTATGGATAATGTTTAGCCTTCTTAACATTCAGGTCATGTGGCTGGAGTTATGCAAAACAATATGGAAACAAAGCTGCTTAACGAGAGCTCCCCATAGCTCCCACTGCCTTCTGAATTCTGGTATAGGTGGAAGTATCCAGTGACAGGTGCCTTGGACGAGAGCCTTATGTGCTCGGACTCACAGAACTGTTGAGGTTGGAAGGGACCTCGTGAGGTCATTTAGCCCAAGCCCTTTGCTCAAGCAGGGTCAGCTATAGCAGGTTGCCAAGGTCAGTGTCCAGGCACATTTTGAATATCTCCATGGATGGAAACTCTTTGGGCAATCTGTTCAACTACCCCCACAGCAAAAGTGTTTTTTATTCTGTTCAGATGGGATGTAAATGTGTTTAAATTTGTGCCCATTGCCTCTTTTCCTGTCACTGGGCACCACTGTGAAAAGCTTGGGTAACTCTTCTTTACAGCCTCCAATAAGGTATTTGTATCTTACATTTGTAAGATACACCTGAGACTTCTCTCTTCAAGGCTAAACAGTCAACTTTCTCAGCCTATCCTTGTATGCCAGATGCTCCAGTCCCTTAATTATCATTGTGACCCTTTGCTGGACTCACTTCAGTAAGCCCATATTTTCCTTGTATTGGGGAGCCCAGAACTGAACACAGCACTCCAGATGTTTCTCAGCAGTGCTGAGTGGAGGGGAAGGATCACCCGCTTCAACTTGTTAGCAATGCTCTTCCTAATGCAGTTGGACTTTTTTGCTGCAAAGATGCATTGCTGGCTCATGTTCAGCTTGTTCTCCACCAAGACCCCAATGTCCTTCTCTGCAAAGCTGCTTTCAAGCTGGTCAGTCCCCAGCATGTACTGGTGCCTGGGGTTAGTCCTCCTGGTGCTTCATGGCATACTTACTGTTGTGAGTACAAGGCCAGGAATGGATCACATATTCCTGATAGAACTGGACAGAGGTTTTGACCAAAACATTTCTAACATTTACAGAATGTTGACAAAGACAAAATATCTTTCAATACAACCTTCCTACAGATCAAATGGATCATTCTCTAGGCACCATGGCATTTTTGTTGACTTTGACACATGTTCAAACTTCTGAAAAACTAGATACAAGGGAAGGAGGATTATTCTTTTGCCACTCTGTTCTCCCTTTGCAAATTTCCTTGGTGTCTGCCGCACTCTGAGCCCGAGTACATGCTGAATGGAGACCGATGTTGACTTACTACATAGCTGCTTTTAGAAATGAACAACAAGAGTTTTGAGATGACAATGATACCTACCACTTGCAAGACAGACCCTCCTGAAAAAAAAAAGCAGATCCCACTTGCTGGTCTGCAGATATTCCTTAGAGAGACCCTGAGTATCTTGAAATGTGCCAACCCAGCTTTTTTGGCTGGGACTGCTGAAGACTTTGACAGCTGCTAAATGAGTAGAGCTCTGTCAGAAAAAGAGGGAAGGGCCAGGGCCAGGGCCAGGGTTCTAGCCAGAAGTTTGTACCACCTATACACCTCAGAACTGGTTGCAGGGTTGATTTCTTTGGCATTGTGTGAAACAAAGTGAGGATACAGAGATTAAGGGTTTAGCAGCGGGACTGACATCAATGCGGCTACATGGATTGTCTGCTGTGAAAGAAAAAAATACACATAGAGGCAGAGGCAGAGTAATTATTGACTTAGCTTTTATATTTGAGAACAGGAAGAACATACTGCACTAGCCTGATTCTATGATGCCCTATTTGTTAGCTGGTGATAGGTAGACAGGTTGGGTGCGTGATTCACTTCACACCCTGGGAAAGACAGTGTTCAAATTCAAAATGAGTTCTTAATGCTATGTCCTCTCTCACTGTTCTTCAACCTTGAAGAAATACATGTGCTCAGCTCAGTTTCTCAGATCTTAACGCTGAGCCTGGGATTTGCTCATTATTTGTATTTTTCTAATTAACATTGCAAATCCACAATGTATCTAATAGCACACTGATTCTTCAGGATATTATTCCCTGCGGGAAACTTAGCAGGATGCTTTTGAGCATTCATATTATTTATAAGTAGCGTTTTGTTGCCTAAGTCCATTTTTGCTGACTTAGTCAGCAGCTTTGCTTTATCCTGCAGATGAGAACTTCCCCTTCTGTATTACAAGTATACTGAAAAAGGAAACACAGACAACATGCCCCGTGAACCCAGTCACAGTCTGACTGAGTCTCATTCAAGTCAGGGATTGCAGCTCCATAAGTTTAACTTTTCTAGTGATCTTAGCAACACTGAAGTAGGTAGTGTAGGAATATAGTCAGGCAAGTGTCTTCTACACATGTCATGATGAGAGTGATTCCATACGTAGGGTACTGGATCTGAACCTGCAGGTGGTTTAACATCTAGGCAAACTCAGAACACTGCTGAGACCATAGAAAGGTGAAGCAATTAGAGCTGCTTTAGTCTTTCATACTCTTTGGTGCAATCTGATAACTGAATAGCACATAGTACCAGGAATAAAACCAAGTTGAAGAAAATAACCTGAGAGAAAGAATGGAAGAGCTAAAAACTCTAAGAAGCTCTAAATATGGGAGATTAAATTTAAACTCTAGATATGGGAGATCAATGGAAAGAGATTCAGACAGTCCTGTTATTCTCTATTTGCAGACAGAGTGTACCAGAAAAACTGAAGGTAGTCTTAGTTTGTAACAGAGTTAAATGAGTTTCATGTTTTTCAGTTAACCTAGGCAGGGAAGATGACTGTGAACTTATATTGTTATAAAAACACAGTCTGCATAAAACGAGAATACACAAGAGACATATACCTCATTATCCTAATTTCCTGAGCATACACAATGAAAATGAGCTTGTACAAACACTTTGAAGAAAAAGCTAACCAAGCCTCTGGTAAGATTTTTATTTGGGACTGAGACTGAAGCAAGAAACTGTCAGATTACGGGGAGATTCTCTCTTGAACCTTTATAATAAAACAGCAATTCTGAATTTTCAGTTTGAAATAAGATGGTAGCACTGTTATTAATGTGAAAAAAGAACTAAAGGGAGTGATATCTAGTGATATCTTTAGAATCTTAATGATACGGCAGAGTAGCTTTATGCATAAATAGGACACTACCAGAGGTAGTAACTAGAAAAAAAAATTGCAGTAGGGCCATGGAAAAAGAACTTGTTATTAGGGTAAACATACATTCAACTGTGATTCTATCAGGAGCATGCACCCATTTAGATTTTCAGCAAGGTAGATAAGTGTGGGCAGAGAACCACACTAAAACAGTGACCCTGCTCCTAATTACAGAAGTGCCTCATACAGTGATAGTGCATGCATCTGTAACAAGTACTATACTGGTATACTTGTTGAGTGAACAGAGGAATAAGAAAGATGGTTCCTGGAGAAAAAGATGACAGATCCTTTAGGTGTTGATGCAAAATAATTAAATAAGTATGTTATAAAAAATACTATTTTCTGCTGTTTCAAAACAGAAATTTTGAAGACTAATGGGTAGTGTATATTTGAAATGCTGCCCTTTCCCTTACAGTCTATTCTAACAGCAATACTGACAGATGTACAGTTTATTCAACAAGGAAAGCAAACATTTTGATTGTGGGCTTGACTTCACAAAGCAGTGATGTTGCCAGTATAAAAAGAATATTGTGTTCCTCTTATATTTTCTGTTTTCAAAGCAACAAATGGAGCAAGTTTCCAACCCCAGCTTTCCAACCTTACACTGAAATTACCTTAAAAAAAAAAAAAAAAAAGTGGTCTTTAATGACAGCAGGCTTAGACTGTAAACCTGTATTCAGTACAGTATCATTAAAATATTTCTGTACTATAGTTATCCTGTAGTTTTGATCTTTCCTGGTATAAGATACATCATTTCATCAATGACTGGTCATGTAATAGCTTAGCCAGAAGCAAAATCTGGTTGAATTGAAACAGTTGCTTGAAAATGGGAGTTCTGTATTAGCCATGCTAACAATAATATTAAGAATGTGCATGATGATCAATAAACAGAAATTTTCTACTGTACTTCATTTTGCTTTGCAAAAGTAATATTTTATAGCATTACAAATTTATGTGCGTTATTGCTCTGTTTTGCTCCTAGTAAGTTCTTTAGGTGAAGCTGAGAATAGTCAGTATTTTATTGTGTAAGCCATACTGATAGCAGGAAAGTAATTTGGTCCCTCCCTGGTAAGTTATAAGCAGGGTGAAAAATAGGCAGGTGATCTTGTGGTTACATTTCTGCAATCAGTGACGGGAGCTTCCTGTCACTGCGGTAGATTTCTTGTATGAGATTGGATCAATTGATTGAAATCAAGCCGTCCACAGTGTCCTGAACAGTGTCCAGAGTGAAGCCAGGCTTCTTACAGAACTCTTCTCTCATTTTATCACCTGACAAGAGCTAGATTTTAGGAGCAGTTCAAAAGCCAGAGAGTGAGGTTTTTTTAATGAAGCAACATAACAAATGCTGGTGCTGAAATACAGCTGGTCCTTTTAAAAAATCAGGTCTTTAAAATAACTATATTCTTATTCACCCTTTTTGTTTCATTTCTCCACCTCTGAAATGGGGACAATATTGAATGTATCTGCACACAGTATGGAAGGTGTGACCATGAAGTGATTTGACTTTGATGAAATACTTAAGTGTTCTGGTGGTAAAAGACTATTAAAAAGCTATGTGGAGAATAAATTAAAAACAATAAAGAAAACAGAACTTTTTTGTCGTATTTTTTCCCAAATATCTCCTTATTCCTACTTTCTCTTTACAGGAAATTTTTGGAGTGAACTGCTTTTACTGCTTGTCTTTTCTAGGACACTGCAGCAAAAAGAGGTTTTTATTGACTTTTTCCCCCATATTCTCACATATTTGTACAATACCAATATCAGGGATGAATCCTACGTTGTTTACTCTTGACTGCATTATATACTGCAATATTGGTATTTTAGTCGTCCCAAGCAGCACATTTTCAGGAATATAAATTAGATGTGTATCTTTCTCTCCCTAATTGCAAGCTCCTGGGATCTCTTTGTGAATGCAATATTGTAATCTAAGACTGGTTTCAGAAAGCAAAATGTTTACTGAGGTATGAAATTCATCAAGGGTACTGTGGAACTTTTTCCTGTTTCCTTGTAAAATCTTCAAATGAAGTGAATATGGTTATGCTTTCTTTCTGATTTATACCAAAGAATAAATTTTATCTAATTTAGAGAACATAAAGGTGTAGAGAAGGTTTTTAGAATAAATCTTTCATGACAATTATAGCTAAGCATACCCCTGAAAGATACAAGCAGAACTGTCCAGAGGACAGCTATTAGCCAAATGTTTGCAGGGTTTATTTTTAAATAGGAATCTGTGGGTTAGTCACTTAATAACAAAACATTAAGGCAGTCTACTCATTTTAATTATTTGCTTATTCATAACTAAGCTTGCAGATAAATCCTACCTGAATTTGCTTTCAGTGTTTCCCCTCTCTATACCTGTTGGTGATAAGTAATGTCAGCTTATGCAGTCTATTGCAAGGCCATTTATATCATTCTCTGAATTGGTAGATATTTTTAGTCATGTTTAAAATACCGAGAGCTGTTGGCTACTGCCAAGATAAGTAAGCAGAGAATACCATCACTGTAGGCTTTGCTTTGTCTTTTGCTGCTTAGGAAACAGTCACAAGTCATGCACTGATTGACAGGGCCTCACTGCTACTCTTGACAACTATCAGGAGGGTCATCATGTAGTTTGGATTACTTGCATAAAAAAGGACAAAAGAATGGAGATTCGTTATTCAAAGCACTTTTGCACTAATCATAACCTTTAGGCTTTTCAGAAAAACTCCTATGTAAGGCTATGAAATCTTCTCTACACTTATCCAAACATAACAAAACTACAGAACAGTGAACAGATAACTACTCTAGAAACAGTACTACTGATATTAGAAAAAGGGATCAATAATAGTAGTAATAAGAGCATGATCATAGGCACTGGTCCAAAAAGTTGAAGCAATTATCCTGCCCAGTTTTGTGCTTATCTCAACTTCCAATTTAAAATCATATCTAGCCTAGAGCAATTGAAGATATTGCTTACTCAATAGCTATGCCTGTATAGAATATTTCCCTTTGTCTTGTAGGGGAGACACTCTTTAGTGTTCAAAAATAAAACCTAACACTCAGCAGCTTTCTTGGCCATGAGACCTATCTACTCCCACAACTGGCAGCACAAGTTTGCCAGAGGCATATGCTGCTCATTTTTGGAGTGACAGAACAGCATATCCCATTCTGTCTTCAGTGTTTCCCCATGGAGCCCAGTTCTGCCTAACAGAGTTTCTGCAGAAGAAGAAAGTTTCCCTAGTCTCCATGGAAGAATATAATCTAAAAGGAGTGGCGTACAGGTGATGTTTCACTGATTTGAAGGCTGTTAGTACCGTTTATTGTAGCAGGAGGCAGACTGTATACTATTAAATAGAATACAATGAAATGGACCCAGAGCTTAAATTTCAAGCTCATAGATTGGAAGGAAACTGTAAGAATTGTTTCTTGTTCTAGTTCATAAGATATGATTGAAAAAGTGATCTGTAAACTGGTAATTCTCTCTGATGCACACAATTGCTGTATTGGAATGATAAACTGAATGAATCAAATCTCAGCAAAGTTGTGCCAATTTTCTTTGATAGACCAATGGACCAATAGACCTTAGACAGACCTTGGATAGAAATGGCCAAGTAATTTGGTCACAAAACCAAGTGATTCACACCCTACTCGCATTTCACTAATCTTGACGTGCTGATAAAGTCTTTTTTTATGGGTACCTTAAAGCAGACGTGTTCTGACAAGCCTTTTTCCATATTGAGAATGTATGGAAACCACATGGAAGCAGTTGGCTTCCAGATCATCCTAGTCCCCAAGATACATAAAATGCCTAGCTGCAACTAGCTAACTTCAAATCAGTTAGCTAGTTACTTCTCATTAGCTAAGTATAACAATATTCTGCAAAGTTAAAGAGATCCAAAAGCAAATGCCTTCTGATCTTAATAGTAAAAATGCACTGTAGTACAAAAATAAAACTAGACATATTGGAAAACAGAATACTATAAAGAACTGCCCTTTGAGGGTCCCAAGAATCACCTTTTTTTTATATTTTCTTAAGACACATGAACATCAAACCTTTTGATGTTCTGTGTATTTGGTAAATTAATTTCCACTTCTAATTTTGGTCCATACACCAACAGGAAAATGCAAAGCAGCTCTGTCAAGAAAACATGTCTTTATAGCTAATTTTCTTAGTGAAAGCAGAAGTATCAGGATTTTCTCAGAATACCCCATCTCACGAGATTCTCAGTCCAACCCTGAGTACTTAATAGGCTTTGATAGTTGTAGTGAGTTTCAGGTTACTAAGTTAGTTAGGTTACTTACTAAGTAAGTTTAGGATCTAAACCGAGCATCCTTACATTAGAGAACTAGTAATATACACTCTGCTTATAGGCTTTAAGTCTTCCTGTTAGGCAACTTCTTTTTAGCTCTTATCTCCCATCTCCATGATTCCAGAGGTGAGGGGAACCAACAGGCTATGAGATCAGTAAGTTAACACATGATTAAAGTATCCAAGTGTCGTTAAGAAATGACAGAGACTTTTAGGTTGACAGAAGATATTACACAGATCTTTTTAATGGTTCTATTTTATATCAGGTTTTTCTACCTCACATACCTAATTCTACCAATGTACTTACTTGGAGCATTTTTATTACTTTCATAATTATGTCTTATGTATGTCACAGAGTGACCCTTGAAATAGAAGTAGTGCAATGATTACAAAGGCTACCTTGCAGAGAGTTTGCAGAGTATCTCATTTCTCATTCTTTTTTTAATATGTACTTAACACTTTCTCTGGCCATCTATGGTAGTCATTTGTATGCTGGTTGTTTTAAGAGATCTTTCTCATTTCTGCAAAACTTACTGGAGTCAAATCAAAAGACAGTGATTTCAGTGGACTTCGGATCAGGGATTTTTTGTCAGCAAGAATAGGGAAATAAAAAAATTGGTTCAAGCTGGATTACCAAAATGCTTTTGAATCCTTAGGACAACAGGTGCTTTGTTCTTGGAGCTATATTTGAGTTGCATGTGAAATGTTTATATCTATTAAATATTATCCTATGGATATGAATGTTATTTGTTTTGTCAGATGCAGTGCTTTAACTTAGATTTCACATATGTGCATAGATATGACAAGAAAGGTGAAGGCAATGGAATAAATTAATAACTAATTTCCAATAGCTCACTATTCTCATTGTTATAAGCGCAGAAGCACACAAGCTGATCTTACACACCAGAGTCTCTGGTGCTCCAGTGGACCCGTAGCATGACTTGAAATGCCAGCAAAAATAGTCACTGTGGAGACCCAGATAATGTGTATGTGCATAGTCACTGTGTGAAAAGTGTGTATATTTAAAGGAAGGGCTTCAAAGGACTATATCTAATTAAATAGGTGGTGAATCTGGGGAAATCTCTCTAGTCTCTCAGCATTTGGTGGTATATGATCAGAGAATGACAAAACCACAGAATCACAGACGGGTTAAGGTTGGAAGGGAGCACATGAGATCATCTAGTCCAACTCCACTGCTGGAGCAGGATCAGCAAAAAGAGATTGCTCAGGACATTGCCCAGTTGGGTTTTGAGTATCTCCAAAGATGAAGGAAACTCCACAGCCTCTCTGGGCAACCTGTTACTGTGCTTGATTGCCCTCCAGGTAACAAAGTTTTTTCTCCTGTTCAGACGGGATGTAATGTGTTTCAATTTGTGCCTGTTGCCTCTTGTCTTATCCCTGGGCACCACTGCGAAGAATCTGGCTAATTCTCCTTTACTCCACCCGTCAGGTATTTGGGAAAATACACATTGATAAGATCCCCCTGAGCCTTTTCTCCAGGCTAAGTTGTCTCAGCTTTCTCAGCCTCTCCTTCAATCCTTAACCATCTTTGTGGCCGTTCTCTGGACATACTCTGGTATACCTATGTCTTTCCTGTACTCAGGAGCCCAGAACTGGACACAGTATTCCATGATGTCTAAAGGTTTCTGAAATTTTTTATGAAAATGGAATAATTGTCCTGATACTATGGCCTAATGCAAAAAAAAAAAAAAAAAAACAAACCCAAAACAAACCCAAAAACCCAAAAAAGTTTTTTAATGTTATTCCCTGCATTGTGTGTAAACTGACAAGTTGAGATAGTATAAAACATCACTAATTTTTACTACTTTATTTGCTACTTGATTCCTTTTCGAATTCTTTCCTGTCTCTCATTCTTAGAGAGCCAATAGTAACTTCCAAATAGTAACCTCAGTAATAAGATGAATAAATCTTCACTTAAAAAGAGAGAGTACAAGGAACCAAAAGGCTTACTAACTCCCAACAAGGCACCTGGAACTGTGCCCGTAAATTTGGTTATCAGGACCACCTGGAAAAGAGTGGGGCTTTTGTTTAAAAGGGCACAGAAGGCTAGCATTTAAGTTTTAGGTAGAGAGTAGGTGTTTTGGTTGCAGAGGGAGTGTATGGTTAGTGGGGCCTTCCTGGAAAGGACAGTAGGTAAGGGAATGAGCTTTGGCACTCTTGCAGTCTGGGAAATATTCAGGCTGAAGATGAAAAGTCAGATCTGCAGGAGCTTAAAATTCTGTGAGTTAACAGCAATTTCTTTGAATTCTTAACATTGGAAGATCCTTTGGCAAGTGGTTTCAGGGAGATGGCCCAGCAGATCATGAGAAATTTCAAGGGAAAATGAAGTCTAGAATAGGGAAAAAGTCTATATTTAATGTTAGAGTTCAGCAATGTTTAAAATTTTTTTTTTTCAGTTTTGGTATGGAGAAAATCCTGAATGCTATGGCTTGAGATATCATCCACAAACCTCTCACAGAAGGATGAATCCTAAGAAAAGGCAGGTCAACTGAAAAGCTGGTAGATCTTTGGACCAGTGCTATCATTGCAGTAGTTATACAATGCTTAGTCATAAGGCAGCATTATGTCTGCTGTCTTACATTTCTATAGCTACCTATTGCTAAACATATTTTATTGCAGTAGTCCACTTTATTGTCTAGAATTCAAGTGAAATGTGAATTTCATTTCAGTGTTGTGTCTGTAGCCCACTAACAAAATCTTAGGGTGGCAGTTTTTCATACACTTTTGTAAAGCTCTGAGAAATGTCTGTCTTAGTGCTCTGGGCTTGTACTTGTCTCTTTCAGTCAAGAGTGAAAGATTAAATGTTGAAAAGAGGGGAAAGCTCAAACCATAAATACTGTGAGGGCCTTAGTTTGTTCCCTGACTCATCAATTGACTTTCATATGGAAAGTCCGAGATGTGAAGTGAAATGCTATTACATTTGTTGTCCCTGAAAAATTAAGCAACTTGCAGAAAAACCTCCACCAAGGTGACCTCCCAGCTCTCAACTGAAGAGAAGCAAAAGGTCCTACTTAATGTCACTAAACTCTCATTCTTTCTCTGTCTTCTCCATAGTGACTATAAATATTATGTAATAAGAATGTATAATACGTTCAATGTGTGAAATATGCCTGTGCCACAATGTTTCAAGAGAATTTTGATTATTGTGATGGTGACAATTCAAGGGAAATGAGTTCCAGTTAGTCAGACAAATAGAAATAAGAATAATGGTACTTGCTTTAGCACTGTGATAATGACACTTTATGAATTCTTCATAATCAAACAATGCTTGATTACTTGACTTGGTGAACACCTGGCTGCACAATGGTCTCCTACATAATGAATGTGTAATTAAACATCTGTATGCCATGAATTAAGTAGACCTGTAGTTGGTCAGCCATCTGCAGAGTGGTTCTCATGGAACTGTCTGCCTGTTCAGTTAAATATTTGCTTCCCTTAAACTCTAGCATTTGTGATGGATTTTGTGTGTCTACCTCTTAGTGTATGCTCTGTTTAATCTTTTTTGGTGATATGGGCTTTCTATCAAAGTATAACTGAAACCCTGATGGATCTTGTGATCCACAAACACTAAATGCTGCTAATGTTCTGTGCAAGTATTACAACTGGATTTGTAGACACATTTCTAGTTGGAAAGTTAATGAAATATTGCTGAATATTTGGATTCTCACATGGCAATTATCTTAAATATTATGTTTGCCATTCTTTGTGTATAAACCTAATTTCTTTGTATCCTACCGTGTTTCTGACAGTAATAGAATATTGTAGGATGTGTTGCAACATTTTCAGTTCTTGAAAAGATGTGAACAACAATTCTAAATACATGTAGCCTGCATCAACTGGCAATACAATCAAATTAGATAGGACCTTCAAATAGCTATGCTTTACAAATACTCAAAATCAATTTCAACGCCCATGAACTAGGAGTTAACACTGACATTCATTTTAGTTTGGTCCCATTCTAGTATATAAAGCATTATCTCAAAACAGTAACTGCTTGGGATATATGTTGCCTTTGTTGCGGGCAATATACTTTAGAGTCTAAACAAATTGTCAGTGTACCTTTAAAACAGGTTAGAAGAAAGAGCCAATAGAGAACAGCTGTAGTATTACACCTACAGGAAACAACTCTGCTTTCTCTAATATTTCCATGGGTTTTTTTCTTGTTGTCCTAATTTTCCCTTGCTTTGTAATTAAGCTCTCCCTAGGTCAGCAGTGCTCCCTTATGAGGCAGTTATTCTGAATTTCACGACATGTTAATTATCTTGTCTCTTTTGACAACTCTTCCTTCTACACCTAGTATGCATTTTGGTTTTAAGAGTTTTCACTGTTTCAACTCCCACTAATATGATTTTAATATTTACACTCTGTGTTGTAAGCACTGCAAACATAAGTCTTCAGACTTCCTTTTGAATCAACTCTGACTTATTTTTGGGTACATGCAATATAACTTCAGTGTATCTAAGATTTATTCTTAGTCTCAATGGCTTTTGTGTGCTCTTTACATAAATTTTCCTGCATTTTAATTTTCTGCATTTCTTAATTTTGCAGTTTCCTTAGGGAAATGTATGCATTCTACATTCTTTCAAGCTTCTTAATATACCAACACCCTGCACTGACCTGCATTTTTATCTTCATTTTTTTGACAGATCTACATTTTAATTTGGGGGCAGGGAGAAATCTGGTTTAGATCAGCTTGCCATTCTGAAATCCTACATCTAGGACACGTGGATGTTAATCTATATAACTTGAAATAAATCTGAGGCTTCTGGATGCTAATCTTATGTTGGCAATGTATACTTTTCAAACTGTCATTCATAAACTAGCAGACAGAAGCTAATGAAGCAGCCTAGCTAATCCAGCAGCAAAGTCAAGTCCCCAGCTAAGTGAAAATCGACTAGGTGAAAAGTTTTTCTTGTGTCTCTGAGCCTATATGGAAGGACCAAGGGCCAAATCTGTACTGTCTTGCTTGTCGTACAATTTTCTTAGTAATTTAATCCCTAAAGACTCAGCTAGAAATAAGTGTCATCTGCCCATTTCTCCTCTGTATGCCAAGAATTGGCAAAACCAGTGCTGGAGGCAGTGAATTAGGTCTCCTGCTTGCTTTCTTCCCCATTTGGACCACAGCTAAGTGGTCCAAGATTGTGCTGATTCGTCTCTTCATCTCATGCATGTTTGGGAGAATATACCGTGATGTAACCTTTTAATGATTGTGGGATACTTATACAGAATAGTTCAGGGAAGAATGCTTTTTCCTTAACTGGCCTGTGTGTGCCAATTCTCCTGGCTGAGATTCTGAGAATCCCTTTACTGGAATCTGATCTTCCTTTTTATAGAAACGTTAAAGTATTGTGCCTTCTGTTCTTGAGAACAGGAACTTGATGATTTTCTTAGGTCAAACCTCTGCTAAATTTTTTCCAGGAGAATTTTAGGTTAGGCTTTTGATTACGTAATTGTGTACTGGCAGAAGGCCTAGTATAGCTGTACATACAGGAGCTGAAAAGAGCTTTGCTGTGATAACTTTTGTTCACCTGTGGCACTGGTTAAAACTACTTTGAGGGTAACACTCTTTGCCAGGAGAAAGGGTATTTGCACTTCAGGATCTAAAGCTATACCTGTAGATATCTTCTGCTGTGGAGCAGGATTCTCTTGTATAGTACCTGAAGTAGAGAAGACATGCTGCACAAGCAGATATGTCAAAAGCTGGAATACTGCTGTAAGCAATGTGAGTGCATCAAAGATTAATTCACCTCAGTAAATCCACAGTGACTCAGTGACTGTTTAAAAGCTGCAGACTGAGATAGTCCACTTATCACTAGCTTTATTGGTGATATATCAGCATATATATGGTGACAAGAACCCAAAGGACTTGTAGACTTTATCTCATTCAGTTAGGCAATACTTGATTTTTACTAATGCTACCACTAACCGTTTTAAGTGCTTCAATTTTGTTTTCCTTGTTATGATCAACCTTATAATTTGATTATATTTTCAAATTTTGACACTTGTATTTACATGGAAATTTGAAAACCAACTTGTTAGTAAACTTTCTTTCCTTTTACATGCTGACTGTAAAATATTTGAGCCTTTTTTATATTATATGATTTAGTATTGAGAACCTATGGCTCAGACTGACCTTTTGCAATTTCTAATAAAGCCAGCAAAAGGCCTTGGAAGTAAGGAAGCTCTTGAAAATCAAAGTGATTTATTACAAAAAGAGTTGGGCCCAGTATGCTGGAAAGGTCAAGCTGACAAAAATCTAAACTCAGAAAAGCTGTTACAATGTAAGAATGCATTATCAGGAGGAAAACAAAAATCCAGTGAAAGTTTCTTGGGAAAAACGTAGTTTGGTTAGTGAAGAAAACAATGTAGTTCTCCTGCAATGCTCTTATTTCAGAAAGCTCCCTGTGGAGGGACTTTTCTGTAGAGTAGGAGCTGGAAAGCTGTTGGTGCTTCTGAAAGAAAACGTGGAGGAAGGATTCAAGCAAGATGCGAAATGAAGCAAGAGAAAACCATTGCAGAACAGCTAATAACAGTAGTTAAGATATTCACTAGCATAGAATACCATACTCAAGACTTTCTTCTAAGCTAGGCATGGTAGAAATTAGGACTGTGGTTTCCCATCTATAAGGTGAGCTTTTTGGCTAATGGGGGAAGAGGGAACTGGGAGGGAGGGGAACTTTAAAATAATCCCTGTTAGATCCCTAAAGGATCTAATAGTCAAAACCGGTCCTTCTCAGATGATTCTCAAATGCTACAGTGAAGATCGTTATTCTTCTGATTAATTTTTTTGTTTTACTCATGTAAATTAGGAATTAATTCTGGAGGAATCAGTGAGATTGTACAAATTAAGGAGAAAAGGAGCTTCAAAATATGTTCTTGTAGGTTTATGGAGATTGTAGGGAGAGCAAGAAGTTAGATGGTTACTGAATTTGTTTCCATTGTAGTAACTTTACAGGCAGAAGATTTGACATCACTTCCATAGAAAACTTTTCTTGTTTGTGAATGGGTTTTGTGGTTTTGAATTTAATATACATTGACCAAATTTAAACTCTTCCTTTTGCATTTCACTCAAAGTTCACCACAAATAACCTTCTGTTCAGTAAAACAAAGCCACATATTTCCTGATTTTTACAGGAGTTAAAGTGAACTCTATTCTGTACTTCTGAAACCATCACCCTTAAGAGTTAAGTTTTGTAAAATATACCATGGGTTGTTGCTTGACTAAGGTGTTGGAGCATCATGGGAATTCTCTTAAGAGGGATGTACCCTGGCTAGGGAAACTGGAGTGAATCATATGACAGCATCAAGTTCAAAACAACGCTATACATCGGACTTCCTGCAAGGATGGTCAAAATAATCCTTTTTATGAAGGCAAATAAGTTGTCAAAAATAGAGTAAGAAATTGTGTTCATGTCACTAGTATTTGTACATGAAGCCCTCGGTGGAAAACTTCAGCCTTCTGTAATATAAGTGTCAATAGATGTGACTTTAATAATTCTTATCTACTTTTTGTTGGGGTTTTCTGCTTGATTTAAAAATTTTGCCATTTCACATTTCTGTATAGGGTGTGGGTTAAAAACTGTGTGTTGAATAGGCTGGAAAATCACTCCACTCTTTAAGCATACAAAGATGCAAGAATATATGCTTTCACTGGAACAATATCATTGCCTTATCATGTAAGGAAATAAATTATGTGCTCAAGTGCTTGGAGTATGTTTTTAGACTTCAGATCTGAACAAGTTACCCTGTTATTTAAGAAAATACACCAGACAGTCTGGAATAACAACATGAATCAGGAAAATACATGAGAAACTAGGCTGTGCATCTTCTTTGGTTATTTAAACACAAAAGCTTGTCCTTGCATTTGCAGTAATGCTAACGATCTAGTCAAATATTTGAGTCAAACACATCAAATCTTGCTGAAACAAACTATGATTTGTGGATTGTACTCTAGCTACATCTGACCTTTCCTAGTCTGGCTTTGTACTCATTTATGCGAGCATCTGAACAGCTTTTCGTTGTTCCAAGCTGTCTTACAGATAGTGACTTTTCTGCCTCGGAAACATGTTCCTGTTCCTATTTAGTTTTACTTTAAACAATGCTCCCAGTGGATAAGTAGTATTGTACACTTTAAATACAAAATACTGTGCTTTTATTGGATGAAAATGTAATGCAGGCCTTTACAGTGCTGAATTTAGTTTTTTAAATATGAATTTGAACATATGCTATAAACTTACACGTGCAACTGCATTACATTATTTAGCTAGCGGTAGTTGTTTTCAGTGCCTTCTGTATCTTACTCACACAATATTTTGCTTCTTCCAAGATCAATGGGATCTGTGCTAAGGATAACATTCAATTTTGTGATATTTCTCAAATCTGGACAAACCAGAGCTCTTGTGTGTGCCAGAAATCAAGCTTTTCTGATGCACAGATCATGAAGACAACTGATGTGAACTGGCTCTACCTCAGTCCACAAGTGAAACTAAATTACACCAATTTAAAGTTATCAGCATATGTTCCCATTTTTTCTGACAAAGTGTTTAAAGTGAAAATATTCTCTCCATTTCGAAGTATGGACAGAACTTCCCTTTTTAAAAATAATCTGTCTAGGTTTGTGTTAATAGTTGGAAAAAAGGGAAGGGAACATAAACAAAAGAAAGAAGAAAAGTATCCCTTAATTTTGAAAAAAGGTCAGTGTTATTTTTTAATACTTCAGATTTTACTTTCCTTTCTCTGAGGAAAGTAGTGATCCTCCCCCCAGGGGCCGATAGAGATGTGGAATTAGACCTGTCCAGTATTGCAGCAATGGACAGATTCATTCTACATTCAAAAGATTGATGCATGAGTGTTATATACCTGAGAGTATCAGATCACCTTTCTTTAATTTTGTTCTTGTTCTGAGACAAGCTACAAATTCTTAATACATACAGCAATATAGTTTTTTTCTTGGGGATTGCTGTCCATTGGATAATTAAGTCACATGAACAAACTGAATGATCCAGAGTGTTAAACAAGCACAACTTTTTCATCACCAGCTTCCTGAAAGCCATTTGAACTAATGACTAATCTTTGAACTAACCTTCCCTCTGCCCCATGACACTCACATAATCCCACTTGAAACTCACTTCTGGTCCATTCCCAAAAGCAGCTAAAATTACACTGCCACAGCTGTCTTCTGGTTTTTTTGTGGGTTTTTTGTTGTTTGTTGTTTGTTTTTGTTTTTGTTTTTTTGTTGTTTTTTTTATTGGGTTTTTTGTTGTTTGTTTTTGGGTTTTTTGTTTTTGTGTTGTTTTTTTGGTGGGTTTTTTGTTTTGTTTTGTTTTTTTCCCTTTCAGAATGTCATGTACCTTGATCTAATACTTAGCTTCCTTTTTACAAATCCAGTTCTCCAACAGAGCCCTGTTAAAATGGATTAAGGATGCCTTTATATCTCTGTAATAACTTATACACTGTGCAGTGAAAGCAGTATTTCAGCATATATTACTACAATAATGAAATATATTATCCATTAAAATGTATTACTTAGCTAAATGCATGCATTCTTTTTGCCTTTCAATCAGCATATTTACATCTCTCTATGCTACCTCTTACAAACACTGTTTTTAGATCTGTTTTCAATAGAGAAAACATACATACCATAAAAATAACATGCAGGCATAGAGTTGCATTCTTGCTGTGTTTGATGAGAAAATGTAGTCATGAAGCCTGTTTTGTATTTGAAACATGATTTCACACATTACTGAAACTTAAAATTTAAGAAAAATGTACCAGTTTGCATTGAATATCAAGAAGTACCAAACTGTGGAGACAGCTTTTTTTTATCTAGGGAAAGTTTTAAACACTCCACTTCGCAGATACTCAACCTCCTGATAAGGAAATCCAAGTTACTTTTTGCTGGAAAATAACAATTAATTCCTACTTTGCATTGGGTCATCTCTTCTTCATTTGTAAAGGACTGAAGTTGTATAACAGAAAGGACAATGATAACTGTTCATACCTGGAGCAAAGAGAAATCAGCAACTGTGAATTTATTTTTTTTCTTTCTCCCTGCCACCCCTCCTCCCCTGACTGTTGCCTGGAGCTCACTATAAAGTTTCCGTCTAAGTAGACAGGCAATTTTGCAAGAAATTGTATGTTTTGGTATTCGTGAATGCCTGGAACTTTCTGTTGAATTTCATATTTAACAAAGATTTCATAAGATAAGAACAGTGTTCTTATTTCCCATGTGTAGGTTCTCCCATATGGGATTTTACAGTTTATACAGATTATGTTTGTTTATGGGAATATTTCATTAATCTTCATTCTTCCTGGTACATGTTTTTATTTCCAACATTCAGTATGTTTTATCACTTTTCTTCACTCTAATCTGCTTTTCTCAGCTCTCATGCTCTAGGATGTTCTTTTCCCATCACTTTATTCCAACAGTGCCCATAGATAGAAGCGTTCTTTGACATCTGCTGACCGCGGAATAACAGATTTAGGCAAGCTGGAATTCCCATTACTTGAAGAACTTTGAAAATCCTTTCGAACTGTGACTTTTTTTGGTTAATTTTTGAATGAATGACTTCTGGAGCCACTGGAGAAGGGTTGTAGCAAAGAGGAGTATTTCACTTTTTGTTCTATCTCTCTGTTTTGTTTTTTCTGGGTATGAAACTATAAGGTAAGCCTAGCAATTTTCAAAATAGCTTTGAGGTTTTGCTCAGTATATCTCTGATCTTAGATGTTACTTATTGTCTGTCTGCCAGCAAAGATTGAAATACAAAGTGTTTAGCTCACCTGTATTGTACAGGGCATAAAATAAAGAAGCGTATCATGGGACAACATTTACAACTTAATACCCAGCCAAAAATAACTAGTTCTGGTATTTATTTAATGTGTGCCTGAGAGAACGCTGAGGGTTTTTTTTTGGTTTGGTTGGTTGGTTTTGGTTTGGTTGTTTTTTCTCTAGTTGGTTGAACTGACATTTGCAAAAAAGTGGGTCTGTTCCTTACCTCTAAAAATTAACAAGAGTTTTGCCTTTCTCACAGAAGTGAGTGGATGCAAGCTAAGGTGTAGGAGAAAAAAAATGTGAAATCCTTTATTGTACTTGTCTGGAATGCTAGCATATTCACTTTAACCTTATCTCCTATGAGTAATGGGATAAATATGTTTGCAATTTAGGCCTCACTGCGAGACTTTACCTTTATGGTTTTTTTTCATACTGGCCTCTTGTTCCTAAGCTATGGTTTGGATAGCTAGGTAGTAAATGCCCATGTTAACCTTTGAATTGTCTAAACTTAAAAAACCAGATTTTGATTGTGATAGAGTGGTATTTTAACTTCCATCAGAAACTTAAGGCTGGAAGTAGTATGCTTCAGATTAATGACACTTTTACTGATGAATTTTTCTAAATTATAATAATTTTTTTAAATTAACTTGTTCATTTACTAAAGCAGCTACAATACTTTCCAGTATATGAAACTTTTTTAATGTTAATAGCAGAGGTGATATGTTTTAGAGCTAGGGAAAGCTGGTTGAAGGTTACTATTTGCAAGTATGAGTTACAAATCCAAATAGCTGGATGGCTCAGTCATGACATTGTACCTCTGGGTTTGAATATTTTCAATTATTCACCAAAAGACATTTGTTTGTAGCAATGCTTCAAGAATTGCTAGCCCTTAGGAATTCCCATATCTGTCTCAAATGCAGAATATTTATGCAGTGATTCAGCAGGTCTTCATTCATCAGCATTCACTACTGGTTATTCATTATTTGCCTATTTTCAAAGTTGCAGCCATTAAGACATGCAGCTAAGAGCTATGCCATGCGACTGATGAGACCAATCACTTACATCAAGACTAAGTAACAACTAAACAATGAAACCCAACTAAAATGCATAAATAACCAAGAAACATTTACAGAAAATAAAATGCACATAGAAAAATGCTTAAAATTTGTCAAATTGTTTAACTGTCATTGGGAGTTTGATTATTATATAAAACACATGTTTTGTCTTAGGGAGGGAAGTATGTATGTGTATCATTTAGAAACTCAGAACTGCATATGTAAGTGTATAGGACAGAGGAAAAACTACTACATCTTATAAACTTTGATTAATGTCCAATTATGTGGAAACTCAGCTAAGTTGTCATTTGATCCTAAACTTATACTGGCTGAAGAAGGGGAAAAAAAGGCCTCATTATGGTAGATTCTGTCCACATGCAGCTTTTTAAACTGCAACAGAACATTACAATTCACATAACCTCAAGGTCATTGAAAATGACACTAATTTTTCAAGTGACTTCCAGGGGAAAAGTTTGGTTATATGCATAACGTTCTCTTATCTAGTCAGACCAGAAGTTAAAATGCCTTATGGTTAATAACATATGAATAATCTATCCAACTTTATTCATTAATGGTTTGAAAAGTCCACTTCAATTTGCAGATACCAGGCTGGTATGGGCTGCAGGACAGCAGGATTAGAATTTAAAACTATCCTGGCAAAATTAGATAAAATGATCAGACAGAATAGGGTGTGGTTCAGTGGGGACAAGTACAGAGGTCTATAGCTAGGTAGGGATGTGCAGCTAAGGAAAGAGTGACTACAGTAGTATATCACAAGCAGAGGCATCACTGTAAAACACATGGAAATTTGCCTGCTCTATATAGGGCTTTTAGAGTCTCTCTTGCAGTGCTGTGGGTCTACTGTGGGAAGCACTGTTCAAATTCAGATACTTCAAGAAAGATATGGATCAGCTGAAGACAGTCTAGATAAGACAGGTTAAAGATAATTAGGACAGAGAAGCATGACTTCTGAAGAAATAGCAAACTGAGTTTGTTTATCTAGAGAACTAACAGGAAACCCAATTGTTTACATATGCGAACTATGATGGAACAAAGGAAGGAATAAACCGGTCTCTATCCAAAAAGACAAGAATTAAGAGATAGACTCTTCAGCTTGGAAGTTTTAGCTTAGCCGTTTTGGGAAAAGCTTTTAAAGATGAGGATAATTATATGGGGGAAAGACTGCAGATGGAACTCATGAAATCCCTATTTTTCCTCTGAATCACATTCTGTTGTATTTATTCATATTTAAAAGGTAAGTGGAGATGATAATGAAAATAAAACATAACTACAAAAAACGAACATCTATTTGGAATCAAAATATTGGATTATTGAAGTGATTCAAAGAAAAGTAAATAAGATGATTTGGAGAAAAGTCAGGCAGGCACATACCTTGGAAATGCAGCCTGAGGCCACTTTAAAATGGGGTTTGCAGTTTGCTGTGTAACTTCTCAAGACTGTCTGTACTCTGTAGATACAGAACTGAATCCTAGAATAGACTATTGACTATAACAAACTGGTAGGGAGTTCAGATGGCTTCTGCTGTAATCAGTAAGATTTTAACTTGAACTCAGGGATACTTCTGAGTTGAGAATGAGAAGAAATAGAAATCTGTCAGTGACCCAGGAATGTGATCTTTGAAGGAAATCTTGAGGACACTTTTGACTACACATGGGTCCAGATAGTCATAGGCAGAATAGCATTCCTACGTGTTTGAGTGGCAGTATAAAGAGAAAGGTATATTTTCTGAGAGCTACTCAGGTGCTGTTTGACTTCTATATTATAATTTTTGTTATATAAAGTATTCTTCAACAATTATTTCATTTCCCCTCTGCATACACTGAGTTTTTTTGAGTCGTATATGTTTAAAAGTCTTGATAGGCAGAGATGCAACATATTCAAGGGTTAAGGTTCTCTTGAGATAGCATTTAAAAAGATGATATTCTTTTTCAATAAAATGGAAAAAAAGATAAGTGTGTAGAAGAAAATGTTTGAGATGAAAAAAAAGTATGGACTATAATGACTCATAATGAGGCAAGCATCTGATTTTCCCGTTACTTTGAAGTTTTTCCCAAAGTAATGGTAACTGCAATCTGACCTGAGTACTCGGATAATAAACACAGATGAAAAGGAAGGGAAAAAAGACACAATAAAAAAGTGCATTTAACCAGCTAAACTATTAATGATTTGTTTTCTTCTTTTGCTTTTTTAACTGGAGAGAAAAAAAAATCAATGCATGCTCTGAATATTACTCCTATTACAGTGGATGGATAGACTTAGCTCTCTTCTGTCTACCTTCCAGGAATACTGAGGTTGAAGCTTCCTGTGATGGATGCCAACTTGGTCTCATAAATGCTCAAGAGAGTAGGTCCTCTTTCTCTTCAGATGTCTTAAAAGAAAACAAAAATCCGAAACTGGTAAGTCCACTGAGTGTAAGGAAAAGGGGGACAAACTTCTCAGCTGTGTAGGACCACGGGTCTTAGAGCACAATTGCAGAGGAACACAGTTTCAGACAAAAGAATAAAGTCAGTGTCTGCAACATTGACTGATACATATATTTTTCTGCTAGGGGTAGCACAAGACATCTAAAGAATATTTCAGCTAAGAAGCTGGAGCTTTTAGTGCCAGAACAGCTTAGCTGTTATTCCCCCAGTAAAAAAAAAAAGGGTAAGAGCATACTGACTTGGACTGAAACCAGCATCTGGTATGAATTATAAAGCACATGGTTATCTGTTCAAAATGGAGTGTGTGTGTCTGTGTGTGGTGTGAACCTCTAAACAACCAAAACTCCCTTTCTATAGGTAGTATTAAATAAGTTTTTAAGGAACTTTCACTGGCAATCTAGTAAATACCGTCATTTTGTTTTTATGAAGAGAAATCAGTGTTCACATTTGAGCAGGTGAGAATTAATAATTTGTTTAATGAAGAGGCAACTTCAGTTATTTATAACAACCTATGAATGAATATTTTGAGATATTAATAGATACAGAGTTTTGGGGGAGGCCAAATATGCAAACATATATACCTGTAAGAAGATAATCTAGGGGGTATCCACTACCTTAAGCAAAGGTGAGCTCATAACACTCTTTATGGTGGTCGTTCCATAGATAACTACAGTTTGGCTTTAAGATCTAGATTAGTGTTCTGTAGAGTATGAGTATGTCTTCTCCCTGCTCATCTGTGAATTTTGTTCCAAGTCTGGCATTCCATTGTGTCCTTTCAGGAGCAAGTCAAGGAATAGTGGCCAGTTGGTTAAAGTCAACCCTTTTCTACTCCTGTTCAGGCTAGCAGAACTGAAGGGTCATGTGAGAAAGGTACATACATTGCTGAAATTGGAAAGAACAATTTACTTCTAATACAGCCAAATATTTTTCCTATGGAGTAATGGTCCTTCACACTTCTTCTGTATATAAACTGTATGTTAAAAGCACTGTCCAGCTTTAAATTATGGAATACAGCTCCCTCATCTGTCCAACTCAGTGCATTAAAATATGTCAAAGGCCAAATAAGTTTATGATCAGTGGTATATCTTCCTTTTCTTCCCAAAGGTTTTGTCTGCTTGAAGACTGATGTCTAACGTACACTGGTAGAATAATTTAATTTCTGTGATGCTTGTTGGGTATTCTGAAATTTTCTGTAAGATATTCATAATGATAGGGTTAAAGGTGATCATCACAGAAAAGAAATCACTCTGAAGTAAAAGATCCTTTGATGTGTTTCACAGTTTAAAAAGCCAAGAAACTTGGAAAACAGTGTTTTACTTGCCCTGTTTCATATACTTCCTTCTGATTGCATCTTCTTTGTTTTATTTTCTTATTTGCTTCTGAGTCCCACCTGCTGAACTGGTGGAGCTTGGCAGCCTTGACTCCCTGTAGAGGAGTCCCAATATAAGAGCAGTAGAGACTTATATGTCAACATCATATAACTTGGTCCCTGTCCCTCAATATTCATCCACAGTACCCATTTCATTGTTTGGTATGTGATTAAAAATGGTCAACAATCATGCTAAAAGGAGCCTACTGTGATGATGTTCTGATGTGTGTGTTGCTGACTTGAATACACACCATCAAAATCATGTCACAGGCCACCAAAAGTCATTTTACTGTCATCTATGTTACTACTCTAATATTTATGATTTTTGACTAGAAACCAAAATGACTTTATTATGACCCTTTTATTGGCATATAAATACTGAGAATGTCTATCTCCAGCCATTAATCTTTCTATTTAGTACATTGTAAAATATAACATAGTGGTGAATATATTATAAATGTTCTTTTCTTTCACTGAGATCTTCCTGACTGTCAAACTTAACACTATCATTTCAGTTTCAGTCAGCATTGCATACCCTGCTCCTGAACAAGTAGTTCTGTGAAAAATTTTAGCTATATGCCACCCAACAAAACCAAACCGTCAGTTAGCATCATGCTAAAGCATACCGATCGCAAACTTAATTTCCTTACTCAGCATTGACATTTAGAGGGCGAAAAAAAATCTTATGTTGCATGCTGTATCATAGCAATACCACAAGTGACTTTCATTCTGAAAAGGCAGTAAGACATTTTGATAGAGGAGTTTAAACTTTCTTAAATAATGAATAGTGTGCCCATGATCTGAATTGTTTGCATTGTTTATTAAAACTATGTATTCTATGGTTGTCTTCATGTCTAGTTGAAGTAGAACATGAGGGATAATGAGATATATTGATATGACAAAAAATGACATTTGGATGACCTAGTGTTCCAAAAACTGTTTACTCAGTTATCATCAGTGCTATGATTTTGAGCGCTGGCAGTCACTGCTGTCATTGCCATTGTAAACACTCTTGCAGTATAACTATGACTTAAATGTTGAGTGTCAGTTTGGCCCTTTGTATTTCACCTGCAGGCAAATCAAAAGCAGAAACACCAGATTTTTTTCTTTGCTTACATTACTAAGGAAGTAAAGCATCAACTGCCTACACAGCTAGGGTGTGACGAATGATGACAGAATAATAAAAACAATCTCCTTTCCCTCTGTCTCACTGATGAAGAAAAGGCCCTTTCAAAAGGCCTGGAACAAGGATATGAAGTTAAGAACAGGTGTATTTCTGACCTAAATATGAAGCTACACAGCTGTATATAGTTTACAGTGATCAATATATTATGCTGATTGGTGTTAATGTTTAACAGTTTTCCTCCACTGGGTAAACATGAAACCCACCCTGAGCTAGTGGTGGCTGTGTGGGCCTTATTTTCTCAGATCTTGTAGATTCAGAGAGCCCTGTGTTTTATTTTCATTTTTCTTTTCACTGAAGTGAAAGATGGGTGGCTGCAGCTCTGCAAAATCTTGCGGATCTTGTCCATGGGGTCAATTTTGTGGCAAACACTTCTTTTCAACTTGTTTTGTCTTCACTCTTCCCCCCACCCCAAAATAGTTTCCACAAGATAACAGTAGATCTCAGAACTTGAGTCTAAACATGCTGTGACAGGCCATTTGGATGCTCCAGACCACAAGTGTAGGAAAGCTGTTTGTTTCGTAGCCATTACAAATAGGTGCGTCCAGCATATCTGGAAAATGATAGATGAAATTCAGAAAGTTACCTTGTGTGTCCTGTTATGTTGAACTATAACAAGGAATTACATTTCTTTTCCAGGGCTTTGGAGCTTAATGGGAAATTACCTTTTCTAAGAGTGGAGGCTCCAAAAGTCTTTCACGTGACATGGGTTATAACATTAGTTTATCTGGAGAACACATTAGTGACATGCTAGCATTTTGCATTTTATCCATGTGTACATTAAGTTCCAACAGCAAAGTCACCATTGTCCTGCAGGCCACGCTAGCTGAATGAATGTGATTGATTATTCTAGTTATACTGGACAAAGTACCGTTTCATGACATTTAATGTAGGTGAAATGTTGGTGTGTGCCATTGAATAATAAGTTTAAATATAGTTTGCTGAACCAACTTTTGCAGAAGCTTTTAAAAGCTATCATTGACCAGCAAGAATAAAGTGTATTGGGAAATAGTCAATTGATGCATTCTCAATGCTTTCATAATGTAGTACTGGGGCATAAAGAGCTGTTAAAATTTTATCATTTTATTCTTTTATCCTGCTCCTTTAAATCCGAGTTACATGATAAATGTTCATGCTCTAGTTTGCATAAAACAAAGCTCAGTTTCAGTCTTTTAGCCAACTGCAACATCTGCCCTACAAGGTTTTTCCCTTTTATATACAGGCTTCCCTGAAGATATAAATATGGTTGTCTTAATAAACACATTTAATATGTCTCCAGAGAAGCTTCCATAGAGGGATTAGCATGTGGCATTACGAGACTCACTAAAAATGTTTGTTCTACCTTAACAAGAGAATCAGAGCTCACCATGTCTTTAACATGAACCTAGCACCAAAAGGAGTTGCAGAGAGTAAATAAGGGCAGAATGTGGCTCCTGATCTCTTCAGATTAATATGCTTTAAAACTAGAAACAAATGAGATTCTCCCCAATGTAATGAGAGGCATGTTTGTAAGCAATGTTCCCATGAGCCCATTGGAGTGAGTGCAAAGTCAAGCCATTCTGTCTATCAGTGTATCAAGGGGACATCCTGTCTTTTCAGCTGAGGTGATCCTTTACAATACTTATCATGGAAGTAAAATATGTGAAAGTAAACTGTAAAAAGTACTATATCTTTTGATTTTTAAAAATAAATATTTCCTTGGTACTGTAGTCTGCTATAGTATGACAGGACAAATGTCAGAAAGCTCATCTGAAGCCCCATTAATCTATCTGATTATGAGACTCTCTACTACTTTCCAGTTTGGAATAATATTAATCTCTTACTGGTTTGGGTGAACACACATTACTGTTTTATACTTGACTTTAAGCAAACCCTCAGCCATGGTCAAACTTCCTGATCAAGCCAAAGCACCATCAAAGCATCTGTGACCTGTTTGTTTGGCCATTTACAGAGCATGAGTGGGAGACTGTGGTCACCTATTCACTGTAAGCTTCACTGTAGGAAGCTGATGTGCATTTTGTAAGTCTGGACAAGAAGGTATTAGAATAATGAATAAGAATAAATGACATCATGGTCTATTTGGGGGAAGTGCCATTTAGGGGCCATAAGCCCCCTAAATTGGGTACAGTTTACAGCACCCAAGGTAATGATGCAAAATTTAAGGTTTTTCCTTTATGGTTATGCTCCTTCTCTATATGCACTCTATATTTCTGCATTCATTCTGCGTACGTTTGAAATACGTCATATTTTTAAAGAACTTGCTAGAATCTAAAGTTAGAAACTCATCTCACTGAAAAGCAAGCTTTGATATCTAGCTAGAGATGTCATCACTGATGTCATGCTCAGAAGGGGTGACTGGTGGTTGTGTATTCACAGATTACAAAGCTGAAGCCGCACGTATGAATCTTGTAACTGTTTTAGGTGTGGGGTTCAGGAGGCTGCATAACCTTAGAGCTCTTCATAACCTTAGTGCTTTCTAAAATTACATTTTCATGACCCAGATATGTTCTAAATTCAAGATGGTGATGGAGAAGGCAATACTCTCTAATTAATAGGGTTAGTAAAAGCATAGTCTCTCTCTTTTCTATATATATATATATAGTTTATATATGAGGCATACCTAAGCACAAAGTCAATCTTTATCACTTTATTTCTAGGTGAAGTTACTCTGTGGTAGTGTTTGGCTGTATCACAGAGATGATAAAACTATTTAAGAAAATTAAGAGTGGCAGCTGAAAGCTGAATGCAAACACTAGCTCTGATTCCACTTTGCCATTGAATCCTACTCCAAGTGAAATTTTAGAAGAGTTTTTCAGCCTACAAAGATTTTTCAGGAAAAGGACTATTGGAAAGCATGAGAATGAAATTACTTTCATCAGGTCCCTAATGGTTTTATATTCTAACAGCGTGGTCACATAGCTCAGGAGAAGAGTAATGGAAAATGGGAGCATTCTAGTTCATTGGTTTACATCTAGTCAGGATGGTAGTAACACCTTTTTCTTACAATCTGGTGATTACTTGATGGTCTATGTAAAATAAGTTAAAGGTGTCTCTGTTCCTGCAGATCCATTTCATCCAGGTCTTCAAATGCACTGAAAGGATTTGAGCTCAATGTCATTTTCCACGAGCACTGTAATTTATTTCTAAAGGTCAATGACCCCTTAGATTAAATGTTCTGATGCATAATAAAATGAAGGGTTTATGGTGCCTTATATTTTATTTGGGCAGCCAGGCTGTGTGTTATATATCTTGATTTTAAGAACAAACACTTCTATTCAATGTAAGGCATTAGTAGAGCTGAATGCTTTCTAGTGATGGAGGGAGACAGGCAAGGATATTGTTTGTTACACAATTGAGAACATTTTGCTTACAGGAGCTCAAACTGCTGAAACTGATCCTGATGGTAAGGATACTTGATTATCTAAATTTTATCTTACTGTGTGTTGAGAAGAAATGTCAAAGGGTTGCAGGAAATTTGGATGGGTAAGCCATGTTAACAATCTAACTGTAGAAGCACCTGTTGTTGAACTTAGTACTGTTTAATCAAATTGGAACTAACTACATCTGAGGATGTATTTTATAAGTACCAGCAAAGGCTGGTACTTAAGAAGAAGGCATCCATCTACTATCATTAGAGGTTAGGCATCTAATTTCTAGCTTAAGATATGAGACACAATGAATGTCTAAAAAAATATGATGACTGAGTACATGAGAACTTCTTGAACAATGTTGGTACAGAGAAGGACTCACTAATACTCGGGTGATAATATACATTTTTGTTTCAGTGCTTCCTGATAAGCAGAGCCAACCATCAGAGGTCAGTCCAAAGAAACATAAAGAAAATATATACCCTGCTCAGACCATCAGTTTTCCTATGTGCCAAGTTTTGACGTGGTATTAGCACTCTTTCTACCAATAGGTGTCTCATGGTGGGCTGGACAAACTTTTAAATATCAGCAAAAGTGTTACCATGTTTTCCTTTCTTTAGCCAGTGCAATGTTTTTGTCTTGATATGTTGTGAAAAAAATTGTTCAGTAAAAGCTACAATTCCTCCCATGTGCTAATACTAGTATAATGAAGTAACATACGGTGAACGCAGATTCTGAATATTTTTACAGGAGTTTGTCACTGATAGGAACCATCAATTGAAAGGAGACAATGAATTAAAATATTCCTTGTCAGAGACATAAAAAGATTATCTGTTCACAATGGATTAAGAGTATAATGTGGGATTTCCACTTAGCTGTGAGAATCCAATTGAGCACATGAAATCTGTGTTGATCATCTTGCTTAAAGCATTATCTTCCAAGTTCATCAAAATGAAGAACATATGTTTGCATGAATCCTTAAAAAACAGAAGAATGTTATGTGTGAAATACCTCATGCTAATTATAATAACAATCTGAATAATGTGATTATAATAAGTCTAATGAAAACAATTTTTGGAAATTGGGTCTGAGAGGATCTTTTTTGTTGGTCCTATATATTTGTCACTGATAATAAATGAAATGTTTCTCTCTTTCTGGCTTCTTGCCATTAAAAGCTGACACAAATATTAGCTACTGTGGATCCAGGAATGCTGTATTTATAATGTATCTCCACACAGTGAGGAAAGAAACAAGCTTGCAGACAAAACCTAATTTGCAGACACTGGATAAAAAAAAGGATTAAAATTTGCAGCATGCTGTTGTCTGCAGTCCATCTCCCTTTTCAAAGGGTATTTAGTTTTCTTTAATTTTTTTTAATTCTGTGTCACCATGTAAATTACTATACCTTACTCATGTACATGTAAGAAAATATATATTTAAGCACATTCCATTGCTAGGTATTTTAAAACGGCTTCCAAGGTGAGACGAGCAGCTCTTACACTGTTTGGCCAGTCAGAAGCCTGCAGAGCCGTACGCATTTATCATCTCACAGAATTGAAACACGTCCTGCGCTGTTCACCTTAGCTGGCTATATCAGTACAAATCTTGAAGCACGTTGTCCAAAAGGGGATGAAGCGTGCAAGGAGCCCCCGCGGGCGGGAGGAGGAGGAGGAGGAGGAGGAGGATGGGGCGGCCGCGCGGAGCGGGCCGTGCCGTGCCGTGCCGTGCCGGGAGCTTTCGCAGGGCTGCTGGGTTGCTACGGGAACCGGGGCTTTTGTTTGTACATACTGAGAGCAGCTGCGTCCTTTGCAGGCCCTGCACAGGCTGCACAGCTCCGGCTGCAGGAGGGAAACGCTGACCTCCCCCGAAGCCGGTGTGCTCTGCACGGCTTCTCCCGCTTACGCTCACTTTGCTTGCTTTTCGTTGCCGTTTTTTTCTTTGGCATGTGATTTCTGGAGTGGGAGATTAGTTCATAAGGATATGTCTGATACTTGGAAGATATCAAGTCCTATTGAGAGAAACAGAACGCAGTCTGAAACAGTAGCCCTCTTTCTGGGTTTGTGTATTTGTGTACCAGAAGGTTTGGGTTAGTAGCTTGTCTGACTTTGAGGCAGAAGAGTGTAACCAAAACTCATGCTTGAGGAGTGTTCACTCCTCGGGCATTACTACAGGCGCACCCCACCTTTTGGCCTTAACAGCAGAATATAATGTGAAACTTCCTCCTTTTGTAAATATCTCTGAAGACACTGTGTCTTTAATTCAGCCCCTTTACCATACCATTCACATCATTTAAGAACTGCTGAATAGCAAGTAAAAAAACAGTGATATTTGTTCATAAAAGATGAATACACAGCTAATTTACATTGGTACAGGCCTCACAGATCTGTTCTTGAAGGCAGGGTTGAGGATGGTCATCACAGAGTTGAGTGCCCTGTCGTAACATGTGTACGTATATCAGTTGCTAGAATGCTCTTTTAAGAAAATTTGAATAGATAAACATATGATTAGCAAACAAATGCATAGCAAATTAGTTCTTAGCTGAGACTGCCTTTTTCACATAACAATCTTTGTAAATAAATCAAAGCATTAGGGTTAGTTCAGTAGCCCTTAGAGAGCTGACAATGATACCCATTTTGCTGAACAACCAGACTGAAAATTTATGGAATATTTGCATGTACAATATTTGCATGTACAATATTTGCACAGCTTTAACCAGAGTTTCCCTAGAGACATAATATCCATGTGACCTTCACATATTTTCACCTTTTCTTCACTGTATGAAGCACCAGAAAAAAGAATGATTGTTGATTTTGCTCAGTTTTAAGAGCTGGAGACAGTGGGAAAGTCTGAGGACCTGACACCAAAAGAAATACAGATTATGAATGTTTCTTTAAATAAAAGCCATGGTATCTTAGCAGTAAACAGAAATCCCAAGTAATAACTTCTGTGATTGTCCTCATTTTCAAAAACAAAACTAAGCTAAGTTAAAATTACATTATATGCTCCCTAGTATGATTTCATTATAATCACTTAAGGTAGAGAAGAATAGTGTAGCGCTCTACTGAAGTGATACTGTTCCAGCTTTAAAAATGCTTGAGATCTCACAAACATGAAGGTAACAGTGCAGTGACAGATGATAATTTAGCCAAGGTTTCACTGCAAAATCCTAACTTTTGTGGATAATACAGTGACTCAGATAGCCTACTCACAAATTAAATCATTTAAGCCTTTAATTCTAGCCAGCTGAGACTGGCTGAGGCAGACGCTTAAAATGTATTGAGGAGTTCAAATTGAACTCTGTCTCAAGAGGAGGAATTGAAACTGTGAAAGTCAGAATTAGTAAGCTGCCAGAGGAAAAGTTACCACTCAGAAGTACCTGACTCCTGTCTTGCTCTCAGTTCTTTGATGGTGCTTGCTGTCAGTTTGCTGTCAGTTTGAGATTACTGGTTTCCCTGAACCTGGTTGATTGACCAATCTTTTGTTTGCACAGAGGATGTTGAGTTCCAATAATGCAAGATTTATATCTATTTACCTTCACAAAATGAAATTATGTTATATTATGAAATATGACATATTTGTAAAATGAGAATGTTCAAAATAGTCTGATTAAGCTCATTCTATTTGTTTTATCAACTTGCTCTTACTATATTTGGGATACACGTCCTACAGTGCCTTTCTAGAGACATAAGATGAAAAAGTAGCTGATAACGTATCTGAAGATGACATTGTCACAAATTTTTGTTTGTTTCTGTTAAAAGCCCTTAAAGCATAAGGACTATATAGCAGGGGTTTTGTGACTCTAGTGGTGCTTCATCTGTGAGACCAGAAACCCTAATCAACTAATCCGGGCAGAAAGTGGATGGAATCAACAGGCTTGTAATTTTATTTAAACAAGGATTTGCTCCTAGGGGACTATCTTTTCCTATAAGGATTTAGGTGAAATATTAATGATATTTTTAGTAATATCACAGTCTTTTCCATGGCTACACAATGAAACAGGGAAAAATCAATCAGGAGAAGAAAGTTTTGCGGAGAAAAAGGTGTCTTTTACTACTGATATTTAATGGTTTCTAAATTATTTTCCTTAATTACTTCTTCTAATTATTATTATACTTTTCTTTGGTTTTTAGAAATCCCCCTTTAAAATTTGTTGAATGTGCCCTTGATACCGAAAACCAGTTAGGAAAAAAAGAAAAGCATTTCATTTAAAACCAGAAAAAATGCATTCTACATTAGAAGTTCACAAATTGTTTAGCAGCTCACTTCATTTTTTGGCAAGGAGAACAAAAAAATTCTCAGGGAGAATCTACCAGCCACATCCTACCAAAGAGAGATTACCCCAGGACATACATTACAATGAGGTTTCACATTAATAATACCTCGTTATATTTTGCCAAAGGTATCACAGAACAGTCACCTCTATGATCTGCAATATTCTAAATTATTAAAACCCAACAACAAGTACTGTAGTAAATGAACTAAGTTCACATCATCATCCATTATTCTTTGTTTTTAATCACACAGGTGAAACTCATTACCCTGTGAAGGGAAACACAAAGCTTGCTTCAGTGGCATACAACTGAAATGGAACTTAATCTGTACATTAGTGGTGGTTTATTTGGGCCATCACCCTCCATCAAAGTGAACTTGAAGTAATTTGCTAATTCACAGTATTCAGTAATTCTTGGGGGGGGCAGATTATCCCAGTCAGTTCTAGTGAAAAAAGCAAAATTCTTGCCCTAAAATCTCCAGAGGGTGTGCTTTAGGCTGAAGAGAAACCCCTTTAATGAAATATGGATTCTGGTTTTCTGTTTTGTTTTTAAACCCCATTCCCTGTGTTAATTATTAATTAGCACTTAAAAGTAGAGAGAGCAGTACTAAGTGGATACAGTTATATTTAGATCCCAGCTGCCAGTAACCAAATTTGAAGTGGGTGTCTGGTCTCATATTTTTGTAGGATAAAATGCTGCACTCAGAGAGGTTAAAAAAAAAAAAAAGTAAAAAAAAAGTGGTTCCCATACTGAAATATTAAAGCAGAAAACTGGTACAGTGAGTGTCTGCAGAAAATAGCAGGCAAAGGAATCCCTCTTCACCTCTGGGAGAGAGATGATGGGAAGAAAGGGGAGTCCTCAACCCTCTTATGGGAAAAGGGGAAACAAGGAGAAAAAAGAACTTCCCATTGCTCTTGGGGAGAGAAAAGAAGCGTCATCATGAGTAAGAATAGCAAAGGGATTCCCTCCCTGCACAGAGAGAAGACAGAAGGGGAAGGGAATTCCCTCTCTCCATTGGGAAAGAACAGAAGGGAAGGGAATTCCCTTTGTTGCATTTATACTTCGAGCTCTAATTAATCTTGAAGGTTTTGCACTTCTGTTAAGATCAAAGCAATTCTGTACATCAGGCAAAAACTGCTTTCCTTGAGCTGCAGGAAGTCAGTCTTGAAATTCTGATGGAATTTAGGGATTTATATCATTATTGTCATGTGGCCAGATGCAGTCTATAACTTTTAAACACAATCTACAAGGGGTCTTTGTTGCTTTAGCCTCAGGCTTGCAGAGATTTCTATTACAGCTTAAGATTTGTTTTTCTATGACTTAATTGTCACTTCAGTTAAAGGGCAAGCAGCAGAGGTGCCAGTAGAGCAGCAAAAAGCGCCAGGAGCAACATATGGGACTGAAATGCCTTATAAAGTAAGGATCACAGGAACCCAGTTGCCTGCAGGGGAAAGGTTGCATAAACAAATATTTAACAAGGAAAAACAGTGAGGTCTTTGCAGTAATCATACAAAGATCCCAAAATAGATAATGAAGACATATAAAGCATACAATTTCCCTGGTGTGCTGCAGCCCATGCGCACATGCTTGAAATAGCATGTTGGGTTATGCCTCTGTTGTGAAGATATTTTGAGTTTTGCAGTTCTAGTGTAGGATGAATAGAGGGCAGTGCTGGGTACTGTGACCTTCTAGAAATCCACTTGGCTTCTCCACTGCTAAACAAGGTTAGTTCTGACTAATTTTCTGAATGGTTTGTTGACTGGAAAAAGTGGCAATGGATCAGATGCAGTTGTGATCATGTCGCAAGGGAAAGGTTACAATGTTCAAAGACTTTTTATACATATTTCATTGGTTAAAAGGTTGAATTTCTTATCCTGAAGGAACATCGGGACTCTGTTATTTCTCTTACCTTTATCTCCTTGCTTTATGTGCTAAGGTAATGCTAATTAATGCCTGGATGGAAAAATCAGCTAGTGTATCACCATAGATAGCAAAGAACACTTGCATTGGCAATTTCTCAATTTTCTGCCCAATTTTGACTTTAAGTGTGGGGATGCCACAATCACTAGTTGATTTGTGACTTGATACAGTTAGCTGGGGACCCAACCAATTTCATGTGTACATAATTTGCTGTACAATTCCCAGAAGATACAGCTGTTATTTCCACCCACAGTGAATGATCTCTTAAGTAACAGCATAGGCAGAACAGAGTTTGTTTTACTCAACTGGCTGTAACTAGGTTGTGGTCCTAGCAATCCTTAAAAGACAGTGGGGGATGGAGACTAGATGTTTGTTTGAAAAAAACAAACTTCTAGTGTATCTAGATGTGAGTAGTGTATGTATTTTGGCCTATTTTAATTTGTATCGCCTGTGTTTGAGGCAGTGTGGGGAAACCACCTGCTCACACTGCCTTTCTTCAAAGTGCAGACTTCAGATAAGAATGCCAAATATATCACCCTTTGATAATCTGTCAAAACACTTTTTTTTTTTCTGATTCTGCCTGCAGAGCAACCTCTGTCTGAAAAGCTGTTCCCAGGGTAAATAAGGAAATGCATGAAAAAAATTTGGGAGAGGTACCAAGATTGATCTTATCTTTTGTGTCACTATGTTTTAAGGCACTGAAGTGGTAGAGAAGAGAATACTTCAAGACAAAATTGTAACATTCTTTCTCTCCCCCGACATATCCCAGAAACAGATTTTTTTTTTAACTTGAAAATTTGCTGTGTTTTTATACCTCATCCTAGTTTCAGAGTGTGACAGACATTTGAGAACAAGCAAGATCACTAAAAGAACTCTTTTGTTTTGTACTTTATCAAACATAAACTGGAATATATAAAAGAAGAAAGAGCTTTCTAGAGTTTCATTAAACATTTATGAGTGCTGCTGTAATTCTCTGAATTAATTTTATTTTTATGTATGGAAATATACTTCACTGCAGTAGTTGTAAAAGAAACTAGTGGTTCATTGAAAAGATCATGTCTTACATATTTTAAATAAAACTCTTCCTACTCTCCTATTTTCCACTTGGCTCAAAAATCAAATGTACTGAAAATTGAGCTAAAACAAGGGAACTGCTGACTCCCTTACTGCAGGTTCAGGGAAGAATACATGGGAGAGAGAAAGAGAAAACAAATAACCTCTGTGACCAAAAATAACATCCACTAATGCTGAACTTGGGGATAAGTATTCAAAACATTTCTGAATGTCTCCCAAATGACCTTTGCTAAGTAGTTTAACCATAAATATGATCGGTCAAGAATTTAAGTTTTTCAATTTAGGGAAGATAATATTGAGACCATGGGAGGAATACCTATGATCCTGCTAAGGGAAAATGGGTGATATACAAAAAGGAACACTAATGTGGCAGCACCAAATGTATAGAAGTTGTAGGAAGAGCAGCACAGTTTTGAAGTCCAATGTGTGCAACATAGGAAAAAAATGACAAGCAGTGAACCATAGGAATAGCTCTTCTACCACTTCGTTTATGAAAAGTCACTTGCTGTGAAGCCGTTGGGATCTGAAAGGTGAAGTTTGCTACACATAGATACTGAAAAGCTGTTCGCAAGGAAACAGTATGGCACGACAGCCTGGAACCAACCTTCTCACGCCCACCCTAAAGTGCTATTTACAAGCAATTCACCCACTGCAATATGGTTATTTGAATGTAACAGAGGACATGGGAAATGTATATTTTGCTAGAGAAAAGTAACATTGCCAGGTTGCATTAAAAATCTGTTAATAGTACATCTAAATAGAAATAAAAGGTCAGCTCCTCAGCTTGGGTAGGCCAGAATGACTTTCTGAATTGAATGAAGATAGTGTAGTTAAACTCTGTGAAGGATCCAGCCTGCTGGCCCTACATTGTTCTAATAAGTCAGTAGTAACCATCAGTACTGGCAGAGCTCAAATCTTTCATTAACACTGTGGTATCTCAGTTTACTATATCACATGCCAAGTTTTGGGGAAGCTGGACTATGATGCAAGAGTGCTGTTAGGATGAAGGAGGTTACACAGGCTGAGTTCATCAGCATTAAGCTATATATTATGGCAAAGGTAAACTATTTCATGTAACAATACATGGATGAGAGGCAAAGCACTGCAGATACAGTATGTGATTATAAAAATTCTGCAGCTGTTATTGACTAAAAGGATTTGGTTAACTTACTGTCCACTAAGTAAAAGCTTTTGGAAATAGAGTTAGATTTTGCATTTCTGAGTTTGATTGTGCTGAGATTGCCACAAATTTGTGGCTTACTTCCCAAGGTCTCTGTCTTGGGCTTGCTATCATTGACACGGCTGTTGAAAGAGAAAATCATCATGCCTGTTCATTAAAAATGTTCTCAGTAGCTCTAGCAAAGACCACAGGCTGCTATGTCAGTTGTTTAATGTCAAACTCCTTACCCATTTTTAATCATTTATTAAAGGTCCATAATCCAGAGGAGAGAGAGAGAGGAAAAAAGAGAATCAACCAATGAAAGCACACAAATTTAAGAAAATATCTTGACTTCACACTTGCTAGAAATATGTTTGATATGTATGCAAAGCTACTGCTGGATAACCAGGGAATATCATTAACATCTGGGCAAGGGAGAAGACTTTGGGAGAGTAAGAATACTTCTGCCAGTTTTTTTCCAGCTGGTTAAGAGGAGTCAGATAAGTTAGGGTAATATAAACAAAATTAGCAGAGAATCTTGAATGGCAGGAGCTATCAAGCAAAGTTTAGTAGAGGATGTGCTACAGTTGTTTCTGTTTCTGCATGCTTTTACAAAGAGTTTGTCCTGAGGCCCTTTCCACATGAGTTTAAATGTGCTGAAAGCTGTCAGACTTCTTGCTCCAATTTTGTATATGTAACCTCACCATAGCATAGCGGGCTGATGAGCCAAATAATGTACAAGTGTATCACAGTCCTACAAATCTTGCTTTGTTCTTTGATTTTATGAGCCAGCCTCCCAAAATATCAGGAAAACAAAAATGTGCTTTATTTCTAATTTCTTCTCAACTGATCCTCATGCTTGGCTATGCCCAACCACACACTGAAGCAAAAGTTTAGAACTTTCCTGTAGTATGAATGTATTCCTTGACATAGACATAGAAATTATTAGCTTGTAAGAACCATTTAGATGCCTCTTAAATACCCAGGCACAAAAATATTGGCAACATTGCCATATTATGAAACATACAATTAGTTAGTAATCTGCTTGCTTTTTATATATTTTTTTTATGTGATGGAAATGGTAATCCTCTGGCTGTCACAGAATATTTGGTGTCTGTTGTGCTTGATGTTGCATAACATGAAAGGGAGAATATAAAAGATCAGAATACGGTTAAGGTATCTGAGAATAATATTTCAGTGTCTAGACCTCAACAAGAGAATAAAAATGAGCTGGTGTATCTAGGCTGGCAAATGAGCAAAACAAAGCAAGGTCTCACATATAAGTTGGCTAAATAAGTACATTTTCTGGTTTAACTCAGGAAATACTGCTTGAGAGGTAAGAGGAATAAAATTTTTCTTTTTTAAAATCTATATATAAAGAATTTTCTCGTTACTCCCCAACTTAAATATTTTCAGTCCCTTTTAAATGGATTAGTGAAGACTGCCAGGGAGAAACAGAACTTGCCATTAAAGTCTAACAGGAATGGTTCACCCCCTTTATTCAGTCCACTTAAAGTGGGTTCATGGTAAATAATTAAAAAAATGCTTGACAGGCAGATTTTATTAGAAAGTTTGATACCACAGTGCATGGCAAGTTTTTAGCCAATGGTACATTTAATAGATACAGAAATGTCTTTCAAATGTACCTGGGAATGATTTTAAAAAATTAGGAGCAGTGAATCTAAATAAAAATTTATCCAACAGCAAATTATAGTTCAGAAAATATAAATGTCCTGCATCATGAATCTGTTAATGCCAAGAGGAAAAATCCATAGATCTCAATATGGTTTTTAGCCAAAGACTTAAGAAAAAAACATTCATTATATTCCCTTCTTATTAATACTGTTGTTAATGATGGTGGCACAGATGGGAAGTTATGTGGCATTATGAGATGGGAGGCAAAGATATGACAAGGAATCCTCCAAATATAACTATCACGATAAATCACTGATTTGGTAACATCAAATTTCTAACTTGCCACATTTCCAGGCATGATGTTTTATTTCAAATTAGTCTGCTTACTTGTTTTGGTGTGTGTTTTTTTTTGTTTGTTTGGTTTTTTTTTTGTTTGGTTTGGTTTTTTTTTTCTTTTCCAGATATCTGACATTTTGACTAAGATCTAGAAAAAACCTGAATGTCATAAGTAACATCTGGATGGGGATGATCTGACACTCCAGTCAGTAATGAGAAGCAAAAGGTGACTAAGGAAATAACTGCTCTTTTTATCTTGTGTTCGCCCTGCTGTTCATGGATGAGTGCCTCTACCCCATTTCACCATGTCATTACAATTCACTATCAGCTGTCTTTAACTTATCCCATCCCACGTGTCAATAATGGCAACTGATATCAGGTCTGTCTGTGACTTCAGTTGCGTTCAATTGTTTTGCTATATTTTGTTTTACTAATGGATTTCTTTCCTGCTAAATTTGTCAGTGGCTCTAGATGTGAAAGATCCACAGCTACTGTGTATCCAAATGGCTTTTATTGTGATTCATGCTTGCTAGCCAGTAATCCATGCATTCCCCATAACAGACCCTCACTAGTGCCTTCCTACCTGTTCGGGTTTTTTTTTCAGATAGATTTATTTCATAGTTGAGCTTCCTCTTTCTATTTATTTTAGGTTTGGTACTTAAAGTGATGTAAAGTTGAACAGAACACACAGAAAAAAAAATCAAATCTCCAGTCAAAACATAGTAGAAAACTCTGCTCTGTTCTGCATGTGTGTTCCTATTAAAGTCAAGGAGACTGCACAAGCAGAAGACCGTTCAGAACAGGCTTTGACCCATAACTATTGCTATTTTGCAAGGGGATTTACAGCTCTTTTAGCTGCTTGGCGTAAGGGCACATGACCCTTGCTTCAGTAGGAGATATCTGGTTCATTAAACTGAACAATTAGCCTCAAGAAAATCTATACATTTGATTAGTTAAACCATCTTTTGTAGACACAGAAGTTCTCACTAATTAGTAGCAAGAATAATTTGTGTTTTACTGCAATATCAATCAGGATTATGTGTGTTAAATAATTTATTCATTAGGCAATACAATTATGCTGCAGTTAAAAAAAAAAAGTAATTTTTCTGTAACCGAGCAACATAAATAAAGGAAAACATATAGCTCTGCTTATTGTAACAGCACAAGAAACTATTGCAGATGATACAGCTAGGAACCTATACCATTAAAACGAAGGTGTAATATGACTTTCTTGCCACAGTTTCCTTGAATTGAAACTGTCTTGAATATTTGAATAGCTCCATCAACATGTTTCTTTTCTTTCATATTTTTAGATGCTTAAAGATTACTATAGCAATTTCTTTTCATTGCACCCAAAATCCTTCACTGCAAAGAAAACCAGAATTCTCATAAAAATCAGAATACAGGGAAAGTATTTCAGCAGTGCAGTATACCATAAACTTACACAAAGATACAAGTAATAACTAATCTAGATTAAAAGTAACTGGCAACATCAGCAAAGGAAAGAAGCTTTTGTATTGTAAGAGTTTTGATCAGCGACACTTCACCTCACTAATAAGCAAAACCAAACATGGCAATTCCAAACTAAAGCATCTCCTTTATTTTTCTAATCCCAAAGTTAAAAGCAAAAAAGTGTCAGTCTCAGTTGTGGCAAGCCCTCTCCCGACCCATCTTTCTGACTTTTAAACACCAATCTGGGTTAACTTAAAATGTACTTGCGTGCAGTTTTTAGCCCAAGTTCTAATTCCAATGAAACTGATGCACACATCTGGAACAATTTTAGTGAAGTAGAGTTACTGCAAAGGTACATTCAAATCAGAGAAGTGCTGACTGAAATAGGCCTATATTTGGATATCTTTAGTTTTGGGGTTAGATCACAGAAGACTATTTTAAAATACATTCTATTGTTTGCAATAAAATAATCAGAACTTTGCAGGCTTTGATTGGAACTGATAGAAAATGCTTTTGAGCTCTTGCTTAAAAGCTTGAAAGGTGTTAAAACCTTTATTCTGAGTTTATCCTGTCATAGTGAAAGGCCTCTCACCTAAGTGACTTGAATCTGTGTTGGATGAGACTGATCTTTCATCGGCCTAGCAATTAGACTCCAGTTGTGTGTGTTTCTTCACCTAACAAAGTCTGTTATGAAACAGTTTTTCCAGGAAATTTGAAAAAAGAAATGTGAAGAGATTTGTTCAAGACAAGTAATTTCAATTACACTTGTAGTTAATGAGTAAGGAACAAAACTTATCCCTTATCCTGTTATCCCTACAGATTTTTCCAGCACTCCTTTAATCTTATATCAGGGTTATATCAGGGACTGCTCTGACTCTCAGAGCTGCCAGAAACCTGGTATGCAGCTGTACAAACTCTTTTCACCTCCCCTCTTTGGCCAGCATTTTCTACATGCATAATACAAGGTGCTTATACAGAATCTGGCCAAATGTCTTGTCCTAATGGTTCCTGTCAATTATAACAGCATTACAAATGGCTTTGTAATTTCAATTTATGCCAAATACATTGGCATACTACTGGCTACTGCATTAATTTTTGTTGCACATAGACCTTCAATAGCAGAAAGACAATCAAGCTGTTTGTTTTGGTATTATATATATAAATACAATGATTATATATATCACTTAAGCCAAAGATATTTCTAAGGATCAATGTAAGAAGATTTTAAATTAAATTTGAGAAATTTATTATTTTTTAAAAAATAGAAAATTTCCAGTAAAAGCAAAAGCAAACCAGAAACTATTTATGTCTTTGGACTGCTTTTGGGAAATTTTCAGTCAAAGAGAGTAGATGGGAATTTTAAAAGTTTAGTACTTCTTCTTTAGACAGCTTCATGGTGTGCAATTGTGAATTGCACCACTGATGAGGTATTTGGTAGCTGAAAAGGTTTCCTTTGACACTTTGAAAAAAAAAAAAGTTTTCAACTTTCCTACCTTGGAGCAGTAGTTTTGGAATTTTTTTTGTCTCATTCACTTTATTGACACCCCTTCCCACATGTTCTGAGACCATGGTCAAAAAAGCCACTATGATATCTGTAGCCTTTCTAAAAATTGCATTCCTCAGATTTTTCTCTTATTTTCATTTGGATGCTGGGATGCAGAGCCAAATTATACTTCCAGATTTAAGTAGTTGTTAGCAGTCATAATAGCATCTGTAGAATTCAAAGTAGTCATCTTTACTACAAATAAAGCATTATTAGCCACACACACTCTGAAGTCCTAGGGTAACACATTAGTTATGCCATCCACACGAATATTTAGCTCTTGAAGGAGGGCTGCCACATTTTAAAAGAAGCATTATTAAATATTAGTAATAAAATTTCAATAACATGATTAGTAACTCTTAAGCTTAATGGGTCTAGTCCTATTTCTGCAATAGGCTGGAAGAAATTGCCTAAGTGTTATATTGATGTAAAAACAGGATAAATGAGAATACAGTCCACTGTAATTTAGTATACATTTATATTGTTGCAGCAATACCACAAATATTTTAAAGAGAAATAAAAATACTTAATGGGGTATATCCTAGTCTTTAAATTGGCTTTTTGTACTATTCAGGCCCTTGATGATTTGTACAACATTCCTATTATTTGCGCTATATCAGTATGTATTTTGCTGCATAATTCAAAGCACAGTGAATGCCTTTATTGTTGAGTTCTTAGTAAGTTTCTAAGCTGGCCAGGAAGCCACGACCACGAGTTCAAGTCCCACACCAAGACTTGGACTGAAACCCAGAACTGATACCGCAATGCAGTATTAGAGATATTACTGCATTTGATGTTCATTCTTTAGGATAAAATGTTAAGCTGGTGTTTGCTTCATTAACCTTGAGTAGTGGTTTTGTGGAAGTGGTTCAAAATGATGCTTTTTAAAAAGAACGTATAATACCCTATTCCCTGGTCAGCTGTCATTTCTCCCCCTACTCAATATTTAAAAATTCTCTTACAAGTTGTTAGTGAGCACATAGTAGTTGTTCTTTTACACATCTGATAGGTATGTCACTATTTTGGGAAGTACTTAGAGAAGAGCATGATTGTATCAAGTCACATTCTAGTTTTGCACATCTAACACTCTCTTTGGGCTTGAGAGTTTTTAAGAAAAAATGTGTACTGAAGTGACTGTTAAAAGAGTTCTGGTGATCTGGGGCACTGCAGTAAAAGCCCTGCCATCTTTTGAATGGGTACAACATATAACGCTGTGCCAATAAATAGGCAAGCTTGTATTACCATGCACCAGCTCTTTGCATAAAGCTACAAAGGAAAAAGATTCTTGAATTTTCCATCTACTCATTTTACAAGTGGAAGACTGGAAAAGCAATTAAAGTGTATATAGGTATCTAGTTAGATTTTGCCCTGATCCCTGAAGTATCTGAATGCTGCATACAGACCTTGTTTCTTAATCTGCTGTCTGCTCAACTTCTACCACCTGCTTGTTTGCCTTAGTATGACATGAAATATTTTTATTCAGTGAAATAATTTATGGCATAAGGGGTAACCTAGTTTTTAAGAAAATGTATGTTTGGAACTACAATTTTCCTCTTTTTAGTTGTTAGTGAAAAATTGTATCTGAAATTTTGTAATAAGAAGGATATGTGCTAACATTGTTTATTTTATTTTTTCCAGAAAATGAATGTTCTTTTAAGTTCTGATGAAAAGCTTCTCCACAGGAATTTCTCCTCAGTCTTTGGTTTCTGTATATAACCTTGAAACAAGTATCACAGCTGATCATGACTTAACTATTGGTCTTGACATATTTGGTTTCTGCAGTTCATAAGTAACAGTTGTGCAAGGACCAGTTGATGTCTTCAGTATTAATTATGAAGTCAGAGATTTGTCCTGAGCTTCTGCTTACCTGATAGACTAATTTATACTGTCCCTGGGAGCATACAGTTAATAGGTGGTGGCAGAAATAGTGCTTTAAGCAGTAAAAAATGCTTTTACAATGGGAACGGTAATCCAGTTTTCCATAAAACTGGCAAATGTCTGACATTTGCCCTGTGTTAGCCTGTATGGCTGTAGAGTTAGGAAAATCCTGTTGTTTCTTGCTGGGATTAAAATGAAACACAACCAAACTAATGACAAGAATAAAAGACAGACTGGAGGGGAGAGTGTTAAACAGAGCAGAAGGAACTAGAAAAGATAGTCGGAAATTGGTCTCCTGTTTGCAGCACTAACAATGCCTTTAGAAATAGTGAGTATCAGTACCTTCACTTAGATAAACAGAAATTTAAATATACAGACTAGTCACTGAGGAATGATAAAAGCAGAATGGTGTCTCTTGGGAAGCAGGGCAGACATCTACATTTTATAAAATTTTATAAAAGTAATTATAAATTTTTTAGAATTAAACCATAAAATAATGATGGGAAAATCTTAAACTTTTATTTGGTTGTCCACTTTTATAAATATATGTATTAAATGAAAAGACCATAGATTTTTTTCTCGACTTTTATGTAATACAAAGGATACTACAGGATCCTACAGTAGTTACATCACAGACCTACTTTTATCTTATAAGTATTTTTAATATTCCTTATGAGATACATTAAAAATCAGATGAATATATTATATTATGCATAATAAAATAGAGGGAAAAATGCAAATTTTGTCTCTCCTTTAATTCTACATCACTATTATAATTACTGAATTTGACAGAATCTCAGAGGTTAAACATATTAAAGGGTCAAAAGCTTTTTAAATCTGTTTTCTTTGTCACTCACAAAAAGGCTCCAATTGGTTCAGAATGAACATTTTAAGAACATAATGCAGATCTAAGGGTGAACTCACTTTTAACATTTCAGATTTCAAAACTATTATAAGTTTGAAACGTGAGAATTTTTAAGAAGGTTTTGTTAAAGAAACTCTATGCCCATATTTTTCTTGATTACGGGATGTTTGGGATCAGTATTTGAGTTCAGATATTGTTTATTCTTCTCTTTGCACATTTCATAAAGCCTTATTGATTACTGATATTAATGAGAATTATACAATGGGACTAGTCACATTTTTCCATTAAGAACTAATAAAATTAAAGTAGTATTTTAATCATATTTATGTCCATCTTTCTCCACTGTTTGTTTGATTGTTCTTTTCCCCCTAGATCTAACATTTTTAAGTAAAAACTGATCTTAGGTCACTTTCAGCCTAAGTTTTTAGTATTTTAGTCATATTCAATTCTCATTTTGGCAGTTTGAATCCAAACGTTTTGACTCGGTAGATACAGCAGCCTTCTCCATGTGCTGAAATAATGTTCGCTTTTTTTGAAGCTTGCATTTTGGCTCCTGTGTTTTCTGCTGGCCTTTTTGCTGTCTTCAGAGATGTTTTCATAGAGGGCCACACTTTGCTTCCAGTGCTTTTGTAGCAGCTCAGTGGGAGGGGGCCTTTGCTTTATATCCAGGCAGTTGAACTCCTGTTGATTTTATTGCATTTCCATTGCAGGACATGTGCCTCCCTATAGCACTCTGCAGAACCTGCCTTAGGTATCCTATGGAATTATGTACCTCAGTTAGGTGATACCTGTATTTGAAGGAAGTTTGTAAATAATGTATGGCCAATGAAGCTGTATCATTAACAAACAGGCAGAGGTGAGTCCTTTAAATGGCAGTAGTCAAAACTTTATTTTATCAAGTATCTGGAAATAATTTCTTTATGTTGGTGATTTTAAGAATAGCTATTTTGCACTTGAGAGTAATCCAAAGAAAAAGGTGCTCTTCAATTTACATCAAAGGGACATCTTTATTACCTTGATGCATCAGAGGGATGATAGGAAAATATAGTTTGTTTTTAATATGAAGAAATAAAATGGCCTTTCAGTGAAAGACCTTTCCCAATGAAACACCCCTGAGATGGGTATGGTGAAAAGGGCTAAAAGGTCTTTTGGAGTTTTTCCATGGACTTATTTTCAGGTTGTGCTGACAGGAATAGTGAAGATAGACTGCTTCTTCTCTTAGGACCAGTGCGAGGCTCTGACCATCTTCTAGTTTCAGAGGACCCGAGGCTTAACACTGGGTCTGGGACTCTTGAAATCTCTGAGTTTTCTTGGGCCCAGGCTGCTGCAAGCTTCTCTTTCTGTTGCCACACACTGGAACTCTAATTTCCTAAATAGTAAGGTGAGTGCTTAGGAGTTAAGTTTACTGCCAGCTACATTAACTCATAGCCCTTTACATGCACATCTACACGTATGAATCTGTGCTGGGGATCTGGGTCATATTAGCACCTGCGCGCTGTGGATACAGCTGCAAAGCCGGGGGCACCACTCAAAGTAGTTCAGGCTGGTTCACAAAAACAAGCTGTGAAATTTACAGCTGATTCCCAAATCAGCTGTTAGCACGCTCTCCAGCACACCTTGCTTTAGCCTCTCCTGGAAGTCCCTGTTCTGTACCAAAGATGATGAATGGTGTCCTGCTCATGATGAAGGAGAAGCTGGAAAGAGAAGATCAAGAACTGTCCTCTGAACTGAACTGAATTTTCAGGCATTACTCACTACCCTGCCTTTCATTCCTGGCCCTAGAAATCCTTGGACCTTGTTTGGTAATTACTTCTTACGACTGGGAGAGGATGCTTGTCCACAGAGGCCCTTCTGCACAGCTCCATGGCTTCCTGCAGAAGTGTTTTTTATTGTTATGTGATCTTTTCATGCAGAAAGAGATGCCTGAGCATTTGACAAAAACTGTACAGAGCTGGCAACCTAGTGCAGTGTACTTAAAAAATTGAGTCAATAAGAGCCCTGGCCCAAATTACAGTATCTCTGCACTGTACATGTCATAAATCAGACCTTCAGAAATATCTAATTAGGTAGCATAAAAAAGTCCTGGGTAATTTCTAGCCAGCTACTTTAATCACATTTTTTTTTCTAATTGATTACTTCAGAAAACAGATTAAATATAGTGAAAAAAAGCACATCAAGAAAACCTAGCATTCAAATAATCTACACACAGTACTTTGTCACCACACTGCTTTACATCTTATATCTTCACTCTGCTACAGAGAAAAATCATTTTGCTATCCTATAAATAACCATGCTTTTATCAAGGTTCAAGAGAAAGAAAAACAGTTTAAAACACTTCCAAGAGGGAGTCTTGACTTTCAGTCCTCTGCTCCGCCTAGTGTGTGCTTGTTTCAATTAAGGTAGATGAGGGAAAGGGGTGTTAGCTCACCTTCCTACTCTTCTTGTAAGCCCAGATAAAAGACAAAAACAGCTCCAACCTGAATTATGGCATTTGCAACAATTCCCATGGAATCAATGTGTTAATTTTACTGTAAGGTCTGTGTTCCCTGTTCACGCTCTCTTCCCACCTGGTGGGTACATGCCATCCAAGATTTGCTGGTGTGGCCCTTTTGTGTCCTTTCTGCCTGCTTTGTGCTATTTTGTAAGTAGGTTATAAGCCCTGTATGTTTGGAATAATCATTGTAATGAAGATGCTGTTTACTGGCACAAGCCCAAACCAACCCTGAAAGTTTAATCTTGAAGATGTTAGGTATTTGAATTTCCAACAGACCTCAGATCTAAATTTCTCATGGTAGAGTAAAAATGTCCAAGCCAGTCTTCCTACTTTTGAATTCAGCTATTTTAAATATGGGTACAGAGAGATTCAGCATTTGCAGAAATGACTCAGTTGAAACATGACATGAAAAGTTAGTAGGGTGGAGCCTGAAAGGAAGTATTTCTGTTGTTGCTATCCCACAGTTCTGCCAAGGACTAAAATATTTCATGCAGTCTCATGCAGTCATTTATGCACATGCTTTCTTATTGTGCTTATATATTTCTTACAGTGCTTATATTTGCTTTCTTTCCTTTTGGAATGGTCTGTAATATATAGCTTCTCCAGAAGATTCTCACTCTTGAAGTCCGAACAGGGCTCCAATTCAAGTGCTACATCAAGCGGTCTGTTTGACTTTTGCACTTTGATTTAATACAGAGCCGAGCCAATTTCATATGGTAATATTGACTATATCCTTGTTTGATAAATAGTGTTAGGCATCCAATTTAATTATAATTATATAATTATAAGTAATTACAACCACCATAGTAAATATATCTGAAGCTATTTACTACGTTTCCCTTAAACTGTATTAAAGCTAAAAATCAACATTGGTACCAAAAACAATGAGTATTCTCTGCTGGATATTTCCAGTTGCTCTGAAGAAATCATTTGTAGAATAGTAGTGAATTTGTAGTTTGTCCCTTTTGTGTTTTACCATACCTAGGATATTTATTTTAGAGGTAACATGAAAAAGATGTGCAAATAAGCACAAGTAGCAGCAATGAAAAAGACAACATTAATACTACATTTATTTCTGTATTATCATTTGTAGATATTACTGCATGCAGTATATTATTACTGAGTTTTAAAATTGCAGAAGATAGATCCTCTATGATATAATAAAGATAAAAACAACAGTGAACTATGCAGCAAATCAGATTTATAACTGTCCTAAATTTGCAACTCAGGTTAGACTTTCAGAAAAGATCAGCTCTCATTTAGGCACAGAATGCAGGCCATTATTTGCAGACCCCATAAGCAACCAAAATAAAAATCCTCACAGAACAAAGAGCAGTGTATTGTAATTCAGTAAACTTTTCTTGAAAATCTGGCCATGCATTGTAATGCCTGGCCTGAAGGAAAGGTGAACATATATCATAATTTGAAAAAAATTACAAGGTTAAAATTATGGGCACCTTTGTAAAGAAAGACAGTATGATTCCTGCCAACTAGCAAACTACAGAACTGAGTAAACAGCTACTTGCCAGGTGTGCTCAGCTGATTCATGTTCAGCATATGACCACACCAGCTGCCTTACTTATGTTGAGTTGAAAGAGAATTTCAACAAAAGAAAATAAGTAATTCTATGCATGCTTGACAATCCACGTTTCCCTTCCTCTCCCCACTGAAAGCTGTAGTAATATTAAAGGTGAAATGAGCTATATGCATGGCACTAACTAGAGACTTCTCTGGCTGGTTTTTGCATGCTTTTCTTCCACTTGCTTAAACACAAAGACTTCTCAATGACTCTAAGACTGTAGCCCTGAGATCCTAAAATTTCTCAAAATAGAATTTATTTGACCACCACTGATTGAAGGCTGATACACTCTGCACAGCTAAAACGGATTTCAACTTGATTCAATCCTATTACATTTTTCCTTTGTACACTGCTGTTGCATAAGAACATTGTCAGTTTGCTCAAAGTATTGGTAGCACAGCAGAAGAGGACAGACTCAAAAACATTCTATTTTTTTCTGTTTAGTTTTCTTTAGCAATTTTTTTCTTCTACAATATATAGATGATATGTCCATGGCAGGTAATAGTGAACTTTCTTTATAATTCTTGAACCCCTTTTGGAAAGTTTCCTTTGCAGATAATATCTAAAAGATAGCATGTTAACTTTGATCCCCGATCTGGGTTCAGATTCTGGTATTTTATTCCCATAAAATGTAAGACACTATCAACACAGGCATGTATGAAGGCCTCTATACTGCCTAAAATATTGAAAGGAAAGCTGAATTTACCATTGCAGGCTTTGGAAAAAGCAATTTTGGGGTGATGCACAGCAGCCTTTGGCCAGACATTTTGCTTATGCTTTTTGCTGCACTTAGAAAGGCTGATTAGGTAGGCTTAATGGAATTGTCAGACCTGTACTCAAAAAAGGTTTATATTACCACTTTAAAATAATACACTTCTTTTTCAAAGCCAAAAGACCCAGGCAGTTCCATGGTTGAACTCACTGCCCTGATCTCTAAAATTTCATATTATATTCCCTTTGATTATCCTGGGTTCCAAGGAGAAAATGGTAATTTCAAAGAATAATAAAAATGCCGTAACCCTACAGATTAGGGCTGTAGTTAGTACGAAATTACTTCAATTTTAAAATCTCTCTAAGTTATTTTGCTCTCATAATTGCTTGCAAAATGTACAGTGTAATATATTCTGTATCTAAAAAGGAATGACTCACTGATCATTAGAAGGGCGATCTGTTCAAAAAGGTCTCAAAAAAGCATATACTTGTAAAGCATTTATCAAATATCTAAATATCAAATATGTAACTATCAAATATTTTCAAGCATTTCAAATTAAAATGAAAACACACAAGCTTTTCAGTTATTGAAAAACCTTAGAAATGAAACTTATTTGGTTTGGCAGGTTGGGTTTACATTTTGTTTTCAATAAAGACCATAAATAACTGGGAAGTAACCACCATTTCTGAAGTTATGTTAGTCATAAGGGTAAGTTGTTTTGTAATACCTGTTTGTAAAGATAACTGTATTCCTCTGCAAAGCACAGCATCAGAAACAAGGCTTAGAAAAGCCATCCTTTTGACTGTTCGTCACATTCTGACTTTACATAAGCCTTGCAGGGCCAAGTTCTTTAATCATTCTCCTTGACAAAAACAAGTCAACATTTGCAATTGGCTATTAATGGGCAATCTGACAATGACAATTTGGTACAGTCTGAGAGTAAGAAATGATTTGTATATTCTCATTCCCTTAAATTAAAAATAAGACATATGTTAGAGTGCTATGTACACTAAATTAACCCTATACAGAAATGAAGCACATACAAGTAGCTACCCTGAATACTACACTGTATCTGTTACATGCAGAAATGATTGCAGTTCTATTGTCAATGTGTGAATCTCTCATTAACTACTGTAGAAGTAGGAATGGCTTTGCATCTGAGTTGAAATGAAAAACACATTTAAATAAAAAAAAACTACCAAATCAGAAATTCTTACATAGTACTATAGTGTAATGCATACACTAGATATGTTCTGCTCTGCATCACCAAATTAATTGATTGTAGGGGCAACCAGCATTGGTAACGCAACGCCAGGAACTGCTGTTGTACACCCCCAAGAGACTTCTATCTGTCACATGGGAAGAGAGTAAAAGACAGTTTCTTTTAGACAGTCACTAAAGCAGGTTTTATCAATGAAATTTTTAACATCACATTTGGATGATTAAAAATAAAATCCAGCATGAAACAAACAGATTTGTAAGTGTCAAATATGCAAGCAATAGGGAGAAAAATTATTTTAATAATTAAAATTTACGATTAAAAATATTGTCAGTGCTGTTTTAGTTAGTAGAAGTATATTTAATGAAGCTTATCAACACTTTCAAACAGCAGTTGAACTCATCATTAATAATATTCATTAAATATGCTTTAATTGTCACATTGTGTTTGTTTAACAGTCCTTGTCTATATATATAAAGAACTGAAAGAAAACACGGAATGGGTTACAGATCTGAATAGGCTGTCAGGCCACACAACTGGAGTGACTTAAATCAGTGAGATGGTGTCTCAATTATCTTTTTTAATATCCTCAGATGGAATCACATCCCTAAAAGATGAGTATTTGAAATGGCACTGCTTAAAACCATGGATCTGACATCACTGAGGTACCACAAAACTGCAGGATTCCCAGTGCTTTGCTGCTGACACATATAGTGTGTCAGGGGCCAGCTCCAGCAGGGTGCTGAGTGCATCAATGCTGGCAGCCAGATGTGCTGAGCTCCTGTCAGGAGGTAGTTAGCACACTGTGATATTGATTTTGTTTATTTGATGGGGTAGGGGAAGGGTAGTCGGCATTGGTCTAAAGGAAAAGCGCAGTATTAACCCTTGAAGGAAATAGCTAATTTCTGTCTCCCCAAGTCACTTTTAACCTGGAAGAGCATAGGACAAATCACTGTATCTATCATTTCTTGAAGAAAATATGACATAAAAACTGGCAGAAGAGAAATGGAGAAATGCTGTGTTTTGCTGTGACTTATATAAGGAAATGTTAGCAACGAACTTTTTCTTATGAGATGAGACAGTGTGTCAATGAGGTTACCTCCCTACTGAAAGCCACTACAAGAATTCCAAATGATGTGAAAAATATTTCTCTCTTAGGAGATCTGTCTTCTGCACATCTTTAATGATGGGAATGAAGTGCTGAATAATGTGTGCCAGGGATGCCCTAGTTGTTTGCCAGTGGCAGTTGCATTTATCTTCCAGTATAAGACAATTGATTAGCTGCTTCTAAAACTTACAAGAAGACCTCCACTGCAATTATCTTTAGCATTAAGCTGTTCAGATGACTGTAATCCATGGCAAAATAAGCATTAGAATGTCTGTTTTCTTCTTAACTCAAACACATGTTCGTATAAAAAATCTCCCAAAGAAAACTGGGCAGATGCCTATGGGCCAGGCAGATTGGCCTCCAATACAGGAAAACACTGAGCACATAGTTCCTCATAATAAAATCAGTAGCAACATGGAATTTATACCATGTAGCACATTAGTAATGACACTTGGAAAAGGTCTTCTGGCAAACAATGTCTAGGTTGCAATTTCAACTATCTTTAATGGACAATGTAAACAGGATTTCCTAATCCATGTATAAGTGTACCTAAGTTATGTAAAACTTCATGTATAAAACTCGACATAATATTGAACATTCAAGTAAGAGGAATCTATAAAAGTAGTACAGAATGCCAATTAGTATAATAAAAGATGGGTAAAGTACCTGCATATGGGCTACTGAATTAAGGAAAAAAAAAAAGAAAAAAATATGGTAACTAATTTATTTCTAGAGGGTATAGCTCAAATACGCTCCTTCATGCACAATAGCAGTCCATCTGAATACTCAGAAAAATGAGTAGATGTATCAGAATACCAGCTGGCTCAGCAGGGAACTCATGACTGAGCTCCAGCACAAAACAAAAAAAAAGACATATAAAGGAGGTGGGAGCAAGGGCAGGCTACAAAGGAGGAATACAGAAACACTGCCCAGGCGTGCTGGGATGGTCTTAGGAAAGGAGAAGCTGAGCTAGACTTGAAACTCTAGGGATATCAAGGGCAACAAGAAGAGCTTCTGTTGCTAGCTATGTTAGCAGTAAAAGAATAAACAAGTATAATGAGAGCCTGCTGCCGAGTGGGCAGGGTGATTTAGTGACAGTGGATGCAGATAAAGCTGAGGTACTCTATATATGTTCACTACCTCAGTTTGGGAGACATCTGAATCTTGAGAGACGGTTCAAGGTAGTGGGAGAGGATTGAGTCAGGGATCTCTTGAGAGATTTGAGTACAACTGTGTCCAGGATAAAGCATACTGGGTTATATCATCAGAAGCGTAGCCAGTAGATTGAAGAAAGTGATACTTCCTCTTTCCTCAGTGCTCATTAGGTCACACCTGGAATAGTGCATCCAGCTTTGGACCCCTAGTATAAGAGAGATGTTGATAAACTTGAGTGATGCCAGCAGAGGCCACCAAGATGGATATGGACTTAGAGCACATGTCCTGTGAGGAGAGGTTGAGGAACCAGGCCTTGGCCAGGAGCCTAGAAAATAGACATCTTTGAGGGATGTAATAACAGCATTTCAGGAGCTATGAGGAAATTACCCGGAGATGGAGGCAGGTTCTTTACTCAGGTACATGGCAGGAGAATGATAGACAATGCTTGAAATTAAAATGGGGGAGGTCCTGCCATGGTGTAAGGAGAAACCAGTTTCAATATGAGGGTAACTGAGCACTGGAACAGGTTGCCCAGGGAGGCTCTGTTGTCTCCATCCTTGCACCCAACTGGACTAAGCCCTAAGCAGCCTAGACTGAATTCTCTGTTGCTCCTGGTTTCAGCAGGAGGCTGGACTGGATGACCTCCTGAGTCTCCTCCTGACCTAAATTCTTCCTGAGTCTGTGAGAATATGGTGGCTATAAAAGACCAGTCTAACAAAAGGACTTTGCTATACTGGAATGGTAAAATGTTATATATTAGTTAGAATATGTGCCATGCTAACAGCATGCTTTCCGAAAGCACACACGGCTGAGTGATTGCTATTTAAAGATTGCCATGTGAAACAAGGCATTACTTGTTATACAAATTATGCCAGTTTCTAAAAAACAAGATACAAACAAAGGGTGAAATCCAAGAGAGGAAAAAGTTACAATCTAAACTGTGTTATGAGAATATCCCTGGTTAATATATCAAGTTTAGAGATGAGCTAGTTGAATCTGAACAGAAGTACTATATCCTGCAGAAATGTCTGTTTTCCCGTTGGTAAGTTTATGTAACTCTCACAAGTATTCAGGATCATGAAGGACAGACTCCCTTATACACACCTAAAAAGCTGAATCAAGCTAGAGTCTGATGAAATTGCAGTTATTTGAATGTTTGGAGAGTGAGAGGGTTTTTTTTTTGGGGGGGTGGAAATAAAGCCTTGTCCATTATATGATACATGCAGCACCTGTTAAAGACAAATAATGCTCAGCTAAGATACAGTTTTGCTTTCTTTTAAAATATCAGTGTGGTTTAAAAATGATCTGTATGACTGATTCGTGGTTCTCCTGAATAAGTCCTACAGGTATCACAACAAAGTCCAATATAAGACTTGCAAATGATAAGTTTTTTCTGTTTGGAAAAAGTGTGAGCTTCGCAGACACTGAACTTTCTTAACCACGGCCCACATGTTTTTTTCTTTGTCATTTATTTGGCAGTTCTATTTTCTATATCAAATTTGAAAACCCTGAGGGCTAAACTTGATGCAGGGCTTACACAGGAAAAAGATGAAAGGACTTGATTCCACCTTTGTGTTCTTGTACCCTGTGGCAAGAGCAGGAAACAGTTTGGCCCCTTCTGCCATTCAGAATAACCCCAGCTATCTCTAACCCCATTCTAGCACTTGAGGATCATTACAGTGTGTATCCTATCTAACAAAAGATGTAATTTCTCTAAAAATTATCCTTTATTACAGACAGGACAGAGACATATACATAACTGCATCATCTGAGGGTGTCTCTTTTCTCGGACCTGCCCTCTGGTCTGAGATACTCATTTAAGAATAATTCCTATTCAGTGCAATTCCTATTAAAGATTGTTTTACAGAATTATTCCCTGTTGAATATCATTTAATATTCTCACTCTGTTATCCATTTCTTGGACTTGATCATGTTGGGGTTGGGTTTTTTTGTGGCATTTATTTATATATATGCAATGTTTTTGTCTATCCTGGGAAATGTTACAATGCACCCTTGGTGTACTGTCTTAGAAAAGAGGAGGATATTGCAAAAATACAGTAGAGAATGATGGTTTGGAACTGTGAACTTTTCAAGAATAAACTCTCTTTCAAGCTAAGACACTCACTGCATTAGTCAATCAGATCATTAGTAGTCACTTTAATGTGTTGTTCAGTTCAGACTTCCTCTGATTGAATGTATTTAATAAGAATAAAGCTTTATTAGTAAAACTGTTGTGAACTATAGAATATCAGTTTGTATTCTGTGGTTCTATGGTGGGGTAGGAGGTAATTTTGGCAGCTCCTCAAAGTAGTTGTTAAACCTCTTGAGAGGGAGAAATGCCCTTTTATTTTATATATATATATATATGGCACATTACATATATAATTGGAAATCTAGTCCTAAATTTGCTTTTACATGTAAAAGTTCAGGTCAGTCATTTCCCTTGGAGTAACTGAACCTCAGTATGATCTTTGTAACTATGATACTTTAGTTATGTCTGATATTTTAGTGCCTGTGACCCCTAAGGGGCAAAAAAATTTTGGATAATCTACTTTCCAGGTAACAATCAAGGTTAAACATGTAGAATTGTTTCTCCATCATTTCAAAGACCAGTTGATATATTTTCTTAAATTCCTCAGAAAGTGGAAATAAAGTGCTTTATCCACAGCTTTTTTTATTTACATGAAAGTGATCCCAAGGTGAAAGGAAAAGGGATTAGGACCAAAATATTACTTAAAAGGGAAACAATTCACTCAGCTCTGATGAAGCAAGGACAAATGCTCTTGCACATGCAAGTGCAAGAGAAATCATGTTTGAAATACAAGCAGCCACACAGAATGTATTTATCTGGCTAATAATTATGTTTTGCATATGTTGAGTTCTGCAGAGACAGTGATGCTACTGGCAATTCTGCTTCTGCAGGAGCTGTTTTTTTTATAAATGAGGTCAAAAGACAACCAGAAATGAATGTAAATAGACCTGTATGGTCTATTAAAAAGCTCCCTAAGCTCTAATATTCTTGGTTTGTGTAGGTTTTTTTATAAAATAGAATTGCATACCTGATGGCCAGGAAAAAGAGTTTTCTGCAGACCACGTATTCCTTCCTCTTTTCCCCTCTTTAAATAAAGAGTAACCAGAGAAGGGGGATGCCACCTGCACCTAGTGCCTGATCTATAAACATCATACATATCAGACACTAACTCTGCTTGTAGCTGCAGTAGCAGTTAGTAGTTTTTATTAACATTTTAAGCATTTGGGAGCAGCTCCTTAGACCCCAGTTCTACTCCTGACATGAGAGAAGGGATTTGCAAGTTTAGGATAAAGAGAAACAACATCTTAATACAGTTTTGTGGTCACCGACAAACAGTACTCAAACTCTGCTTTATCCCTGTACAAACCTCTTCTTTGAAACTGTGGGTAAAACACTAAAGCCGCTTCTGTGCTACCTCGTATTCTTGTTACCATAAGCAATTGGTATAATTTGCAGAAGCACTAAGGATGCTCTGAACTGTGGACCAGCACAGACTGGCTCAGGATTGACATTATACATAGGCTGTCTTTCACACCAGTTCACGAGCCGCTCCATTAATCCACAGAGAAGGCTCAGATACTGATTTATAGATACCTGGTTTTGTACTTCAAGGCTGTTATTCCCTCATATAATATGGTATGTCGTCCATGACTCCAGAAATAGTCCTTTTGGGAAGTGTTGTAATTTCTGTTGGATGGACTTTGGTGTTAAATTGATTCCTGGTATATTTTGTCATGCAAAAATAATGCTGGGCACTTCTGATGGAAAAAAAGGAACACATTTTCCGTTCTTTTATTATCATTATTTAAAATGACATGGACTTCAGGTTTTCTTTCTTACTTTCCCATTTGTGAATTGAAAGCCATTTTTCAAGCAAGTAGACGGAACTGCAACAGTATTTTACCTTAAATACTATGACAATAGGATTTATGAACTACTGAGTTTCATGTTCTTTTGAAAGTATAAAAAGAAATGCTTTCTTGTACAACAGCCATGAACATGCAAAATATTAATGAGATTATCTGGCATTTCTTCCAGAGAGGAAGGAGTAAAGCAGATTGGCACAAATGAGTTTTGAAAGGAGGAAATTTGCAAGCTATTTTCAGAGATACACTTGCATTGATTTGAATGAAAATCAGCAGAGAATGCTCTAAAAAAGAAAAAATCTCAAAAGGGCACAGACTCCAAAGTCTGAGAACAGCTGGGAATAAGTGGTTTAGAACATGTGTGTTAGTGATGAAACATATTTACATGATGATTAACTGCTTCTCAAGCAGCCTAGGTATAAGACAAAGGCAAAAACCCTTATATATATATCTATTTGTGTTCTGAAGTCATCTCTGCCCCTCTACCCTGTGGATTAAAATGGAGGAAGGTTTTGTTTGTTTTGCATATTTCCTTCGTAACTTGTTGTCTTTGTATGTAGCAGCTCAGATCCAGCTAATACTTTTTAGCAACAGCATAATCTGTCTCTACCAGCAGTGCTCTAATTCCTAAAGATCAGGATTTTTAGTGTTGCAAAAATTAAACTTTGCAGTTTAATTCTGTGACAGCTGTGGGTGCACAAGCCAAGTTCTGCATCTGTATGTATTGATTTTGCTCTCAGGCCTTTAGGAGTGTTTCTGGGAGCAGAAACAATTAGTTACTATACAGTCCCATGCATTTGCTCTAAAGAGGCCAACATTTAATAAATTGATACTGTCAAGGATCAGTATATTTCGGTATTGTGATAAATCCTAATCTCCCAGCATTTGAAGTAAACTCTTGTTGTATTTCTCTGAACTGAACTGACCATCTAGGCAAGACTTTCTGGTTTCCACTGCAGCCTCATGTAGCAAATCAGGGATTTAAATGAGGTCATGGAAAATGTAAAAGAAAGGATTTTTATTGACTATGGTACTATGGAGGAACAAGGACAGGAAAGCAAGACATTTCAGCAGGCAGGGAAGTACAGAAGGCAGCTGTGATTCCTGGCCTAATCTTTCTTCTGGTCATTTCTACTCAACTATTGGCAATGAAATAGTTAATAATGTTGATATTTAAACAGCATCTTTAGGTTTTGATGATATGATGTCTCTTTATGAACAGCGAAGCTGGAATATTTTCTTTTTGTGGATAACACTTCAGGGCTATAATCAAGGGCATTATCAAAACTAGGTATAATGAGATCTCAGACTAGAGTCTGGTTAAAGAAACAGAAAAGGACAACAGGACATCTCCTTTGTACTGTTTACTTTGACTTGTTTTCAGATTGAATTTTTGTATCCTTTGTGGTGATCTTTTACTGATGAGATTTCACTGTGATTACTAAATCAAGAAAAAATACAAACAAAAAGACTATATTGTACTAGATAGTTGGTGAGGGAGCTTAAAATGGGGTATCTATGGAAACACTGGAGGTCAAAAAGCATTTTGTGACTAGTTATGGCTGTAATTCTACTTTGTAAATGAAATTTTAATTTAATTTCTAAGAAATAATTCAAATATGCATGTTATTTCCTTTAAAACAAAAACAGTATACTAGACTAAAAAGTTCAAGCTATACAAAATTATAACACCAATACTTCTCACCTCAGAGATGTGAACTTTCAGAGATATAGACTGTGTGACACCAGCTGTAACTGTAGAGCCACATTACCCCATTGTCGTTGTCATGCATCTGCTCTGCCTAGATCTAGGTTCACAGCTACAGCTCTGATTGCTTTTGAGATACGTGGTTTCCAGAGTGAGTTAGCAATTTCCATAGTCAGCTTGGTCTTGCTACTCTGAACCCTATACTGCTTGATTAAGCTTTTTCCTTACTTAGCTGGGAAGCTGGGAAGAATATGGACTGTCTAGCACATAGATGGAGTCATACACAAAGTCAAATATGTAGGGAACACTTTAAAACTGGACTTGAAACCACTAAGATAAAATCTAATCCATGCCATTATTCTCTTTCCACTGCTTGAAACCAGCAATGTCAACATTGGTACTATTTGAAGTGCAATGGTCTGAAGTTTGTATGATACCAAATATGCATAAGGCTACTATTAGAAAAGCAGTTGCTCTTCCCACACATCTATTGCAAGGTATGATGCCTGATTTGGTCTCTGCATCTCTTTTTGATATATGGGCCAATTCAGTGGAGAAGAGAAAGAACCAATCAATAACACAAATTAGGAGTACGGAATAACTCTTACCAGAATGTAACATTAAAAAGGATGCACACAGAAGATGGAAAGAGAACACAACAAAATCATGTGAAACCACACCAAAAAATAGACTAACACGTTCTGTTCTTTTTGTCTCATAACTCAAAACCAAAATAATGCTCCTTTCACTAAAACTGAAAGGATGAAAAACTTTGTCAGGCAATACCTAATTAAGAGATGAAACTCTTCTCCATAGGATATTATCATTCTAAACAGCTTAGAAAAACTTTAATTTTGAGTATGTGTATCATATCATAACCTTCTAGTGCCATTTGGCTCCAGAATGTGACACCTGTCTTACCACTGTGGTACTCCCACTTTTAAAAAGTCAGCAATCACTGATTCTTTGTAGCTCAAGCAAGGGAAATTTGTGTCCCTTGATTAGTGTAAGTTGACCCTGTGACTTTCTGAATCCTGCTGTAAAACTGTACTATGGAAGTCCAGTGGCAGAAGAGTTCCCTCTGGACACTGTACTGAAAAGAAAGACTCCTCCTGATCCACTAGCCTGCAGGTTTTTCATTCGTGCCATGGAGGAACTTAAAACTGTCAGAAGGGGTTTTTCCAAACTGAGTAAATTTTTTTTTTCTGTTAAAGAGGCAGTAGCTATAGTAATAGCATTTAGAGTCTTCATTATTTGTTAAAATTAGATATATCTAATCATACCTTTCTGACCCTAAACACTGACAAAGAGAATAATTCTAAAGGCAATTTAATTTTTTTTCCTTTTTATTCAGATACTGTCTCTCAGTAGCAGGAATACATGAATGGGAAAAAATGGTCTTCCATAAAAGCTCCCTTCTTATTGAAAATAAATTCATCTGAACCTGAGGAGGAAAAAGCATATATTGAAAACCAGGGAACTGAAAAATATGGCTGAAATTGGCCTATAAATAAACCTACTTACTATATCTGAGACCTGCTTTATCATAATCATTAGGTATCCCATGTGAAATGTGAATAGGAAGTGACCCACAGTTCTGGGCAGGCACAGGAGCTATAACTGAAAGGGGATGGGTAAATGAGATATTCTGATTATTGAGGTATTGGCTTGCTGTAGATGGTACTCCCTATTGCAAAAACAGCAATACTGAATGCGACAAGGGACAGACTTGTCTCTTAGAACAAGTATTAAAACCTAAGGTAGAAACATTGTACTACATACATAAGACAAGGTCATCCATTTCCAATAGTTCAACACCTTCAGTAATATTTTGGATTTGGTCCAACGTTGTGTTTTGGTTTTTTTTTAAGAATGTTTGGAAAAACTTGCATTAAGACAGGTTTTTTGGATAGCTTTTTGTTGGAGGCTAACACTTCATTTATCAAAATGCAGTCAGAGAGTATTCCTTAAACCAAGAAGTCCTACAGCAGCAGGGTATTAGGCAGTGACTTGATTCATTGGCAAGGCATTGAATCTACAGACAAAATTGCACTTGCTGACCCTCATGTTAGAGCTAATCTAAAGGGACTTGACATACATGTAAGGGTCTTTCTTTTCAGTTGTATTTTTAATTGATTGGTAGGTTCACAGCATTTATAGAACACCTGTGTTGGCTGAAGTTTAGATTATGACCTTCTAAATGAAGTCCTGATCTTTCTATTTTAGAACACTTAATACAATTTCCCCTTTATTTTGTCAGTACATTTACACATTTTTTTATTTTCTTATCCTCAAAAAAGAGCTTAAAAGGCCTTAAAAATATTAGTTTGGAATCTTAATGTGTTTTGAAAATACAAATACATTTAATTTGCAGTCAACTGTAGCAAATTACATTTCTCAAACCGGGTAAGTGGCAAGTAATTTGTGAGGTTTGTAAACACTCTGCAAATAATTGCTTAATCTTATCTTTGGTCAAACCTATACTCTTCTGTAGTACTTCTTATCCATAGAATATCTTATGTGTATAGGGTAAGCTTAAATGATCTCCTTACCTCCCTTTGACAGGTATACTCTGTAAGCTTACATATAGCCCACTGTTGTCCACAAAGCATAGAGTAAGAAGTAGAAAAGTATTTACTGTGATACAATCCTTTTTGATTATCATATATCCATTCTCAATCCCAAAATAATGATACTTCTTATGTCAAAAGCTTTACAGCTTTACCACCTCAAGCAATATTTTACAGCTGTCAAGAATGATTTATGCAATAATGACTTAAACTGCAAAATGGAGTCCTCAGAGGAAGAGCTGTCAAACATTTTCACCACAAATAACTTTATTAAAATAAGAATTGATATTCTGTATAAACAATATTTTACCTTCAACTATAATACTGACCATATAGCTATATTATTTGTGAAAATGAAGTTGTGAGATAGTGAGAAATATACTATACTGCTACTTTAATATCAGGGTATAATTTTTGAATTAAGCAGATGTTAATGCCTAATGGGCAACACTTTAAAAAAAATATGTTTCAGAATAATAGTTCTTGTGATTTGTCTATATTTATCTATTGTTCTTTTTAAAAAGGGATATTTATATTAAAAAAGAAATTTACTGAGTCTTTAATCCCATGAGTACATGCAGTGATTGTGTCAGGAGAACCTATAAATTTGGACCCTTAGCTTTGGCGTCCATCTCTTCCCATTACCCATTTCTCTCAGTAGTAAATAATCCTTTTGGTAACTATGTAATCAGCGATAGTGGCACTACTCTAACATGACAGAGGACTAGAACTTTGCTGGATTGTGTAAATACCCTTCTAAAAGGAAAAAGGAGTCAGGAGAAATTAAAACCAAATGTAGGCTATATTAACAATCTTATTCTGATACAAATCAAATTCTGATAGTACAAGAGGAGCTAGTAAGGCTTTTAGCTGCCGACGTTAAAAACTTCTGTGAAGATAGGGCACCAGTGTGGCTGGGACAGGGCCTGCTGGGTGCGTAAGTAATGCTGGCATCCCACCTCCATGCCATCTAAACAATTACACAAAGCTTTCACAAATGTTCTCCCCCTCTCCTTTGCACCCTCCCCACACTGCACAGTGGAAGGGAAAGGTGCCCAGTCTAGGTAACACATTTCTAAAACCATGATACCTCAAATTTCTGTTCTCCTTTGACTACCGTATCTTCTGTCAGCCATTTTTAAGGCAGTGTAGATTCAAGCAACTGACATTTTCCGAAAATCAACCTGCTACAAATTTTTTCCCATCCTTCTGTCCCCTTTGCTTCAAGTGTGTGATCTGGCCTGTAGATGAAAGCAGTGAACAAACAGGAGCATTCAGTCCTGCATGATGAAGATGTTTAAAACTCAAAAACTTGCACTTTTTTTCATCTAGAAAAGTGGATTAGAGACCAGTAGAGAACATCAGAATCCTAATTCCCAGTATGTGTGCAATACCATTTTTCTAGTGCAAGAATTTCCTTTTAAGTGGAACTTTAAAGCTGTGATGTTTTAAAATTATGTGAGGTGGTATTTAGAATTAAAAAGAAAAAGCATTAGTTATAGAGTGATCCCCTTTCTGATATCTGCATTGCTGGATTTCTGATGACAGATTAGCTTTATAAGTGAGGGTATATATGGTCCCGCTGACATTTGCTTTACTTTGAAATATCAAAATAATTTTTAATATAATCAGCTGCTTGTGTAGAATAAGTTATAGTGTGATGTGGAATCAGGTTTGATTTGCAATTCACTGGGCATTTATTCAGGGCTGTGTAATGTGGTCTCCAGAAACTCCTGTTGGTGGAGCCTCAAGCAATTCACACCTTCATGAGCTGTCTTTCTCCTCTGTATGCTTAGTATTATGTTAAATATTATACAATGGGTGGCTATGAAATATAATGTCAAATCAAACTTTCAAGCAGTGGGTAGTTCACTGGAGTAACTTGGGTTACTCACATGGAGAAAGTTACATTTCTAACTGTGCTGGTATTGACCTCTTAAAATATTATATTCACTCACAGCACACAGTACAAAACAAGCCACTAAGCAGGTACTAAACTCTAAGATTTTTAGAAAATTCTTTAAATTCATTTTGCTTCAGAACCTGGAGGAAGTCCTTGTTAGGTATCATCATTCTGTATATTGTTATAATATACAGAGTATGTTATATATAGCATGTATATATATACACACACTTAGATATTGCAAAAACAAATTGCAAATTTGAAAAAGTGAAGATGAAAAATGAAGCATATCTTTTCATTAATTTAGAATAACTATAGAATATGTTTACTGACATTTATTATCTCCACCATATAGGTAGTTTCAATTTTATGATACCACATAAACTTCAGATCTTTTTATCACATTTTGTAAAGAAATTGAACATTATGTGGAATGAAACAAGTCTATTTATACAAATGATCAAGCTGTCAGACATTTACACATTTGAGTGTCAGACCTATCTTGTATTTTGTCGATTTCTGCCTGTAATCAGTGACTTGATATTTTAAATGATATTTACAATTCAAAATAATTCATCTGTATTTTTTTAAACTTAGCAGTGCATATAGTGCACATGGTAAGTCCTGTTCACATTTTGACCAGTGAAATTTTAAGGAACTCAACTCAAATTTGTCTAGAAATGTTGACTGTAGCTTTTGAAATTCCTTAACCTTCAGATATATGGTCTAGTAATTTAAAGAAATTATTCACAGAAGTGAAGTTAGTGAGAACTCCTATGCATAAGACTGTTTACACTGAATAATCCATAACTCTTATTTATAATGTGCTTCAAAATTAAAAACTATTTACAAAAGATATGGCAATTTTTATGGGCAGTTTTACTTTGCTTTGCCTCAAACAGATTATGGTGTGTTGCATGATGCCAGAATTCAGCATTTTAGAAAAATAGATACATTTACGGTAATTGACAGATAAGCAGTACTTTAGTTAAGCGCCTTTCCCTCCCTCCTAATATCTTGCGAGACTGAAGCACTTCTAAACGACCAGATCTCAAAACTGCTCCAGGCTGGTGGCTGTGAAAGTTAGCAATGACATTCTCCTTTTGCAATATTATTTTTAACACACGCCAAGTTAAAACAAACACAGGCTAGACGTGTAAAAGAGATACAGTGTCAGGTCTTCTGAGAAATCTGTGTTCAAGGCACAGCTACAACAACAAGTCTTCACCAAAATCTGCTCCAGACCACCAAACCAGATCAAAGAATAAAGAACTCTACTGAGAATGTGCTAAGAAGGATATGCTTAAATATTGGTAGCGTGGGTAGAATGGTTGGCCCGAGTCCTATCTGAATTATACCAGCCTAAGCTAAAAATAATATTACTTAAGTCTCTCCAACATAACAACAGAATTATTGAGAACAGGGTTTAACCCTGTGACTTTAAAATGGGAGGGCATCCATTGCATGTGATTCTAAAATTGATGCAAACAACACACTGGCACCTCTCCAGAACTAATTTAAGCTCAACATTTGAATATGAATTTCCTTTTCCTTCTCCCAAGAGTGTACACAGCAAGAAACAGAATAAGGTACACCACACTTATCCATTACTTGAAATTGCTTGAAAGATGAATGTTTCTGTAAATAACCCCGGGTAATTAGAAAAAAAAAAACCCCAAACCCTGAAAACCCTACATATAACTATTATATATCACAATTAGTTTTCATGCATATGCATTTTTTAATCTGCAAATACAGTCATTTATTCATTTTATGCTCTTAACAGTAAAGAAGCATCAGCATAGCAGATTTAGCCATTCTTCCTCGTATTAGCAATAGTGTTAACAGATATATATTGAGTCTGCACTGAACAACAGGGAAACTCTTTGTGGTTTAGCCATCCCAAAATTTTTACTCTGACCACATAATTCTAGGACGACCTCCATGGTTCAGTTGCAGGTACTCCAACTTCACAATATCTCATCTCTGAAAAAGACTTGTCCCTTTCTTTAAAAGCTAATGCTTTCTTCATGACAGGCTGATTTTTGCTATTTTTAACCTTGTTGTACTTTTCAAGTAAAACACTGCTTTTAAATCAAGGTGTGGTTCCAGTTGTGTGAGGCAGGCAGAGTTAAGCCCCCTGAAACTGATACACCATTCCTATGTCCTGTGAGATGAAATAGTTCATAAAAATTAACATTCACAGGATGTCCCCTCTATGCTTGTGTTATCTGTTCATTGTTGTAGGGCTGTTTACTTCAGGGGATTTAGATCTGCTTTAAACCAACTGAGGGGAGAACTTCTGTTCAACAGTTGCAAACACAGTGCTAGCTTCATTCAGCTGTTAGAGTCAGCGTACAGTGATAGACTCTATATACCCACTACCTTCAGGGCAGATTCCCTTACTGGTATACATGAGTGTACTTCACTGGACTTCAGAGAAATTCCAACACTACTCCAGGAAAGTGTCTTGCCACCAGATCATGCACACTTCTTTTACCAATCAACTGATAACCAAACACACAAAAAGTCTTGAAAATAAAAACAGACTTTACCATCTTTGTGATAATAGGTGACTTCTACTTTCCTCTCCTCTGACCCCAGCAGTGCTTGAGCAATTTGGGCAATATGATGTCTTTTGGTCTCTGGCCCATGAAGAAAGTCACAGGTGCAAGGTTTCTGCATGACATCTGGCCTGGAGAACCCCGTCATCTCACAGAAACCATCATTGCAGTAGATGATAGCACAATTCTGCACTCTAGCATTAGCAATGATGAATTTTTTATCTGCAATAAAAGAAAGTGATGCATTTTTTAGTACTCTTTCAACATTTCATAAAGTGTTGATCGCATGGATGGATGCTAAACAAGCTTTCTTTTCACTGGGATGCCTGAAATGCAGAGATTTTCAGTCATTTAATGTAGCTAATTTGATCCATAGCTTTTAAAGAAACTTCAATAAATTTAGAACACATTAAAGATGAAGATAGTTTTCTTTTAGGGAAATAAAACCAGATTATGCAAGTCTTTTGCAAAAGTCCTTTTTACTTCAGAATTTTGTCTCTTTTAGCTTCACTGAATCCCAGGTGATGAGTGCCGTCCTGTCAGCCATAACTCTAGGGAAGTCCTCGAAAAGTTGTTAGCTTCTTTTGGGGGGAAGTGGGGCCTCAGAAGGAGGGCTCTGCTCAAGTGAAGGGCTTCCTGGGATAAAGTCCAACCAGCTCAGTCTACTCTGTAGGGACTTCCACTGAGGTGAATGACAGCAAGTTTATAGTCAGTATTTTAACAAAACTATCTAGAAAAGAACATGACACTTGTTTTCCTCTCTGATTGTTTTAGAAGTTATATTTATAAAAGAAAATATTCCTTAGCAGAAAAAAAAAGGAGTATGAAGGTACAGGAAAACCAAAGACTGGGATGTTGGAAACATTTTGCAGAGCCCGCTGAAGTTCTGTGCCTCAGTCCATCATCCTTTCCCAAACCCTCACCTGACAGAAAGGTTCAAAAGTTTTCAACTGTTATTTCATTTGTTTCTGTTTACCACTATAACACACTATTCCCATTGTAATGGTAAATGTGCAGCTTTGGAACATTTACTGTTAATAACATGAATTTCTGCTTACTTAATCACACTAGTAGGTCCCTTGCTTTATAAAAGACTTTTTACGTGGCACCAAGTTAGCAGTACAAGTCTTGAAAATTTTAAAGCTATTCTGTCTTTGAACACTGTGAAATATTTGGAGAGAAGAATATAGATTTCATTCTTGCTTTTTCTACTGTCTTTCAATCATGCCGAATTTTCTCTATCACTTGCCTAGTTAGTAGGTAGTGCTTTATTCTCTTCAAAATATATACACTTTACTGCATAAAAACTTTACTCGAGTAGCAACACTGACATAGCATTTAGATAAATTAGGACTATAAACACCGTCTTCAATTTCCTCTAATAATATAAATATTGAATTGGTAATGTGGGTTTAAGTATAATGAAGTATATAAACTGGCGTTAGCTGTAAGGGTTTGCACCAGACTGACACTACAAATATGCTAAATATTTAAATAAATGTACATATATCAAAACTACTGTTTCTAAATTAAATGCATTTTAAGCATCAAGTGTTCCTTCTTACTCTTAACAGTAAACCAGAGTTCCAGCCAGGAAAAACACTTCAGCTTCAGCCTCCTCGACAGGTAGTAAACTGCTGCATTGGAAAAGACCTCACAGACTCTCCCTGAGGATGCATTTGCTCTGGTTTGATAGATATTTTAGGCTCGCATAAACAAAGCAGAAATATTTGACAGCTATATTAAAATGCAGTCATGACAACAAGGTAAGAGCGTATTTTCCCTTTAATAACTGCTCTGCACTTTACCTGTTTCCTCTAAACCAAAGTCTGACTGTTCTGCTTTATTTTGAAAAGACAATGATAATTAGTAACAATAAAAACCATAACAATAATAAATCTAGCTGATTTTTTTAGCCATTGCACAGGCAGCAAGATTGTACACTCTGCTTTTAGAGCCATCTCACCAGTTCAGAACAAGGTAAGAGATATAACTTCTATAGCTATACAATATGGATACAGTCAAAGATAAAAACTATTCCTTGAAACAGGGAAAAAAAATAACCCAATAATTCAAGTCCATAACCTGTATTCTAGATCAAAAACAATGTTACTCCTGCCAGGGATCCCCTCCTTACCTCTGGGGTTTTCTTTACAAGCTACAAACTTAAAATAGTCTGGAGCTGCTGTCCATTCAGTCACAAGCAGAATCAAACTACTGTAGCAAAATAGATAGAAAGAGAGAACTTACTTTGCCCTTCAAATTTTCGTATGATTGTACCCAAAAATGTATTTTGTGGTGCCACATGACCTCTGCGAACAGGCATGTTTGTACAGGTCTTCGGTTTTCTGTGCACAATGACTTCTCCAAGGATCTCCTACACGGCTCCAGCCCAAAGCACCGAGCCAGCTACCCTTTGTGACAAATCATCGTCCTCTGGAGCTCGGAAATCTCTTCCCATTAGCACCACTTCTAGATACACGCTTTTCCTATCGGAGTCAGATCCATCCCCCAGTTTTTCTTTCTTTTTCTTTCTTTCTTTCTTTCTTTCTTTCCTTGTTTTCTTTTCTATTTTTTTCCTGGTGGAGCTCGGACGCTATTGTCTGGGGCGGGTAGGGGTGGGGTAAGCAGGAGGAGGTGTGTGGGGGGGAAGATTACAAGGGTAATCGATCTCTAGCACCAACCATCGCCAATTTTCCAAAGCAAGTGGCTGTGACCCGGCAGTTTCCGACGCTGTAGTGATGGTTAGCGGGCTGGAAGACTAGTGTTGCTCCGCTGCCAGAGGGAGTGACGTTCCCCCCCTCCGGGCTTCACCACGGCGCGCAGCAGCTCGGATTACTCAAGCGTGGCTCAGCAAGCGCCAGCCAATAAATCTCTTCAAAACTCAGCGACAAACAGCGGCATCAGGAATGAGCTACACCCCGGCAGCACCGCGACGTGCCACATCCCCCCCGCTGCGGCTGCAGGGGGGCAGCGGGGACCGAGGGCGCTGGCGGCGGGGGGGCCCCGCCACCTCCGGCCGCCCCAGCTCCTCCGCCCTCCCGGCTCCGCCGGCCCTTCCGCGGCCCCTGAGCGCGGCCCGCCGGGGAGCCCCAGCCCTGCCGGGGCCGGGGGACGGACGGAGGGACGGACGGAGGGAGCTTTGTACACGCCCCGTCTGGGGCGGGGGGAGGCGCGAGTGGGGGTCGGTTTTGAGCGGCGGGGGTGCGGGGAGGGAAGGGACCACCGGAGCCCTCGGCGTCCTTCCCCGCCCCGGTGGAAGGGATCGCCCCCTCCTCCCGCAGCGCGACCCACACGGGGACTTCCCCTCGCCCCACGCACCCCTCCTGCCGAGGAAGGGGGATCCCGCCGGCGCCGGGCGCTGCTCCCCGGGTACCGAGCTCGGGGGCCGAGAGGGCGGCGCGGAGGGCGCGCCGGGTGCCGGCGGCTGCGGGGGGGTGAGGGCCGGCGGGCAGCCTTCGCCCGGCCCGGCCCGGGGCGGGGACCGAGCGGGGACCGGGCGGGGACCGGGCGGGGACCGGGCGGGCAGCGCGGCCGCCCCGCCGCGGGAGCCGGGGCCCAGGGCCGGGCTCCGCCCGCCGCCGGGGCCGGGGCCGCGGGGCCGGGCCGGGGCCGGGGCCGCGGGGCCGGGGCGCGCCGCCCGCTCGGAGCTGGCCGTGGTGCTGGAGCCGCCCCGCCGGCGCGGCCGCAGGCGCCGCTGCCTCCCGCCCCCCCCGCCCCGCCCAGCCCCGCCCCGCCCCGCCTCGCCCCCCCCCGAGCTTCTCGCACCGCACAGGGATTACTCGGGAAGCTCCCGGGGGAGCGAGTATTATTTTCAGGTGGTAATTAAGGCTTCCCGCACTAGCCGGCAGGCAGAACGGTGTGCGTGCAGCACGGGCACGGCGAGCGCCGGGGGAGCTCGGCGAGGTGATACGGGGAGGGAGCTGGGGGCAGCCATGCGATGCTGGAAAGGCATCTCCAGGGTAGTGCAAAGCAGCGGCGGCTTCTTAATAAACTCACAGGGGAAAAAAAAAAAAGAGAGGCACCTGCTCGCCGTTCTTTGTAATAGCAAGCACAGGATATTGAGCCGGCAAACCACCGCCTCCCACCTGTTCTTCCGCAACACGAACAGGTGTTTCCTTATTCCCGTGGGCTTTTCTCAGGTGTGGCCTTTGTTTCACTGTTGCCGTGTGCCATCCTCTGTATTTATCAAAAGAGGGCCACGGTCTGTTGACATTTCTGGACTAATTTAATTTAATCTCAGTGGAATCATTCTGGATTTACACAACTGTAAATGATGTCTGAAAATACCATTTATATATGCATAAATTGTATTTAGAAGCCTGCATAGTAATTGGCTGTATACTAATTACAAAGCCTCAGCTACATTAAGTGGTATGTAATCAGGTACATAATCAATCTTAAGGAAGTGAGTGTTGCTTATTTACAGAAACAACTGTTTTAATCCCTATACTCAGAGGTATGAATCAAAGGAATAACAGCTATATATTCTTTGTAATCATAATATTTGGAGAAGTACAACATTTTTGTTACTCTGACCAACACTAGAGCATAAAACTCTTACAATATTTATACTCACTTTTCATGTTGTTTGAACAGTGGATGAGACTGCAGGTTGAATTTTTCTCTTTCTGCTCTTTGTCTTGACCAAGAACACCCATATATTGCCCTGAATATGTATTCAAGTTCCCAAAGACAGCGGTAGAACTTGTGTACCTAAAGTGAGAGGAGCATATTTATCTAACACCTTATATAATATCTAACATCTAGTCAAGTCATAATGGCCAGCAGCATCCTCATTATAATTTTTATATTAAAACGTGGCACTTTGATGTTTCTATAACAGCAACAGAAAAAAAAATCATGATAAAATTGTGACCTATACTGAACAACCAGTGTTTGTTTCTAGTGTTCAACAGTTAGTTGTAAACTAGATCAACTACAGGCTGGTAGAGTCCAGAGTCCAGTGCTTTAGGTGCCTGGCTGGAAAAAAAAAATTAAAAAATTAAAAAGTATTTTGAGAATTCAAATCTCACTGACGCCCCATCTATTCATGCTAAGTTTGAGAGGCACGCTATGCTTGCCTGAAAACTGAAATAGCAGGGGCCAGAACTCCATGACTCTGGAAGTCCTCTTCTGTTCTGTCTCCTGATGGTAGCTAAAAGTTTGATGTTGATTATGTGAATATGCATTAAGCAGAGTCCATTGTTTTTTTTTTCCACCTAGGTTAGTTTAGAACCTCATCAGGATAACCCCAGTCAAAACAAGATAACTGCTCTGAAAGACAAGATCCAAGATGTGTTTTTTTAGCAGGGGATGAATTCACAAGAATGATGGCATATAATAACTACATGAGCAATAGGTGGCATCAGAAAATCTTTCATCTCGGTGATTTACACCCCTGCAGTCTTGTAGATTATCTGTTGCTCCTGGAGTGCTCAGTACTCATTGTGCATAACGCTTTATAATTTTCTGTGGCAAGCCAATAGTGAGAGAAGTGCGAGCGGAAAATATATTAAACCTGGACAATTTACCACTAACACAGAGAATGTAATGTGAAAGAATTTGCATTTGACTGGGAAAATATGCATGCAAGTGGGAAAGTTTGAATTAATCATAAATGTGCCTCTGTGATGAAAGAAATGGAGAATGCCATGGAGATATATGTTTTATCTGTAAAGTTGTACAGTCACCAGCTCTGCAAGAGACCAAAATACCGAGGGAGGGTGTCTCCGGAGCTAAAATCCACCCAGCACGACTGATCCCCTTGTTCTCTGCCCCCTTGTGGCATTGCCCCTCATGGCACCACCCTCGCCACAGCCCAGCGGTAGCTCCCCAGTGAACACTGCTGCTGTACAGCAAAATTATATATGGCATTTCCTGGCCTCAAGGATAGCAGCTGATTTTGAAATAGCGATTTCAAGGTTTTCGCCGGCATTTTAACTACTTCTTTCTCAAGTTCCTGAAGAGAAGTTAGGGGAATATGTGCCTGGAGATGTGTTGTTGATCTGTTTCAACATCTTGGCATTTAGCAGTTAAACCTGTTATCGTTAGGAAAAAATAACTCCGGGGAAATGTCTCTAATCATATTTCCCATCATATTTTTGGTTAAAAAAATATAAAAGAGATGGTTTTAGTCCAGCATTCTTATACTTCACTATGCCTTTCACTCTTTGATACTCCAGGAGTCTCTCCCTAAGAGAAACGTCTTTCCACTTCCAGCTTAAATAATCTTTAACCATATCTTGTTATTTTTCAAAGCCTTATGTTTTCCATTTCATTATTGTCATGATTCTACAGTTTGCCCTCTTGTAGACAGAAGTTTACTAGTGCATTCCCATTTGAATAAAAACTTTTTGTACTGGAGCAATATAGTGTTAAGTCTTGACAGTTCTTGGTTTTTCTCTTGTTTCTTCCCCCCCCCCGCCCCCCCATTGTTCTGATAGCATGGGATATCTCTGTTGCTTATATCCTGTGTGCCCTGTCATTTATTCATCCATCTATGCTATATATGTTTCCAATTTTAAATAATGCTGGGAGTGTCTTCAGACCTGTCAAGTGAAATATTGAAACTTCATTTTGAATCCCATTTTATGCTAAGATGGCCTTGTGATTCCTTGACAGATTTATGTCTCTTAATCATCACCTTTTGGTTTTTATCACTCTTGCTTCCTTGTCTTTTTTCTGTTTAATGTCTTTCCAAAATTATCAAGTTATAGCTCTTGATTTTGTTTTAATCCTTCACAATAATAATGTTCATCAATTAGATTATGACTGACTGGGCTTTAGGCACAGGCAAAGTATGCAGTTGCCTGGGACAACAGATTGCCAAATTACCTCTGCTGGAGAAGGTAGAAATCAGCTGTTTGAACACCATGAGCAGCCAAACAGCAAATCTCTGCTGATGCTACCTAGAGAGGCATAGGGTGTTTGTGGTGGAAGTTGCTGCTGCCAGACCTGGCTCCTTCGAGCAGTAACTTGCCTTTGCTTGCACTGTGCTGATGCCCCAGGACTAGTAAATCTTTTCTAATCCTACAGACACACAGTCACCTACATAGCAAAATGGGAATACTTCATTATCATTGTTAGAAAATTCACCCTGAGTTAGGTCTGATTATGGTTATTTGTGTTTCACTTTTGCTCTCTAAAAAAGGCTCCTACTTCTGGCAAGACCACTGATGTCAATGAGATTGCACAGATGTGATTATTGTCTTTGGCCTTAAGGTTTACTTCTTCATTATGTCTGCATATGCGTCTTATTCGTATTCAGGACTTCAGATATCTCAGTGGGAGAAAGGTTATTAAGATTTTAGTACCACAAAAGGACAAAAGAAGTGTCCACACCAAATTACGCTCTAAAAAGTGATTACAAATTTCTAGTTAATTTTACAGCTAGTTTAATCCCTCAGTAGCACAAAAAAATGTTATGTTATACTTATTTTGGATTTTGTTCAATGTGTATTTTACATTAAATTCTCTCTGGGGGACTATAATTTGATGACAAGAATATGAATTATAAATGCAAAATCTATAATAGCAGAACTTCTGTGAACTAAATTTCCTGGGCTGATAAAGGTAACATCACAAAGCAAAACAATAAGACAGCAGGCAACCTAAGTTTTTCTGGAAGGATTCATAAAAAGTTAAGTCTGCTATTCTACAGTATACATTGCTGTTATTAGGTGCTATGTTAAAATGCCTAGGGATTCAAAACCTCATGACTTAGGATCATTTTGGAAGTAGTATGTACAGGTCATGAAAATGGAATTATAAAAAGCATCAATATATCCATCTACTCAATGCCCTGCCAGTGGATCGTTCCCTTCAGTATATTTGTGTTTGTATTATTCATTTAGGATTTAAATTATTCAAGCAATGAGACTTCCATTTCTTCCTCTGAGAGACTCTCAGTATCTCTCTGTCTCACCACAGGGTTTCAGTCCCTCGTATTAAGCCACAGTTTTGGTGTGGGCTCTTGCTTTGGGGTTTTATATTATTTAGATGCTCATCTTGTTTCCCTGGGTTCTTGGCCAATAATGGGTACCTCAGGCTACTCCTTGCTGGCCCCTTCTGGCCAATTAAGAGTGACAGAAATGACCTCAGCATGTGCTGTGCCTCTTGAAGATTTTCCAGCTAGATTACAGTGCTATGTCCGCCATTCTGGCTATGTCCGTCATTCTGGCAGCCATCATTCCAGAAAGAATGTTGATTATAATTAGGCAAGACATGAAGCATACTTCTATTAATTTATTCTTTTCCTTGTACTATATATAGAGGAATTTTAATGGTATACAAAAGAAATACCCTGCTCCATATATTTGTGAGTAATTCTGTACTGTGGGAAATGTAGTTGAAGATAAATACATGCATTCTCTGTAATCTATTTTCCATCATAATAGAAATTCAGAGATGATATTTGAGAATAATAGTTCATGTAAGAACTATTATGACTAGATCACGTCTTAAGTTTGGTCTCTTCAGAATTGTATGCGTAACAAATATGGAGTGAGCTGGCAAAAGGAGCAAATTCTGATCTGTGTGCGTTCATTGCTAGAGCATGAAAAAAGTAAATTATTGTCTGTAAGTTATTCGTTTAACTAGGTCCATATATTTCTAAAACTAGTTCTTTTTGTACCCAAGTTCCCCACTGCTTTCTCCACAGTATATTCAAACATTAAGTTATAGGACTGCCATCTGTCAGGTGAAGTTCATTCCTTTTCTTAGCTTCTCCCTGGGGTAAATTGAGTGGTTAGGATTTCTTCTTCTACGTCTGCACAGCCTGCATGTGTTTTTATCAATAATGATGGAAAAGTGCACCTTGTATTTGAGGAGGTTTATGGTGATTCCTGGCTCTTATCCTAATGCCAATGAAAGGTAGAGTAGTGGTGTAGAGCTTCCTGAGGTTGCAAGGTTTCTGGTTTTGCTGAAGTTCCTCCTAGTTCAACCGCAGCAGGATTCCAGGGATTGTGTCCCCAGAGAAAACCATGAGGAGAGCTAGCATGAACTAGGGTGGGTAGCTCCAGCACATTCTGTGCAGGCACAATTTCCTTTCACAGAGAATTTCAAACTGTTTTGTTTCTAAGCAATAATAAATAAAAATGTACATATCAGATTCTTTCACTAAATGGAATCACTGTTCCCAAGCAGGTCTGTAGACACGGTACCTCTCTGCTGGTGGGGTTAACTTCAGAAAGGTCACAAGATGAAGACGGATATTTCTGTTCCTCAGCCTTTTTTTCCTCGGATCAGGCCACGGCAGCTGAATTCCTGTTCTGATATTGTTTCCATATGCTGCTAGCTTAGCACGCAGTGGGTAGCCAGAGCTCCTCTTTTCCTTTCCTCTGCCCTGCAGCATCTGACAGTGAGGCATTGCTGAACAGCTGTAGGGGCGAAAAGGACAGCAGCTGCTCTGAAGGAGCTTGGCTCATGTTGGACACTTTTCTTGAGAGTGGCCAAGAGGCAGCGAGACATTTAATCTCCTATGGACAACATCAGATTGAATGTGTTTGCAATCAGTAATCATATATAAATTTCTTCCCACCACAGATTCACTTTAAGATCAATAAAATGCAGTTTTGAAGCATATAAAGTGGTTCCTTTTGGGCACCAGTGTCCTGGCAGTAAAAATAATCTTAGCAGAGTTTTTATTTACGTAGTTAAATAAGGGTTTTGTTTTGCTTCCCTTCCTTGTGCTGATCTATTACCATTTTGGATAGATTTCATTCCCAGAACCCTTTGTGCCATGTTTCCCATCAATTTCACCTTTCTGTCTTCCCTGCCTGACTCCTGTCTGGTTATAGTTAGTTATTTGTGTATTTCAGCCTCAGAGACAGAGGGGGAGAGAGAACTGGTAGAGGGAATTATAAATGGACCAGAAATTAACTGTCTGCTATGAAGAAGAGAGGCAGTTTCATAATCCAGGGTCAAAAAGTACAAGAGAAGAGGCTGAAACTGGCCAGAAATTACAACTTGCAGTAAACTTTGGTAGCCAAAAATAAATATAGATTCAAACAGTTTAGGGGGAAAAAATAAAAATTTGCTTCCACCAAATCTAAGTACAGCTTCAGATGTTTAGTCCAGCTTAAGAGTTTCCTGAGAGTGATGTTTCCATTATTCCTAAGAATGATTGTTATACATCCCCAAAGACCTTGTAGACCTCAGTCAGAGAGCAGTGACCTTGATAAATTTGGATATCGTTTCCCAGAATGTAGCATAGCAAATAAATTCCTGTTTCACTCAGAAGAAAAAACCCATGAAAATAGTATGAGCCTTTAGTGCCAATTGCTCCAGACTGGCTTGATGAAGGTGATTTTTTTTCCCCCCTAAATACCTTAGTAGTAGTACACTGTGTTTCTATGTTAATCAGAAAGCCCCAGCAAGCAGAGCGTGCTTTTTTCATTTTTAGTGTTCTACACCTTCTTTGCTCTTTCTGCATTCTGTTAACATACTTTACACAGTCACTTTATCTAAATAAGGTAACTGCAGTTTCTACATTGCGCTTACTTAGTCATTAACAATTTTATTATTAGCATATTCTAACACTCGGTTCTGTAGGCGAAGCTTTCTGCACCTGGCATGTATATTTTCTCCCTACAACTGTATTTTTCCACATTTAATTTTTCAGTATTATTCTCACAGTAATAATATTTCTCTGTAACTGTAGAGTCCAGAATCATATAGAATAATTATTCCTGACACTGTACTTATCAACACCATTGTTCACATTGCTGTCAACAATAACCTGCAAATATCCAGGTCACATATTTCTCTTTCAATATTCCCACTTTTCTTTCATAATATCGTAGCATGAGATTGTGCCTAATTATATTACAAAAAATTGACATTTGTCTAATTCATTTGAAGAGATACGCATATCCTGAAACAGCATTTTCTGCCACAAAGGTAGTGTATGAGCTGATCTGCTGTCTCTGCAGATAAAATACATGTAATATAGGCCACATTTTCAAACCCAGGTGCCTGTCTGAAGCCAGCATCTCCAGAATTATATTGATGCAGCTGCAAATAAATGGCTAGATTTTTCATCAGTGCTAAGGGCTGTATTCAATAATCCTGCTGAAGCCAATATGAACTGCAGGTACTTGGCAAATGAGAGTTTTGCTTATAATCTGTGATGACGGAGAGACATACTCAAATGACATATGTTGTTTCGTGAAAGGGTCTTTTGCTGCCTAAGATGGAATTTATTTAAATAATCTCTCCTGGATTTGCTATCTCTGCCATTATGTCTATTTCATAGCAATATAACTAAGATATACGTTGCCAGTCTCCCCCTTCTAGTTTTTCCAGCACTTGTCTACCATCCAGTGCAAGTTTTTTGGCAGGAATAATAATAATTTTGGATGAAAGTCAACTTTTCTGCCTGTAAAGAGTAATAAAAGCACTACTATTATACCCAAAAATATATTCAGAAATAGCAAGATTTCCTCATCCTTACACATTCATTTATTTTACATCTTTTCTATTTATCATTCTTTGTTAAGTTAAGACAGGTGCACATTACAGATATTAATTCTGTTGATGATTTTGATAATTTTTACTATTTAAATACTACTTATTTTCACAGTATAATAGCCAAACTATTATGGTATGCTTTTTGAAAGAGGAGGTCTTCTGCGTATTCTGTAGGACCCAAAGCAGTCACTCAGAAACTATGCTTTGTCTTGGTAATCAGGCTATTCATAAGCGTTTTTGAAAGCCTAGTTTCACAACTCTTGGAAAGAAAAGATCAATGCAAACATACACTAATTAATTTTTATGCCATTTAAGCTAGATAAATATTCATTTACCTATTTCCTTATGTGCTGTGTCAATAGCTGGAGCGAAATCACACCTGGGATTTAAAAATCCACCATGTGCTTGTGTTAAGTTAGGACAGTAATGTGCAACTCTGATGACTGCCTATCCAAACCAGCCTGCAGAATTCCAGAACTTCCACATCTTGGCAGATCCAGGGGCAGACTGAGATGCAAAACTCTACTGCTGAAAACATAGGGCTTGCTTTTTTCTTCAGTTCCAATTTATCACGAACAAAACAAAATAATGAAGTTACATTGACTATTGATAGGAAATATTTCCCAATGGCATTTTGAATTTTTCTTAGTAAAACTTTTTTTTTTTTTTTCTGGGGATTACTGACATTTTGGGAAATGGACATTCAAAATCATTCAAAACTGTGATCATCTCAAACAGTGATTTCATTGCAGTCGATCCTGAAAACTCAAGACTGGTGTGATTTGCTTGAAAGTGAACATAAGTTTTCAGACCACATCAAAGGTCCCAGTCTAGGTATATACATCCTTTGAGGCTAGGGACTTCCAAATACATCTTCAGTTTAGGACAAAAGTATAATCCCATTTAGTGCTGCAATAGTCCTTTCTCTGCTAATCCCACATAGACATGATGATTGCCCAGAGAAGCTGTGCAGTCCTCTTCCTCGGAAGTTCTCAAGACCAAACTGGATCAAGCCCTAAACAGCCTAGTCTCACACAGTTGTGAGGTCACTCACAACTCTGTTATCATATGATTCTATGATGGTATGTATGATATTTTCAGATATACTGAGACTTGATTTCTGATTATGCAGAATGTGCAGATGAGGTATAAATTCTGCTACTTGTGCTTTCTGCCTGTAATATCTATGTGCTGGCCTCATATGGCTCCCTGAAGCACATGGATCCATTTCTACCATTAACTGAAGTTATCAATGGTATGAATATAATTCCTGAGGCTTGAGATGTTCCATAAGTGATACATTATTGACTGACACTTTAAAAGGCTGTCATACACATGTATGCTACCAGGATACTTGTCTGTGATATCTGAAACCTTTTCAGACTAAACATTAAATACAAAAACACAGCCTTTGCTTGTACCCTTTGTACTACTTTCTTAACTATCTTGACAGAAGCCTTATTTATCCTGGCTCTCAGAGCTCCTCTGTATCAGCACTGCTTTTCACTAATGAGAGTTAGATGTTTTACAGTGTTATTCATTAATCTGCCATAAAGTATTTGCAGCTCTATAATTCGTTCCTTACATATAGGGATAAGACTTTTATTTCTTCCACAGTTCCCTTGTGCTAGCATAACACAGGAACTTTGCTGATCCTTCTCACAGGTGGAAGTCTGTGGCATCATTGCTTGGTTACCAGATTTCCCTCTTCCTTTTTATTGTGTCCCTCTATCCTCAGCGCTGACATGTTTTCCTTTCCAGTAGTCATGTGAGCAGGGTAATATGAATAACTGCTATAACGATAAAGACACAAGGAGTTTGATTTAATTTTGTTTCAATTTTATTATATGAAATGTAATTTGATAGGGAGTGGTAGAATCACTATGCAGATGGCAAGTGTTAGACAGATCTTATTACCTGGAACAATTGAGCACTGTCTGCCTTCTATAGTTTTAATTGGCCTTCCCCATCTTAGAGTAAAAAAATTACAATGCTGCTCATGATGAATTCTGACAAAGGACAATAAACTAACTTAGTTCTATGACAGGCATTGAAGGTGGGTGCACCAGCCAATGCTCAAAGGAGATGGACATGTGGACAAGTGATAGCCAAAGTGTGCACCTCATTAATAATCTGAATTAGAATAGTCATGTTTAAAAGACTAAATAGTCATAAGGGAACAATTTATTCATGTCAGCTCTCATGAGCTAACTTAAGATCCAGCTGTTGTCATCCAGCACCTTCTGGGATGAATGCCTCATTTGTGTCACTTGCTGTAGACATGATTAACCTCAGGACTGTGTTTTGTATGTTACGGTCTCTCCTGTTGGTCTTCTACTTCTTTTACTGCCAGAAAGAATGACTGAAAGTGAAAAAGGAAAAGAAAAAGGAAGACAAGAATTATCGATATTCTGTTTTATATTAATATTGATAGGCTTACGGTTGCTGCTGCTTGAATGCACACAGTTTCTTGGGTGAATTTTAGACAAGCCAATTAATACCAGTTAGTGGAACATACCTGCTTAGCCAAAAAAATTACATGTATTTTTTTACCCCACAAGTGGACAGCTGTGGGTCTTGGGAAACTTCATCAATTCATGAATCTAAGCACATATACAGCATTGAAATCCTTCTGAAATGGTTCACACTTGAGACAGATCATGGGATATGATAATCTGATAGTGGAGCCCTGGCTATAATACCATCTGCTTTGCCTATGTGAAAATACCTCAGGAAGGATGGTGACATTATAGCAGTATATGACCATCACTGCAAAACAGCACATCTAGTTCAAGTCAAAATATCTTCTCTGAGAACATGAAAGGAAAAGAAGTTGTTAGATTAGGGGAGAAAATAATAATTATTTTTGCCTAAAAGTACATTGAATTAAAAAATTTATAGCATTATATTTAATCAGTTTTGTCAATAATTACATTTTACTTCTTATTTAGTTTTAAATCTTTTAAATCTCTGGATAAGTAACAAATTGGCAATCACTTCTGTGTGTAGTGATTAAAAGACAATTTTAACAGCTGTTATCTTTAACACCTACTAGCCAAACAATTTATTTTACCTTCCTTTTTACTCTCTGTGCTATATAACATCTCTCTATAGTTTCTATGTTTCCTATGTAAATCACATTTCATGGACTAGCTGAGATTCACATATGTAGTTTTAGGATATTCTTCAATGGTAGGAAATTTTTGAAAGATATCAAAAGATTCACTCTTTAATGACCAATTTTTTCCCTTTGTTTCTATAAGCTAAATTATTGTGAGATTGATTCAATAAAACACAAGAAATTTATAGGACCAGAGTTTCATAAAAGAAGACGAAAGGCATGTACTTTTTTTCAGGGGATCTTAACCTATTTTAAATCTCTCCAGAACTCTTAACTTCCCATGGGTAAAAATCCCTCTTCTCCCCCTCTTCCCGTGGGTTTGATATGTCAGTCAGATTCTAAAAAGCACCATTTCACTTTTTGTCTAGCTTGTGTTCGTGTAGCCTTTTGCAGACTCTGTTTATTTTTAGATGGGAGGTATTTACACGATTTTCTTGATACCATTTTTTTCTCTTTTTTTTTAAACACTATCTGCTTTTATATATATATATTAGTGTAACTTATACTTCCCTACTCACAAAATCCTCAGCAAACATGCACTTTAGGCAGAATAATGCCTAAAACATAAGCAGCTCACGACAATAGACTTCTCTGCAACCTACTGATACTAAAACATTCCAATACAGCAAATCAGCAACTTTAAAGCTCACATTACTCTACCACTTCTAGTAATTTTTAAGGGAGCTGATTATACTCCTGTTTAGAGAGCTCTGTGAATTAAGAGTAATTCCACTGAAGTCAATACTGCCATATAGTACAGAATTAGGGTCATGGAGGGGAACAATTGTTGCCTGATCCTCTGTTGAAATGAAAAGGTGCCATGGGATTAGAGATTAACTGGTTTATAGACACCAACTTAATAAAAAGATGCCAAAATTGTTTTCTTGTAGCCTACAGCAGTAGTTAGGCATCTGGGTTTACACACAGTAAGATTTCTGACATTTAGCCCAGTTTCTAAAAACGTTGCCTTCTAATAGTAAAGCACCAGCCAGTTTTACCAAGGATCTTGGTAGCAATGTTCAGATACCTCTCTGTTAGGTGCTGAGCAAATGTAATAAAATCATATTCTGTTCCAAGAGTATTCTATTTCTAGCTTTAAAATAATACGGAGGAAAAAGTGAAAGAACTCAGCTGAGGTGGCAGCAAGAGGTGACAAAAATGCCTAAGAAAACCTGAAAGTTCTGTTTTGTTTTGTTTTGTTTTGCTTTGGTTTTTGCTTGTTTGTTTGTGGGTTGTTTTTTTTTTATATAGATTACCTACATATTCGACCTGCTGTTATTGTGATACTGTCTTTTGCAGTTACTTCAAACAAATAAGCAGGTTATTAAGAACTGCCACAGTCCTTTACCTAGGTAGTCCAAACATGAACATTAGAATTAGATACAGATGTCTGCCTCATGGACAGGAGTTCCTGTGTAAATTCTGCCTACTTTTGGTCATATAATTGCATGGCTATCCAATGTCCCCGTGATCACAATGTCACTATTATATTTGTATTTGCTTCCAAGGTAACTATATTATAAAAGCAAAAACCCTGCAAGTTACACAGTGATTAATCCTTGACTGACAGAGTAGCTATAATTATGATCACAGGAACAAGTAATCTACAAGAATGTAATTATTCTGGGCTGTGTTCGTCAGAAATCATCCATGAAAGCCCGTGGCAGCTACTGAAGGTCACGGATCATGGCTCAGCCAGGCTATTCACTTGAGCTTGGCCAGCTTTGTATGTTTTCCCCTCACCTTTGTACCCAGTCATATGCTAAGCATGTACACCTGGCCACAGTAAAGATTTCTATCCCTTATCTAAACCTTTGCCTGTCAAAAGGCTGTAATGTGTCCTACTGACAAAATAACCGATCTATCTCAAGGACAGCTTGTTACTCCAGTTTATATATACATGTGTGCATATATATACATATACCTACTGTGTATACTACACACTATAATAATGTATGTATCCATACAAATACAAAATACTTGCATATACAGTAGTATAGTGTAACTGGCCAAGTTTAGTTACAGTCTTCTCCTCAACATATACCTGTTCTTTCTAAAATGATGGTTTTAGCTTGAGAAGTGATAGAAACTGGTGATTTCTCTTTATTTGTAGAACAGAAAGAGAAAGATTGGAAGCAACATAAATATTCTTCTACCCTGTTTTACTACTGTAGTTCATAACTGATCGATAGGGGCCTCCACTGGCCATGAAGGCCTATCAGCTGCATCGATTCATCCCTTTGCTGATTTTTTTCAGTTTTTCATATTAAAATAAACTGTTCATTTTTATTTAAGTGCCACTCCCAGATATTTCATGTAGATTACACTACAAGTTCCCACTGAGTCCTACAACCTCCCAGATTTAACTTTAAATAACCTAGACCTAAATCATAACTTGAAGTGCAATATGTGCATAAATCTTTGCAGGTCTGGAGCTTAAATACAATCTCTTACAACAGTAAAATAGGATCTCTAATCTCTTAAAATAATGTGAAGGATACATCTTTTAAATCAATCAGTCAAGAATGTCAGGAAACAGAATATGAAATTTTATCAGAGAAATTAAATTGCACTCCGGTGTATTTTATGATAGTAATTGCACTTTGTATGTATTTTATGGTAAGTCTCCATTTAACAAGTTAATAGCTGTAGCATGTTTCTGGATTCTGATGCTGAGAAGTGGCAGCAAACTCAGAATTTTTAAAAATGGTGATAGTAACAATAACATAAGCCAGATGCGATTCTTGCATTTTGAGATTCGTATACTCATGCTTTCATTTCTTTGGATGAAAATTTACCTTCCTAGAAGAAAAAGAAGTTTCCTTCACTTTTTGGCTTTGATACTAACTCATGCTTGACTAATTTACTGTCATACTGTTAACCAATGCAGGTACAGACATGCACCGATACCTGTTAACCAGCTAAACTGAGGTTTTTTTCCTAACAGAGAACTCAAGGACAAAGTGGGAGAATAAGAAAGTGGGAAAGAAGTGTGATCGCAAGAATACCAGCTTTGCTTTCCAGGGATATCTAGTGCTCAAGTAAGCTGAATGGAGTCAACAGCTTTATGTGAGCCCTTTTGTTAGATTTTTGATTGGAATGGTGACTCGAGCTCAACAACGTAAAGGAAGATCCTTGTCTTCTCAAGATACAGTGGGAATGACCCTTTCCATGGGTACCAGTTAGACCCACAGTGCTGATACCAACAGCATTCCTGTAGGCAAGTAATATGGTCAGACAGTAGAGCTGGCTTTAAGTGCAGCTTTGGACTCATACCTGCAGAGTGGTAAAAATTTAATTTAAAAGGCCTAGTGCCAGGATTTCCTTGAATTTTAAACTCGACCTTATTAAACTGACAGAGGCGCTGAGTTATGTCCAGGTACACTGACTCCCCTGAGAAGAGAGAACATGTACCTTCAACACTGATTTTGAATCCTCATCTTTAAATAGAAATACTATTGATGGAGGGAAAAGCTGCTATCAGATTGCTATGCTGTTGCTGTAATCTATTTACTGTAAAATGGAAAATGACCCAGGGAAATAAATGTTCTATGCAAGTCTGGGTAAGAAAGGTCTAATAGAAAATGTTTATTTAAAGAGAAATGTAGTTTTTCTGCATGTGTGTCACAGATTTTAAAAGCTCTAAAATGTGACTGCACTTTGGAGCTGCCAGTTGTCTGTGATGTCCTTGCTCATGTGAAGGGAATCCCAAAGAGCATGTTGACTAAAATCCTTGCTCGTTTACATCATGTCTGCTGGGTGTTTACATTCTTAAATGGCATGTACCCAGGAACCTAAAAAGAAGCCAAGTGGTCATAATTTAACATTTTGGAATGAAGTGCATAGGAACTGTACTTAAAAGCAGGGCTCTTGCCAATTCAGTCAGTCACCCACCAAGGCATTAGAAATAAACAGGCATGAATAAGTAGTGAATATGAAGAATTTAATTTTTATATTCATCTTTCTTGTGAATAGACTTACTAAACGAATGGCAACAACAAGAAGGGTACTGCTGTGGAAGGTGTGAATATTTTAGATTTCATGTGATTATTCTCATTATTTAAGCTGTCAAGGAAAAAAAAAAAAACTAAGCTGGTAGGGCTAGCTAGGTTATTTCTACCACTTACTTGGACAAGCATAAACTAAAACTTTCAGGTACTTGCCGACATGTATTTATGTATGACCTAGATTTCTTTTTTTTTTAAGTCAGTATTGCCTTGGTTCTTGCTTCATATCAGCATAGAGCAAACTGGAAAATAATTTCTTCTTTTTTTTCATGTCTGAATAGAAAAATCATTTGGTAATAAAATTGTAAGAACTTGAAAATTATTAGTAAGGTATTGTTATACATTACTATGTAAAGATTACAAACGTGGGCCTATGAAAATGCTATTCTGTGGCATTGACCACATTTTATTCTATGAACATTCTTAAAGAAATGGATCAAATACTCGATTTTCAGTTAGAACACTAGAATTCACAAGGAGTTTCAGCTAAATCATGCCAAGCACTATGAAAATACATTAAGTAGCAAAATGGAATATGAATAAGACACAACTTATAAATACATACTCCCTAGTTATCATCTGAATTTTGTCATAGTGACACAACATTAAACAAGTAAGTTTTATCTGACTTGTAGAGTTAAATATTGGCCAGCATTAGATTAAAAATATAGGCAAAATAAATAGACTTCAATTTTGATCATGAAATGGATGTGTGGCAATTGGATAAGTGAAAGCCAAACCGTGCAGTTAGAGGATTTCACATGAAGGAAGTGTAGAAAAACTGGATAAAAATAGACAAAATGGGAATTCCCTGGGTACATGAAAAGAATATGGGGAAAAAAAGAATAAAAATTGCTGGAAGGAACATCGTGCACATGGGCAGGTAAACAAGTTAAGTGACTTTTTCTATCAATCTGGCTTAAGGTCTAAGCAATTCAGTGTTATTCAGTGTTGTCAGATACCGCTGAAATGTCCAAGACAGTAACAATCAATTGAAAACTGCAACTGATTAGGGATTTAAAGGGATTATAAGCATTATTCATGCTTTTTGCTCTTCTATGGCCACCGAATTTGACAGAAAATCCATTTCTTACCCCTAAACTTCACAAGATATTTAAAGAATAATTTTATAAAGTGCTTCCTTGTCTGGAATAAAAGATCACGGATGCACTGATTTCAACAGGGCTGTGCCAGTCTGTATTTTTCACATATCTGGCCCAAATCTTTATTGAAAAATAAAATTTTGGAAACGTGGCCACATGAAAGTTGATATAGTGTTGACTCTCACAAAGAGACTGAAAAAAGTTAGTGGCCTAAGATAAATAAGCATACATCCCCCCTATGAAACATCAGAAGGTAGAAATCTATGACTCTATCGACACTGAAACGTAAGTTATTCCAGTCAGATCATTCCTAGAGTGTCTTTATAATATCCATCTTTGGATTAAAGCAAAGCAAGTTTATTTTTTCGCAGGATCATCAGATTTGGAAACTACCTAAGAGTCCTTAAGTGTCTCATCCTTCATTAAATCAGCATAAATATTTCTTTCTCATGATAGCAAAGCAAAGCTTAATTATTGAGTTTGATGACAGTTTTACGTAGTAGCTCTAAGAGAGATGATTCCAGGGCACCACTGCTTTGGGGTGCTGACATCATGGCTTCAGAAGCTGTCACCAATTATATTTGCTTCCAAAAAACCCAGCCTTTAGCATCTCTGTCTCCTTGTTTTGCTTCTGTGCCGCCTACTCCCATATGCCAGCACAAGTGTTCATGTACTCACAGTCCAGGTTGAAATCAACCTAGAAAAAGAGATGGTGGAGGACAAAACTTTGTCTTTTAGCAGGAATGCCAGGTTATGTACACTTAAACCAACCAAGTTACTTAAGGAATGTGAGTAAGACACTGGTGAGCCCTGCTATTACCAAGCCAGCGGGTGGATACTTTCTGCTGTGTTTCAAGAACAGGAAAAGCCTCATCACCTGTCCTACTGTTTCCCTGACCCCCAAGCAGCTGCTGCAGCTGCTTGGGATAAGTATTAGAACTAGAAACACTCTTTTCTTCCCCCAATTCCTCAAAAAAGAAGGGTTTGTATTCTTATAGAAGCAATAAAAATGCCCATGCATTTATGGGAAAGGATGAAGTCTTTCTGCCTTTATCACACCAATACAGCAAAGAGATGCTGCCTGGGTTAAGAGTTGGAAATACAGCACAGAGCATCCTGAGTTAACTCGTCCTAGCCTTGATTGTCTCAGGCTTGAAAACAGATTTTAGGACATACTCTTTAAAGATCTGCATATAAGATAACAATACTGCTGGTTGTAAACACCCATTAAACACCTTTGAGCAGAGAAAGTGAATAACCCATCAGACAGTGGGTTAACAGGTCAGGTTTCGGGTTTTTTTGCCTTGCAGGGTGTGCTTACAAGCAGTATTTTTAATGGGAATGAAGCTAGAAGAGAACTAAGGAAAGAACAAAAATAATTCTTTGTTCATAGTTGGAGAATATTTACTCAGATAAGAATAAAGAAATGCGACTGCAGGTCACCTATTCTGAATGACTACCTGACCTCAAGTAAGAAAGTGAGATTAAAATCATGTAACTGTGGTACATAGAAGAAATTGTGCAACTAGATAGTAATTTGCTTAGGAAAGGAGACAGGGGAATACTTAACATCTGCTCGGAGACATGACAGGTAGTAGAGTTGGTTAATTAAACAAATATTTGTGGATAATTTATCTGAGACTGTTAGAAAAATATCTTGATTCTTTTGTGTTTAGTGACTATTATATACAATGAATTTATGGAACAGGGAAAAATTATGAATAATTTACTCAGTGATTGATGGGGGGTATAATTACTGATTATATTAATGGACATTTTTATTTGACCAACCCTGACAGATAATGAATAATCTTTCAATGGTCTTCATTGTCACTAACATGGAATGAACTATTTGTAGTCATGAAGACAAAAATAAAAACATGTGTATAGCTATAAAACTCAAGATATTTGATTTCTAATCCAAACAAGTCAGTGTTTTTTTTTCTTGCCTCTTTCTTCATAGGGTACTAGTTCAGATAATATGTATTTTACACAGAATCCTATATATGTCATGAGATGTGTGATGATACAGCGAACACAAAGCCCTAAGAATTGCCAGAATTCATGCAAATTTATGTAATATAGTCAAAACTCATTAGGAAACACCTTTATTCAGCAATAAAGAAGTATGGACATGTCACGCGCTTATGATGACAACAATCTTCCTGAAGAGATAGATTATTCTTGAGGAGGAAGTTTATGTTCTCATTGCCTTGGGGCTGCTCTAACTCAAACTGCACTGGCCCTCAGAGCACAGGAGCATCTGAGCTGAGCTTCTGCAGCCAGAGCTGCTCTAGTGCCTCATATCCAGTTTGTTCTTTTTTTATTTTGTTTTAAGAATGAAGGAGGGATAATGAAAGTCATCTATACCAGGCACTTACCCTTCTAAAGTTTTTTGGGGAAATCTTTATTCTTTAATGGAACAGCATACCAGAAAACAGAAATGTTAGTAGGCACAGACCTCAGTCATGCTCCCGTTAATACTGAAAGAGAAACATGATGGGGTCAAGAAACAGGCTGTGTTCATTCCTTTATCAATAACTCATCTCCATTGTGTACTCACTCTGTAGTCTGCCAGTCACCTGTGTCAAATGCTCTTCTGCCTCTAAGGAGAAGGAGACTGCTTAGTACAACCACTGCCTTTAGAAGAAGAAAGATGGCATGTAATGGGTGAAGAATATGTAGCCAGCAGGCCTAAGCTTTTCTGGTAGAGCACACGCAATGTATAATGCAGGGGGAGTGGCTGTGCTGCTGTGCAGTCTCCCATGCATATAGCAGCTGGGTCCAGGCCTCTTAAGACGTTGGCTTTGGATTTGACAGACCTGCATTTGGCTGTCCACAGCCAGTGAAGCCAAAAGCCAGTTATGTTTCTGTGAACCTCTGTTTCCTATTAGTAAAATGCATGTATTTAAAAACTAGAAGCATTCAGTTTTCCCAGCATATCCCAGTTAAGAGGGCTATGCAAATTCTAGAGATTATTTGATTTTTTTTTTTTTTCTAAAAGCTTGGTAATTACGTGGAAAATTAATACACTATTTTTCAGGTGAAATACTCCTTGTTTGAAAGTGAATGTGTATTGCCTTCAGGAGTTGATTCTGATGTCTTTTAGTGGGCTCTACAAAGGAAATACCATTCTTTATACTGCTTAGTAAACTATTAATATAATAGATATACAAGGACAGAGAATCAACATTTTGGACTATTAGTATTCAATGGTTTTTAATGTCTTTGCTGTGATAAGAATAAATAGAAACTTTCAAATGGTCCTGTGTAGGCTTGTATTCACCAGGTTCCTAAGGTCTCTTGGAAAAGAAAGTAATTTTCATTTAAATAATTTATTATCAGAGTCACAGTGAACCTACATCTGAAATGCAAACAGATTACAGCTTGCTCATCTCCATGCATTCAAAAAGACTAAGTCAGGATCAAAAAAAAAGTAAGTGTGGCTTAAAAAAAGGGAAATTAAGAGAAAAATATGTTTATGTTTCTTTTATTTGCATATCTTTTTGAAAGTCTATACAATGAACTTTTCACTACTGATATAGTTAACTACATTTACCTGTCAAAATGCATCTGGTGTTCTGACATTTTAAAGCTCTTTCAATTTCATGGAGTTCAAGATTGACCCATTTCCCATTTTTCTTTCCACTTTCTATTTTATCAATATAGATTCCACATTTTTACTTTTCATTTAATGAAAACCCATATATTTCAGTAAAAAGATAAGGCTTTTAATAAATGATGATTTTAAAAATATATAAAATGTGTTGAAGAAAATGTAGAAAAAATGAAAAGTGAAAAAGTCTTAACATCAATAACTTCTAAAACCTTTTTTTTTTCATAAAAATCTTATTTATTAGGGAAGGTATTTTGAGTGAAATAAGTCAGCAAACTTTGTATATAATGCCTGCCAATTATGTGTTTCCTTACATTTTTATCGGTCTTTGTATCTAAATATATTAATATATTCTTTGAAAATTTATTTACTTTGCTGAACAAAGTGGCTATAGGATAACTTCCTCAATCAAAGCAGTTACCCTGAAGAAAAGAATATGTATCTCCAGAGATGAGTGACTTTCCCTGTTCACATGATAATTTTTCTGTCCTGTGTTTAATTGTCACATCTCTTTTCTGGAGTCAGAATGTCCAATCCAGAAGCCCTTCTGCTCCTTCATCTCACAGGGAAATAAGGAAAATGAAATTCCACAGTGAACCAGACCTCAATGATTTGCTTTCCATGGGGTGAAGCACTGTCCCTGCAGAAGGGATAGAGCTTCCTGTGCCGTGTAATACCAACTTCGGAGCAAAGAACAGTTTAATGCTTGGCAGTCAACCTGCAGTATTGTAAAACCTTGCCAAGATATGAAGAAATGTTTCTGAAGAACATTGGAGCTCCACGTTTCTTCTCCCTTGGATCTTTCAGACAGAATAATGGATGTTCCCTTTCAAACCATTTGTGCTATGCATTGTCTAGTAGGCTTTATCGCTGTTTTACAAAAAGCTGTTTCCTCATGTAGTTCTATGTTGATCGTTCTATTTACTTCTGAGAAAAATACTAACTTCAGAAGGTCCCAGGCAGGGATTTATCATCCTGGATCAAATGAGTAAAAACTGATAATTCAGAAGTTGTTGGCAAGCAAACAGCAGCCCCGTGCCAGGTCATGTTCCCACAGGCTTCTCTGATAATCCCTAATTGCTCCAAAATCATATATTCAAAACAGAAAAGAGACCTGATTTCATAGAGTGACATCAGTTAAAGGAAGAGATGACATACTACATCAGTCTGCCCATCAATACCATGTTTCTTCTACTTACCAGTGTCACGTTTATTTTCATTTTAAAAAATGAAAATGCTGAAGCTTCTGCCATTTTAGTAAGGAGACCATTCCTCACCTGAATACAGTTCAATCTCAAATAATTCCTATAGACATGAATATTCTTCCGATTTGCATACTTTCTTGTACTAGACTAAATAATTGTATTTTCCTCCTTTTTAATGCCCTTCGATATCTTTAAGCATTTATAATGTGTCCAATTAGTTGTATAATGGCAAGCTATACAAATGCTGGGGAAGTATCTTCTAAATGAAAAAATGGGAGTTAGGCATTGATATTCTGTAAATGCAGAACACTTAACTGCACAACAGTCTGCTTCCTCCTGGGCCAGATCCAGGAAAGGATTTAGGCACCTAAGACAACAACTGGGGAGATACAAATCATATATCTAAATCCATTCAGCCACTATTTAACCTCTGGGAAGCCTAAATTTTATAAAGAACACCCTGTTCCATCTTAAAATCCCTAAGCACCTTGACTTGTGCTTCTGTGGATGCTCAGACCAGATGATGCCTATGTAGCCATCTTATTATTTATTTTCTTTCTAAATATGACTGGAACTCCAGAAGTAGACATTCCTTTGCTTGAATCTACTCCAAGACTTAACTGAAGAGGTTTCTTTGCAGCATGCCAAGAGCACATCTACAGAAACAGTCTTCCTTTCTCTAAGTTAAAGGAGAAAATGCTGCTGCTGCTCACTTATTCTATCAGATTCTTGAGTTCACCAGCTCACTGATTAGGGTCTGAGTTCAGTTTCTTCCTCAGTCGGAGAGAATTAAACACACAGCTTCTGTCTCAAAGGAAAGTGCTTTCACCATGATTCAGGCCATCAGCTACATCGTCAGGAAAGAGAAGAGAAACCCTCGTACCTTCGGTTGCAGCTGTGCCATCCCGTGGCAAGGAGTGCCAGTGTCTTTGGCCAAGGAGACACTGCCACAATGTAACCTGCAGCATTTCAGATGGAGCATCTACAAATCATCCTGACCTGTTACGTACAGAAGCCAAAGGAAACAATACTTGAATTTGGGGGTCCATTATTAGTTTCAGGTACCCAAAACGTATATTTGATATCTGTGTGGTTAGCCTCTGTCCTCAACTTAGTCTAGCTCCTTATGCATACCGATTTTATTTTTCTTCTGGGAATATCTCAGATTTTAAGAAGGCAGTTGTAAGGTTGGGGGAATTTCATGTTAGAAACATTTTCATTCTTTTGTTTTTAAGTTCTACTCTGGATTTATATTTTCTTTTTTTTTTTCTGAACATTTCCGCTAGCATTACACATCAGTTATTTCTTTCTGAGCCTTTGATCATGTTTAGATATCTTTTTTCTGGGGCATTTCTTTCCTTTGTACATCTATCTGGTATTGAGATTGAACAGAAATTGAGCAGTATGTACTTGTTTATTTTATTCCTGTATTACACTAAAAATTAATTTTTGAATTGTTACTCAGTCTTGTCACAAATGTCTGTCTTTGCAGATTCCTCCTTTTTCTGTCATATCTATTTTTGAAACTGTTTTTATTGAGACTATTAACTTGTAATTTTTAAATTTAATTGTAATTGTTTTATTAATAAATATCTTCTCTGTCTAGGTCAATATATGCACTTTTTTAGCCATAATGATATTGTTTTTCTCACTTCTTAGAAATAAAATGCAAATACCATCTTGTTGTACATTCATGGATAGCCTCCTACGCTATTCTGATGCATTTACATTTATTGAGAACCCTCACTTATGACTTTAATCTATCAGAATCCTTTCATGCAAGCCACTTCAGGTTGTTTTATATGTAACAGTTCCTGAGGTGCTTTCAAAGTTTAAATGTAAATATATTATAAATTTAAATATTTTAAATCTACTGCTTCACTTCCATCTATTGATTTTCTAATTCTATCAAGAAAATTATCAACTTTTATAAAAGCTGTTGTTTGCAAGCACATGTTGAATGTGGCTTATAACATACTATCCTTGTGAAGCTAATATGCATTTTGAAAGACGCATGTTGAATACTTGATGAAAAAGACTGAATTTATATATTGAGGCTCTGTTGGGTAAAGCAGAATAGTAGCTAATTTACAAGGCTTAATTCTGATTTTAGAATACTGCTTTCATCCCAGTAAGCTGTGTTATTACTTTGTCAGGGCTCATCAAACAAATATTTTGAATAAAATTGCGTGTCTGGGTTGTTTCCAGAAATCTCAGTTTGACTATCTATTTATTGTTTCTCATGATATATGCTCAATTTCATAAATCAGGAGGCATTTTCCTTTTCCTTACATGGATAACTTCAGAAGTTAAGAGGAATGCCGGCAAATATCAGCCAATGTCTATTTCCTTAGGATTACCTTTATGTACTACATTCTGGGAAGCAGTTTGCATTTCACAAACACTTCCAAAGGAGCTGAAGATCAGCTGTGTACTTTCAGACTGCAGATAGTGTGTTGTGGATTAAGAACTGTTACTGCGAGAAGGAGTTGTTGGATGTTTTGTTCTTTATAACAAAAACCCCTGTGGTAACCTCTTGTTAAGTTATTATTTTTCAGTAGATAACAGCAAACTGAAATATCCATTCCAACATCGGCAGAAATTCTGCCTAAAATGGGGGAAGAATTAGAGTTATTTATTGGCCCTTTTTTCATACTGAATCCTTTCTCTACTTATTCTACTTTTTGTCCTTTTTCAGCCATTTTTGTTTCTGTCTTAAGAAGCCTGATCCTCCTCCGGCGGGGTCAATGAAATCTTGCCATTAACCATGAAGGAAATGAAAAACCATCCCTTCAGAAATCATTACAGCCTATTATTTTTTTGTCCTGCTGCTTCGGTGTATGGTTTTGGTCTTTCATAATTCTTCTGTTTATTGTTTCAGTTTGCAACTGTTCCCTCATGTTTTGGCTCATTGATTTTGCTTCCTTGGTTCTCACAGTAGCTTTACTACTCACTCTGTTTTCTTTTCTACAAAGGAAACAGGCATTTTGCTATACAAACAGATTTTTTGTTGGATTTGATGCAACAGCAATCATCAGCCCTCCATTCAGTAAGGTTAATATCCTGTGAACTCCAGCTAGCATTAGTCTACCACCATTCCCTCTCATGTCCATGGCTTATGAGGAGATCACATTTTATTTGATGGACTTATCGGTGTTTTCTTCTTTTTCTGGTAATTGCCTGACCTGTTATGATTGTTGTTTGCAGTATTTACTGACTCACAGATCTTTCTGCCTACTTTATCTCTGCTCATTCTTATCAGCAGAGGCTCATTGACATTTTGTTTGGTCAATGCCCACACACAGACTTCTCAGTAAAAGTTCCCGTATTCTAATGATGGACACTTTGATCTCTGTAAGGTTTTCTGGTTTGCGTAGCATTCAGAGGAAAAAACCCTCTAAAATAAATAGTATGCTTTATGTGATAGTGTACTGGCTTTTACTACATTTTTAAAACAGAAAACATTTATTTTCATATTTTTTTGCTACAAAAAAACCCCATGCTCATTTTAAAACATACCAAATGAACAAAATTTCCTTCAAACAACCCCTCCCCCCAAATTTAATTTTGTTTCAGAATATGTTTTTGTTTATCCTTGTACTGCAAAATGCAATGTAAATGCCATTAATGCCTTTACACACTGTGCTCTGTGCAATTTATGCTGAGCAGCAACAGACTTCAGCAATAAGTGGCTACATAGTGAGATGAACAGTTATATAACCACAGATAGTAATTGGATGCTATTAATGAGAATTTGGGATAATACCATTTTTTAGTCCCAGATGTAGTTAGCTTTTTATATCTCAATTAATGCCATATACACTCTTTTTACAATGTATAATTATTTTCCTAATCTCCAGTTATGCTTTGCAGAGTCACTGAAACAAGGACCTCTCTGCATTATCCTGATTTGTCCATGTGCCTCAGATTATGCAGCACAAAGATGGATTTTTAGGTGGTGCTCTGCATACAGATAGGTGAAAAGTTGTGTCACCTCATACGCAGCTTTAAGGAGAAACTGTAATTTTCAGAGTCCTAATTCTTTTAGCATTTTCCTTTCATTCCCCCTATTCCTGTGAATAAGTGTCTGTACCCCTAGAAAGGGGTGGCTGCTTATGTTACACCTGCTCAGACAGTCTGTCTGGCCAGAAGTCAGAGCAGGGCAGAAGCAAGCATCTGTTCATATTTTATTTTTCCTGGCTATCGGCTTACAGAAGGGAATAACTGGGGAGCTGGGGATAGGCCCTGCACCAGACCCCTATTTTTAAGGTACTTTACAGCATGACAACCCTCATTCTTCTTTAACTAGATGAGCTTGGGAACTGATCTGGGATGTTGGCAGCTTAAAAGAACATGGCTCCAGCATCTGCTGTGGACAAATAGACACTTCTTAGCAGAAGGTGTAGCAAAGTAAAAAACACCTTAGTCTTCAAAATGTAGAGTTTTCCACTGAAAACTGTGGCCTTGCCACGTGAGTACGAGCATGATATAACCTGATTTCCTGGGTAACTGTGGTTACTGCAAATGAAGCCAGTGGGAGCTGCAGGTGCTCAGCACTTTGGAAAATCAGGTATCAAGTAACAAAGCTGAACTTGCAAAGAATGTTTTTAAAAGAATACCAGTTGATCAATGTTCAGTTAAACACCTCAAATTGTAGTGTACGTGATCATATTTAAAGGACTTCATACCTGCAGCAATCTAATACAGCACTGCAACCGAAAGAAAGAATGAAAAGAAATTTAAGGTATTTTTTCAGTGTGATTTATTTCTTATTTTCTGCTTAGGGTCACTGAGCTCTATTCAACTGGCTGATCTTTTATCTTTAATCAAAGTCTGTGTCTATAGAAATTAGTTTTTACAGGAAGATTATTGCTTGGTGAAAAGCCTGGAATTTTGGATAAAACAATTTGTATCAGGACCTTGTAGAAAGTGATGAAGCCACCTTCTTGTTGATCCTTTGAAGACTCTGAAGGAGTCTTGTCTTACCTAGTTTACTATGACTTGTGCTTTCTAGCCCAGGACACCTTCTCTAAGTAAGCATCCTCACTGTCCCTATGCTTCAGCAGATTTCGTATCAAGAAGGTTGGCAAGTTCACTAGCACTCCACCTCCTTGAGCACTTTAAACAAAGGGGGAATTTGAGTGAAACATTTTAAAATATGGCTACATATGGCTACAAGCGTGCTTCTTTGCAGGTGATTTTGTGCAGTCTCCATTCCTGGAGGTTGTCAAGACCAGACTGGATAAAACCCTGAGTAACCTGGTCTGATCACACTGTTGACCCTGTTTTGAACAAGAGATTCAGCTGAAGACCTCTTGAGGTCCATCGTGACCTGAGTTATTCTGTGGCTCAAGATTCTTGCTTTTAAAAAGTCTTGTGCATCTGGAATGACAGCAGGATTTGGTGGGAACTGCTTCTCCTGCTGCGTTCTTCCCAGTGTGACAGGAAGGGCTGGCTTCAGAAGATCCTGCTTTTCAAGAGGCAACATTCCCTTGGTTTTGAACTTTAATTAAAGGCTGGAAGCCAGGCAAAATGCCAGTCAAGTTGCAAGACCTAAACTATAAGAAATCACATAAGACTTCTGGTATCATTAATATACTAAAACTAAACTTTCCTTATATTTCAATTGTCTGTAACGTATGTCAATGATCCATGTTAACACTATATTTATTTTTCAAGACAACTGTCTCATCTTATTACCTCTGAGTATATGTATTATTTCTATTTGTTATTTTTTCAGAACTACCTGAAAAGTGTGTCATTCAGTTTATGGAGAAGAGGGATTGCAGAAGAAAATACAGGAGCACTACTTTATATATTTTAAAATACTGAACACTTTTTGAACCAAGACTTTCAGAAGCAAAATGTCTGAATGCTTCTGTAAATGAAAAGTTACCATAAAGAAAAAAAATCTGAAGTGTGAATTTAAAGCTCATAAGCTACTCCGTACTATCTCCTTTTGCGGATTCTCTTAGCTAGCAATAAGTGTGAAGTAATTTACTCCACTTCCGAAGAGCCTCTGTAAGTTCACACTTTGGTTTTGACATGGAGGAGGTTATCTCACATTCACTGTGCATTGAGTGCCTACATGAGTAACTAGCATGTTGCAAATTCACAAACTCTGATCAAAGTATCTGTATAAAAAAAACCCTTTATGTGCATTTTGGAGTATTCAGACATGTTTTGTAAAGAAAATCTATGTGATCAGGATCAAGGTAAAGGAATGACCAGAGTCACCTTAAATGTATTTCAGTGGTTGTTCCTGAGGCATGCAGCAAGTCTTCCTGAGATTCAGTGTTGCTACTGCTCCAGGTTGGCAGTGAACCTGAAACACCTTGTATGGAGAAACAACAGAAGAGTAGGAAATATTCAACCGATTTGAGCATCCAACCCTAGTGCTCCACTCCTACTAGTACATGCCTTTCTTCATCCTATGTTCCTGTTAAACAAAGTGTTCCGGTACTACAGATTGTTTCTTTGTGCCCTGCCATAGAAGGTGTGGCAAATTCAGACCCCCAGATCCTATGCTATGTGGGGCAGAGTGAAACCTGACCACTGTGGCAGCCTCTGCCTCACCAAGAGCCACAGAAAGAGCCTGGAGCTGCTGCCCTGCACAGGAAGCATCTCTAACTTTTGCCACTTTCCTATGTAACTTTAGGTGCTGCTTTACAAGATAAACAAATGTATAGCTAACAACAATGGTAATGGCAGGGTTCACTCGTCAATAGGCATATTTTCTGCATGTTCATACTCGCCCAACAGCAAAGGTCACTGAGGGCAGATTCAGGCTTCAGGCTATCCCACTCTAAATATACATGAAGCCCTCCCAAAACATTAAAATTGATTGCACAGGGGACAGTATTCAATCAGTTTACTAAACTGACCAGCAGAATTCAGCAGATTTATACCATCAGTTCAGTTTGAAATACTTCCCCAAAACTCCTGTGCTTAATCAGCCTTTTTGATCTAAAAGCTAAGTGGGAATTCTCACTATGTTTTTTTTTCTTACAAATTTTTCAGCACTTTCTGTCTCTCACTAAGCCAAAAATACTGAGGGAACAGTCTTTTTTGTGGCATTTTGGCACTTGTAATCCAGACTGGAACCACACTGCACAGAAAGCTTTAAAACTCCAGGGAAAAGCTAGTTATACTTTAAGAATCTCTAAAAAAATTTCTTTTTCAGGTGAAATGATTATTGTCTTCATAAGACAATTTGTCCATTCCCATTTCAAAATCATGTGATGGCTTGACTAGAAAAAAACAGATAAGCTATAACATTTCAAAATGGATTATCAAAAAACTCATATTCTTGAGAATTTAATGTTTGGAAGACACTTGTAATTTATGCCTATGCTCAGAACGTGTAAATAAAAAATGATCTTTATTGACTTGAAGCAGACTGAATTTTTAGCTTGTGAACTCATTACAAAGTACTTTAGTAGAGCTACCTCCAAATGTAAAACATCAAGAACAGGGCATACAAAAATCATTAGAATGGCCGAGAAATCAGGAAAAAAATAAGAACCAAAAAAATGAGTTCTCTGTATGTGAATTCAGATTTTTGAACATTCTTCTTTAAAGGTTAAAGAGTTTCTCTTCAAATGAAAACTGGAACTCTCACATAATCATACAACTTCAGGATTGAGAGCTTTCAAAAACATGGCCATTACCCACAATAAAATTAGATAAAACATTGCATACCCTTAATAGTCAGGTAAATGCATACCTAAGACTTTACAGGATGGAGACCTACATCAGACTAACTATGGCTGTATCTGTACTGCACCAGTGAAGGAGTGGAGATATCAAATTAGTTGTGAGTGGTGGTAGGTCTGGAACTGGAAACTGTCTGTCCAAGCTTATATGAAGCTGAGACACATTTGTTAGCTGAGGTGTAGCAGATTGTGGGACTCCAGCTGCAACAGCACTGTATTATGTGAGCTTTCTAATCTGTTATCATGAAAACTCTGTGTATCATGTCCATTATGTCATGTATAGATGTTCTGTATGACTCAAATATAGATGGTCAAATATCAAGTGAAGTGCCTGAAATGTTTTAGGGGTTGTTTATTTCTGAAACATTTTGTCTTTTCATATAATTTTGCTGTTTCCTTTAGCAGAGCGGTATTCCTGCAAAACAAAATCAGAGGAGGAACAGGAGGGTTCCAGGTCTGAGAAGCCCCATAAAGGAAGGCATGAAAATGAGAATGGAAGGAGGATGCTTCAGAAAGTGTTCAGGAGGAGAAGTGAGGAAGGTACTGTAAATATATAAATGGAGATAAAGGTGCTGAGGCCTGAGTGCCAACATAGATTTTAAAGTCCTGAGCCCAGAAGAGGGGAAATTTGAAAAAAAGTCTATTCAATTTTGTCAACAACTATGGGAAAAAATAAATTAATCTACATGATGAAAGTTGTGACACAAATCAGAAACGCTGAGCTAACTATAAGGACAATATAAATGACCATCAAGAGACTTATTATTGAATACTTTGGTTAATGTTGCTGTTATTAATTGTGCTTACTTATATTACAACTATACCAAAGAATTTAATATCCATGTATGAAGAAGACAAGAGACATTCAGTTGACAGATGGGGAGGGTACAAGCAAACAGTAAAAGCAATGCTGATCAGTATGATAGGCAGCAGTCTTAAGACATGGGCTACTCAACCTTTGTCAACATTTTGTAGGTGTCATTGAGGAAAATTTTGAAGGTGATTAACTAATGACTTTTGGTCAGGTCATTTTGAAGGTGATTGGCCAGGTGTTTACGGGTAGGTTACACTGAAAGTGAGAACAGGATGTTTGGCTGTGCTAGGTGGAAGGATTCAGTGAGGGGGATGATTGCAAATACAGTAGGAAAGGGAGATGTGTGTACCATGCAACTCGAGAGGAGAGTGGCAGACAGGTGTTCACTGTCACTTCTAAAGACTTAAAACCCCTGGGCAATGGGTCTCAAGTGTACAACAGCACTAGGCATACTTCTCAGGTTAGCCCATGTGATTGGTACTCAGTCTGAACACCCACCTTAACCCCGTTTACAGCATCTTGCTGATAAGCAGCACTTGCACTGTGGCATCGTCAATAATTTCACAGCCACCCAGGGTTATCTCTGGGAATATCTCTTTATTTTTTTATGATGTCACACTGTTTTTCCCCCACTATGAGCTGCACTTGCAGGACGGATACTCTTGTTGGAGTGTAGGAAGCCAGAGGTTTTCATATGGATCACTACAGCTGTTGGGTTAATTTCTGCCCAGATTCAGGTGGATTGCAATTTCTACCAATAGCAGGGTCAATATATCATTAAAGCTTTTGTGTGTGGAATATAAAAAGGTTTGGGCTAAAACCAAGAGAAGGGCCTGACTTAACTGAGAAGTACCCTTAAAGGCAAAAGGGATTTTGTCTTTCCTTATGCTCCCCTGCTGGCTTGTAGCCATTTTACATATTTCCCTCTTCTTTTGAGCTAAATCTTTTCCTTCTTGATGGCTCTTCCCTGATCTCTCCTTCCCAGGAGGCCACCAGGCCTTCCCATTCCCCCCAGCAAGGTACCAACCTCAAGTTCCCTACTGACACCTCTGCCAACAGTGTCCCCTCCTTGCCCCGCTACACCACCTGCTCTGGGAGGTGCCTGGCAGTTAACCTCTCACCATAACCTACATTCCCATGGGCTTTCACCCTGCAGGGCAGCTTGGGAGCCTGTAAGCACTAGCTAGTGATGTTTGGACAGTCTGGGAAGATGTCAAGTGCAAAGACCGTTAAGTACAACATAAGACTGCATGCACAGTATGGTTACACAGCCCTCCAAAAAAGAGGGTTCCCAAAAGATTTTTGTAAATTTACCCTCAACATTTAAAAAAAAAAATAAATAAAATTGAAAGAATCAAAATAATTTACAATAAAGGGAACTTAATTGTCCTTATTGTTTGATTCTAAACCTACTGAACCTCTAAGGAAAATAGAAAATACTTTAAACAGAAAGCTCCCTTTATCTGTGATGTTAATAGGGACACATTGTACACTTCAGGTTTTTTCCATTCATTTACTCCTAGATAAGCAGTATGCTATTACTCTCTAGTGGTGCTGTCTTCAGGGACTATTTCTGTCCAGCACTTGGGAGAATGCATTATGAGATGTCAGCATGTGTGAGCAGAGATAGTATGGCTTGTCATGTACAGATAGGCCATATTCTGCTATAAAATGATGGCTTTGTCTTTTATCACTGTCACAGTCTTACTTAACAAGCTGTGACTCTGTGGTTCATCACAGAGAAAACTGTCATCCCTAGATATGTGCCTTGAATGCCCTTTCATCTTCTGTGCAGGTAGGATCTGCCATGTGACATCAAGCAGAACAGTAACTCCAGATGGACTCTGCCAGTGCAGCAGTGTATTAACAAAGGGGTTTACTGGCACAAATCCAGGCTTTGCACCTTAGATTAGATTACAGGAATGAGGAAAACATATGTAAGCTTTTAAACAAAGCAAGACCTAGTAATATGTCATAAATATAATTAGAAAAGGAAATGTTAGTAATCCATCGTGTTTAAGTGATAATTTATTTATCACGGTGTTATTCTAAGCAACAGATAAATCAATTACAGTTGCTTTCAAAAGCAAATAAATAGTGTTGGTTCAATGGAGTGATGACAGACGAAGTGTTTTGAGGAACTCAAAAGTTCTGTAGTTGGATTTCTCCACGAAACTATGTTTAGGGTGAAATCTGGAGAATCACTGGCCTTCACTATAGAATGCGATGCTGCTAGCAATTTTTCTGGATCTTAGCACTTCTATTCAATAAAGCCACTGAACAAAAAAACAGTGTCCATTGCTAGGATCAGAGACAGATGCCTAAGGAGACAAGCCTTCAGCATTTCCAGAGGGCACATATATTAAGTTGTTATACTGAGCGTATAGTGAGTGCTTTGCATCAGAGCCTGCAGGTCAGAATTTTTCTGCCAGAGGAATATGGACATATTCTGCTCACTTCAGCATTTTATATGGTCATGGGACATATTATACTGCCAGCGTTGTGATTCTGCAGATCAGATTAGACTACTTTGTGGACATTAAAGTATGAATATTTCATGTGAGCTTTTACAGGGCTGCATTTAAACTAAGGTCCTGAAGTACTTCTCCACATTCCTCTTTCCTGGGATTTTGTATTTCTAAACTAGTCATCCCTTGCATGTAGTGTTTCTTCCATGGGACTGCTTTTTAACTGTGTAAGTGGGAAAATCAGAAATATCAACCCTCATGAGGTGTGGGCTTCCAATCCCAGTGCAGTAAAAGGAAGGAGAAGCAAGAGATGTCTGTCAGTCAACAAAAGTGTCTTCTGAGGGTGTAATATTACAAGGAGTGGAAACAGAGTAATTTGTCCATTGATGGAGAAGTGCAGCATTCACATATAACAGTGCTGCCAGGATTTGAGGGATGCCAAGGAAACCTGTGTGGACGTGTTACCAGTAAAAGTGCCTGCCCAGCTGATGCTTAAAAATAGAAAAGAGGGTGTTGAGTACATAGAAACTGATGTTGAAGAATTTCTGACCTCTTTATTTTGAAAAAAAGTGTCATCTCCCTCTGCCTGATTTGGAGTGTTGTCACCCCCAACAGTGCTCAAAGATTTGAAACAAAATATAACTCCCCGGAAATGAGGTTACAGATAGTCTCTACTTGAGTAATGTTTCTCCATTGAGTCTGAATGCATGCTTCTCACTGGTGACTACTTTTAGATATACTGAAGATTGGAATCACTACGCACAAATATGGACCACACAGATGATTTGGGCTCCTTATCTGTCAGAGAGGGAGGGAAATGAAACCACTGCTATGCTCAGGTGAATGTGAGTGGGCAATGGATTCATCTTTCCTTTCCCCGATATGCTGCCAGAGGGATACGCAGCTCCAAGGGTCCCATTCAACTTGCTTTGTCCATATGTTAAGCCCCACTGTAACTTCTGGATGACTTCTTTGCCTCTCCCAAAAGCCTGAGTTATGTATGTGCACTAAGAGTTAGACTGTGAGACTAGGCCCACATTCACCTTTAGGCAAAACACATATATGCTAAGATTAGGCAGCATTAAAAAAAAAAAATTTTCACTTGCCACATGGTACGATTAATTTATTATGGCAGCTCTATCCCCTTGGGCCTTTCTACTTACTGAAGGTCCTAGCTCTTGGACTTACCTCTTATTAAAAATAGATTTTGTTTTCATCCTGCATGTAATCTGCCTCCCATGGAGATTAGAATGATGAAAGTATATGGTGGTGAAAGTCCCATTGCAGTGACCAAAGGCTGAAAACTCCTGTGTCTTCCTGACAAAAGGCTCAATAATGCTAGCTGAAGATTGTTTTCATCTTTTACAGTTGGACCACTGCGGGAGTTGCACAGTTTATGGTGTGGGTGAGTTGTGTACCTCACACCTTCTGATGTGAAAGTCTGCCACTGCGTAAGGTTGGGCCATTAGTGAATTTTGCAACAGCGAGGTTAGGTACTGATGTTCCCTTTACACAGCAGAGAAAGAAGGGGAATCCACAGAAGGCAGCATAGTGAGGAGGACCCACCTGAGGTAGTTCATGGACAGGAGAGGTAAAACTTACCCCTTTTCTGGAAGCTTAATGGACTTACCAATGCTATCTTAGCCCCAAGTTTTCTCCTGGAAGGAGACATTCAGCCCTTTTCCCAAACACCAGCAAAGCTTTTCAAAACCAGCTGGTGGTACTGCAGCCTGTTTCTGTAATAATACCTCAGTAAAAGCCTAATGACTGGGGCACTTGTCATGCGTACTAATTGTTATGCTTCCTTTTTCCGTCTCAGAGAAGATAGCATTTCTGTGTGTGTACAAGTAGGCAATAGGCAAAATATTAGTGCTGTTGCAACAAATCCTCTGTGTTTGTGCATGCGCACTCATTTAATCTATCTGATTCCATATTACACACGCTTTGTAGTATTCACTGGATATCTCTGGAGTCAAAAAAGGTATGCAACATATCAGTTACTATTTTTCTGCCCCCCTTTTCATATGTTGCAGTAAGTCAGTGTACATAATGGCTTTAGGGTATGATAATTCAGGCAGAAATATGTTGATTGAGCTAAATCATTAATTACAACACTGATGTGATGAAGACGTGTCCTCACAGTATAAGAATACTTCCTGAATATGATGGTGCTACAATGTCATTTACCGTACCCACTTTGTTTTTCAACTTGAATTAAAGATCTGTTTTATTCTGTCTCTATGAAATCAAATGATATACTGCTTTTTCTCTAGAAAACAAACTGTTACACCTCTGCGTGCCAATTTTTCATTTCAACACATTATGTAATAGTTCAAATGAGAGCACAAAACAAACAACACAAAAACAGCTGGTGGGAAACTTTACTCAACATTAGGCACTTTCAAGCCTGAACAGTGTAATGTGCATGGCTTAATGCATCATATGTCTTTCCTAATTTAAGCCCGATTGTGCAAAAAGGGCTGTGTAGGGACACTGGTGGACAGCTTCTGTTATGGAGTCATGCTGAAATTAAAGGTCTGCCTACATTTGCTGCATAATGGAGCCAGGGTTATTTTTACTTCCCGTTTTGTGTTGTTTAAAAAGTAATGCTAAAAACATAGAGGTCGAAAACTGGTTTATATTCACAAAATGTCTGTGCAAGTAGAAGCATTGGAGCAGAGTATTATTCTCTTGGGTAGCATTCGGAATTTAGATACTAGCATCAGCTTTTTAGTTTTTGGACTTTCAGAATCTGAATGGACACGTATCAAGAGATTTGGAGTTGTAATTAGATTTTTTTCTGTATTGTGCACTTTTTGAGCCCATTTATGTCTCTGATAGTGCTGCCTTTATGATACTTCTACAATTTCAATGATACTGAATAGGGAGATGCTGACAATTTTGGCAAGGCTACCTTGAAATATTGTTTAAACAGTCAAGAAAAACCCTTGATGTTGATTCTTGATTATGTTCATTTCATGTAGCATTTCACAGAATGCCAGCAGAACTAGCTTTAAACATAAATACAATGATGTGTAAACTGTGGCTTAGAACAGAAAAGATGTATATTATCCAGAAGGTGAAGCCTTGAATGTAATTATATGTAACTAATGTAATTAAAAATACTGGTCAGGTGTAACTTGTATAAAATGATACGTATTTACTTGGGATGAGAAAGGCCATTTCAGGAAAATAAAGTCATCTGAGTCATTTACTTTCTCCAAATACCTGTAAGATAATTATTAATATATTTCAAATTACATCAGTAACCATGACATCCATGAGAAGTTCTATTTCTGTTTAACCTTTACAGCATCACCCATACTTTCCTCTGTCCATATAGCCAGCTGAGTCCCTGCCCTCATCGGCAATAGGTCCTCTACCTGGGACGTGAGACAGAGATGCAGTGGTGTTGTGGTTGGAGTCATTGGTTCCCCCTGTTGCTCCCAGTTTCTGTGGACACTTGTCTTGCAGAAATGTACCCCATGGCATACTGGATGCTTTTCGAAGCTTCATGCTGTTTTTCAGCTAAATTCTTAGCTACTCTTCATATGCTGGAAAGGCATGAGGGCGCACTGGGCACCTCTGTTCTGCACTTGATGTATTTTCTCAGACTGTAACCTCCCTGAGAAAGAGACTGCCTTTTTCTGTGTCTTTATTCATTCCCTAGGGCAGTAAAAGCCCCTCAGCTCAGCTGGGGTCTGTAGGCATAAGTACATAAGTAAATAAAAACCTGTCATACACAAATGCTGAACACCAAATAATGATGTTCTCGGGGTGCAGATCCATTTAGTTGAGTGAATATTAATGATTAAATCTCATTTATAATTTATGTTTACTGCCATTCTGTTTTTATTTATCTATTATATAAATATCTATTAAAATATCTTTCTTTTTTAACAGAAGACAGTTTGGGGTCAGTATAAACATAATAAAACTGAGTTACACAGTCCTTATAACCAACAGGTAAAGGTAAGGGATAAAGATTCTGGCTTCCAAAAACAACTTTTTGTTACAGCACAGCAGTGAAAATCCATTTCAGGTAAAGATAAGGAGTAAAATTCTGGCTTCCAAAAATAACTTTTTGTTACAGCACAACTGTGAAAAAACATTTCAAAGTGCTGACGGACCGCTTCTCTTCTGGTTGTTCTAGTCTTTAGCAGGCTATCCATTATCTGAATAATAGATAAGACTGTTGCTTCCAGACCTAGAGCAGCTGCTGCAGAGTGATCTCTGAGCCATGTTCTCCTGTTCACCCAAGCACAGGGAATCCCACCAGCAATGGGGTGAAGCACAGGGCCAGCTCAGGAGACCCAGGGTTATTTGCCAAGTTCCAAGCTCTGCAGCTGGCCCGTGCTGCCCCAGCCTGCGTGGCCAGATCTGCACCCACTGGGTGCTTTGCCAGCATCTAAGTCATCCTCCTCTCCCCATCCCCAATGATGGAGAACTGACTGACTTATTTGGTACTGATTGGACTGATTTATTTGGTTCCCAGAAAGTTGTTCCATAACATTCGAGAAGGTTTGGCAAAATTTATGGCTTTTATATATTATGTGGAAGAGATTAACCTGCTTTGCACATAATGAGAACAAAGTAATTTCTGAGGCATGATTTCTGTGTGGTTTTTTTTCCATTTTTATTAATCCACTGAGAGGTGTTGGTTTATTTACTGGAACTCTACTTTCTGTAATCATAAGAAATTTATTCTACTAAAGAAAATTACTTTCTTCAACCTCCACACCTGCATCTTTTTAGCAAGGCAATGTAAACAATTTTTAGTGTTTTCTGTTCCTGAACATGAAAATCTTTGTTGTAAAGCCCACGTGTGTATGTTTTCCCCCCTGTTCTTCATATGATTTTCAAATCAGCTCACCTGCCCTGAGAGATAGGTCAAGGTTAGGCTCAATGCTGTGCCACTGCTCAGATGTTAGTCTTTGCAGGGAGAAGAAATGATCTACAGGGCCAGCCTGGTTTAAATAGGAGGTGAAGGACATGGGCCTTATTAGCTGCAACTCCTGTGCCAAAGTATTTCTGTGTGTGTCTCAGGCAGGGAAGCCTTAGGGACAAGGCAACCTCCAGAGAAAGTGTGGGCAAAACTTTCTCTTTTGTCATTTAAATAATCAATAAATAGGTCTGTCATCCTGCATAGTTAGATCTCCTGTGAGCCTTTAAGGTAAAAATTTAGTTTGTGGCAATTAATTTCTTAGAGAAGTTTCTGTGGAATATTTTGAGAAGTTAAACTTTTGTTTCCCCACTTTTACTTACCATTTCTTATTTAAGCTACTGAACATAGCAGCTTTGTATACAATTTTGTTCCTTGCTTGGGCTGAAATGCTTTAATATTTCTACAAGTGGCAAAACTGTATTATTTTTCCTTTTGAGTCATTCTAACACACCCAAAGTTTCTGTAAAAGAAAGTGAACAGATCTATTGAAATAAAATGAAAATAATTTAAACTGTCATTGGAGTCATATTTATTGGTAATGAGGAAGAAAAACAATTTCAAAAATCTTTTAAATGTTTCAGTTTCCAAATAATGAAAAAATTGCTCCCTTTTTGGATAGGCAGAATCTTTAATTTTACTTCTGCAATTGCAGTTTTGTTATTCTGCTTTAAGGGAAGGCTGGGGTGGTGCTGGAGAGCTGGTGCTATAGGGTCAGGAGCAGCCTTGGGCTGGGAGCTGCCTTGCAGATAAGTGGTGCAGGGGAAGGATGGAGTCAGGTCATCAGGTATGGTGGGGAGGAAGCCAACCCTCCTTCCCTAGAAAGACCTCCTGGAGCCATGGCAAGGCTTGCTTAGATCCCAGCAGTCACTGGAGCTGGCTGAAACGCAGCTGAGAGGTGAAGACAGTCTCTGAGGGAGTCTGAGACAGGTGCTTGTCATTTTATGATTGCTCAGTAGCTGCTTTTCCTAATGATGAAGTAATTATCAGAGCTCCCTCTCCCTGATTTTTTTTGTTTGTTTTTAGGCCTCTTGATCTTATTTGGGGAGGTCATTATAAACAAGGTCAAGAAAGATCCTTTGCAGCACTGCTGATTAATTCGTTCTCTCACATTGCCATAAAACCTATATAGGAGTAAGTATGGGTTTTTTTACATTTGAGCACCTGTAAATAAGAATTATGTCTATTGTTTCAAAAACTGCTAAAATTTCAAAATCCTGTTTTGTTGGGAATATTTTACAGAGAAAAAAATGCTGATGAATACCACTTTTTTCCACTGAGTACTGCCTTACAAACCAGCATGAGGTAAGAGTCAAGGATTAAATCTGTGCTTGAGACAAACTATTGCATTTCCCGTTTCACATCATGATGACTCTGTAGCTTGAGCTAAAGAAGCGTCTGTGGCTTGTTGCTTTAATCGATTTAATGAATACTCTGTGTGAACTGGAGGAAGTTCTTCCAGGTTTTCTGTAGTTTCTGTAAGTGTAGAGAGTGCATAAAAAATACTTCAAAGACTGAGTATGACTTTGATGCTATTTCAACTTCAGATTGTTGTTTTAGCAGAGTTCTGTGGGTTCATAGAATAAGAAGAAAATTGGCTTGGGGAAGTCAAAGAAAATAGGAAAGAAGGTAAGAAACGAAAACCAAAAATCACAGATGGATGATGCTATAAATGGATGAAACTGTGAAAAATGAAGAACACAATTGCCAGCTATTTACTGGCAATTAAAATCAATAGAAGACAATGACACTTCAACACAGACAAATATAGAACAAGGAGGACTTTTACAGAGACATGTGCTTGGCACTGCTTGTTTAGGAAATGGTGGAAAGAAAAATAATAGAAGGGGTTAATATGCTGGGACAGATACAGGGCTGGTGTATGTGTGCAAGGTACAACTTTCCCTGGTTATTTAGCTTCCATGCCAAGTAAACACTTCAGAAACAATATGTTCAGACCCAGTTACCAGCAGCAAGCCTGCAAGTGCCTGTTAAAGGAAGGAAGAATTAAGAAATAATATTGGGTGGAAAAAAAGCAGTTGAAATTATTTGAACTAGAACTTTTATTTCTGCTTGGACCTTCTGATGGAGAAGGTCTACTCTGCAGTGTGACTGTTGTTTACATTTGTCTAAATCTGGCCAGATCTCAGCCTTAGATTCTAGGTCCCTGGCTTTGGCGGGGGGGAAAAAAAGCTGAAAATTTAGTTTACTGAGCTTGATGTAGATTTTGGCAAGGGGAAATATCCTGATAGTGCAGGCTATCAGAGATGCATGGCAGAGGCAAGAACAAAGTGTCACCTGTAACACCTCTCACATCTAATGTGATGACAGTCCTAATGCCATGGCCTTCCTTAGAAAGTCATTATATGCTAGGGATAACAAGAGTTTTACTGTGTCTTTGAAGTTTTGCATCTTGCTATGTGCCTGCTTAAAAAGTGTGATTAAAATCCTTCATCTGCCCCTCCCTTTACTCCGGTGCCTAGCAAGAGGGCTGATAAATGCTGCCATTCTCATGGAATAATATTTTACTATCTACACAAGTGAGAAAGATCACACAAGATTGTGGGTACTGGAGGGAAGGTCAATATCCAAAAGGATGATAAAAGGGAGAAATGAAAGAGCAACAAGTAATGTATTTAGGAGAAAAAAAAATGTTATGAGAGCACACTGTGTTTAGAACAACTTTCTGCTGTTGCAGCAGCTGAGCTGCTTTCATCTCCAAGTCCAAACCCATGCAGCAGGAATACTCTTTCTCCCTCTTCCCCACTAACACACTCCAACAGGACACAAATTGCCCCTGCACTTTGCTGGGCCATGTCTTTAGGAGATGACAATGATTCTTGTGTCTTCATTTTAAAGGTATACTTCGCCCTGTGTTTACATTTATGGATGGGAGTATCGGTGGTCTCTTGTCTCTGTTTCATCTGCCATATTGATTTAGTGGAGTTCTGGCGATGAATGGTGCTTTGTTGTTTTCCTGTTAGCTCTGCTTTGCAGTCAGCTCCACCTATTTCATGAGTGGAACAACGGGGTTTGTGGAAACGGAGCCCATGAGCTGTGCAGGGCTCTGCTCCCTTGGAGTCTACTTCTTGAAGGAAAGAGGGAGCTCAGCCATTCACTGGAGACTTTTTTTTCATTGTTATTAGGGCTCTCGGAAGCCTTCAAACATTAAAGATGTGTTATTGTCAATATACTAAGATAATTTTTTAAAACTTCAACTTTGTGATAGGGTCAGACTATTTGTTACCATTGATTCGATAACATTGTTGAGTCCAATTCCTCAAGCACTGCTGAGTATCTTCTAAACTGCTGCTGAAATTACTTCCTGCAAAAGTATGAAACAACTTCTGTCATTGCCTTGTAGATTTGAGAGGCAAATTTATATGGGAAATAATAATTGCAAATGATCATAAGTATGTGTCAGACTTCCTTCTTACAGGAGATCAGTGAATCTGGCTGAATGGGTGGGTCATGTCTTTATAATACCAAGCTCAAAGGACTGAGCATTGTAAGGAATCCCCATGGTATATGCTTGAGTATATGCGGATACCCACATATATCAAGGGTGTGTGGCAAGTGAGTAACTCCTAAGAGAAACCCATGTGTGCTGGTTTTGGCTGGGATGGAGTTAATTTTCTTCCTAGTAGCTAGTATGGGACTATGTTTTGGGTTTGTGCTGAAAACAGTGTTGATAATACAGGGATGTTTTTGTTACTGCTGAGCAGCGCTTACACAGAGTCAAGGCCTTTTCTGCCTCTCACTCCACCCCACCAGCGAGTAGGCTGGGGGTGCACAAGAAGCTGGGAGGGGACACAGCTGGGACAGCTGACCCCAACTGACCCAAGGGATATTCCATACCATATGACGTCATGCTCAGCATACAAAGCTGGGGGAAAAAGGAGGAAGTGGGGGATGTTCACAGTGATGGTGTTTGTCTTCTCAAGTAACTGTTACACATGATGGAGCCCTGCTTTCCTGGATGTGGCTGAACACCTGCCTGCCCACGGGAAGTAGTGAATGAATTCCTTGTTTTGCTTTGCTTGCGTGTAAAGCTTTTGCTTTCCTTATTAAACTGTCTTTATCTCAACCCATGAGTTTTCTCACTTTCACCCTTCTGATTCTCTCCCCCATCCCACTGAGGGGGAGTGAGCGAGTTGCTGTGTGGGGCTTAGTTGCTGGCTGGGGTTAAACCATGGCACCATGTTTGTACAGATAAAAATGTGCAGTGGGAGAGCACCTGGAACAGGACTAACAAGGATCAGTTACATCACAGAAACTCCCTCAAGAAGCCTAAAGGACTAGAGAAGGAATTTGGATTTAGTGATATGTCCTTGCAGTTTCCCTGGTGATTTCCCCCAAAAGAACTGGCTTCGTTTGTCCCCTGTGCCAGGAATAATATCTCAGGATGTAAGAGAACTTGTCTCCTGACAGTCCCCAGGACAAGGTCTTTGAGAGAAGAGGGGGACAAACCTGACAGCCCAAGCAAACAATAATGGATGACTTAGAAGAAACAAGCAAGAGAGTGACACCAGGCCCAGAGGCTGTCAAGTCCAGCAGCTAAGTCTAGTAGCTAAAAATGCATCACAGAATTGGTTAAGTGAGAATAATCTGCTAGCAGCAAACAGTAGAAAAAAAAAACAACCTTTTTTTTTCATCTGACTGCAATTTTTGCCAGTCTTCCTTGTCCATTAGCAGCATAAATAGTGCACACACTGATAGGAGCCATCATAAACATATATTCTCTCCCACTGGGAGGTTTAATAAATATTGGTAACTCCTAAAAATGGCTATAATGTTTATTGATTTAAGTCTCTGAGATTCTACTAGGGAATAATCTGTGGGTTTCATAATGTAAATCATATGGATGTCTATACAGAGTTTTAAAATGCAAAGTCACTGCTGTAAATCTAGATGCATTATTTGTATGTGTATCTATTTGAGGCAGAGATTGATGCCTGTAGTTAGGATTGTGTGGTTTTAGTGTAGTTCTTTCGTGGGATGAAACTTCTGTTCACTTTTACATTTAATTTCTTCCAAATTTTTTATAATCCACTACCTGCATTTAAAAAAAGTTAAGGAGTCCCAGGTTTAAAATTTAAGGTTATCTTTATAACATGATCTTTACCTACTCAAAGTGGTAGCATTTGTGGTTGTGGTGTTTGGTTTTTTTTTTGTTTAGTATTTGAGCATAAGCCTAGAAATGTGATTTTTGTCAGATTTAAACTCTTCTCTGAGGACTAAGATCCCCATGGAAAGTCAGGAGAAACTCCCAAATTCTGTAGCCAAACTGGTATTTGGATAGTATACACTGAGTAGCACACAGAGCCAATGGTGGAACTAAAAGAAATGGTAAATAGCAATGAGACAACTGAAGCACTTGCTACTGTAAAAGCAGCAATCACTCAGTCAAAGACTGTATCACAAAGAATAGCACAAGAAGCCTGAAGTAAGGTTACATTGGCAACCGCGGATTTAACAATCTCTCCTTTGAGAGACTGAGTGTCAATATGTTTCAGTCTCAATATTCTTTACACATAGTGTTTGAGTAAATTCACCTGTAGTTTCTATGTAAATCTATTGTATGGTTAATATATAACAGAAATATAAATATTATTGCAATAAACATGTTGGGGTTTTTTTTAGTGTTAAGGCTGACACTTAAAAAATCAAGTAGTTACAGTTCATGTAGCTGCCAGGGAAAATTCAGTTCCAGTTTGAACAAATGAGCTATATTACTCTGTCACCTGATACAGCAACACATGCTGGGTAGCTGATGAGAGGACTGGTGGAGAGCTCAGCTCTTAGCTCTTCACTCTCATGCCTCAGCAAATCCATATGAGGTAATCTTAGGCCTTTCCTGTTGTTCATAGGACCTGCTTTTATCTTCAGCTATATCCAGGCAGCCCTCACTAAAATCCATTATAGCTCAGCAGGTCTGTCTGAGAGCAGACTGTATGGGTTAAGAGCCCTAATTAGTCACCCAAGATTGCATTCTGTTTGTTACTCTACAAAAATGAAATCGATGGGAGGCATATCTAGCCTCAAAATAGGAATAACATCAGGTTTTAGAATGAAGTAATGGTAATCTTAAAGGAGAGGAAAATAGAAGATACAACAGGTTGCACAAAACCCCCTAAATTGCCACAGGGGAAGAAATCCCTCCAAGAGCTGTGTCTGTGTGTGTGGCAGCTCTTACCCATTGGGTGCTGGGGTCTGTCCCCAACAGAACTCTCAAATCCTCCTGTACTTTTCTGTCTTACCAGTGCCATGATGTGGCAAACAGCAATGCTGTTCACCTCTGCTGTACCATGTGTACTTCTGAACTACAAACCTCCCACAATCTCGTGACAATATGGTAAGTTTCTATAGTTTTACAGGGTTTTTTTTCTTTCTTTTCCACATGAATGTTTAAATGATTTATAGAGTCCTTGTGCATCCACGTCCCTGTGCCGTAGCCCTGAGCGGGGATTTGGCTGTCTCTCCCAAACTCACAGAAAAGGACAAATAGCAGCTCAGGCTGACTGTGAAGAGGGGACATATAGGAGAACGTTAAAGGTAACAAGGCAGTGGCTATTTTTCCTCCTCTTATAACTATAACAGCTAAATACTCTGGCTGGGTAAGAGTAATGCTAGAGTGGATTAAATGTCTATTAGAAGTAGAAATAGTTTGAGTTTTACTAATTCTAGTTCCCATTTGGATCTGCTTCACCCCTTCTTCTCAATTGTGTGACTTGCACAAATGATTGCTAAGCTTTGTTATAACTCTCTTCTCAGGACACCCATCCTTTTAGAGAATTCTGGCCCTATTCTTGGTGACAGATAAACAAGTGCCTGCCATTATACTGGGACTAGTTAGTACTTAGACAACAATTAAATTAGTTTGACTTCCTGAGTTGATAAACACCTTTATGCACTGTTTTAAATGTTTAACCAGCACAACAAACTTGTTGCATTTTAACATTGCAATGATTGCAAAGAATGTCTTGACAAATGAAACAGTAAATAGTAGAAACACTGTTGAATCTTAATCACCAGTAAGTAATTGAAGTGTGTGTCTGATTATAGAGCAATTGAATAATCGCACCTCTTAGCCTTACCAAGAAGTTGCCATCTGGGGTAGGAATAGTGGTGTGCTGGCAAGACCAGACGGTCTTCACATGCAGAAAAAACCTGCTTTTCATCAGGATCATGACTGCACTGCTAATTAAAGAAGAATGAGCAAGGCATAAATCAGGAAGGAATTTCCAAATCTAGATTAAGTTTAAGAAATCATTAAGATCATTTCAGGGCCAGAGTTTGAAATCACATTTGTTAATGCTGAAAGCATGTGAGTACTTTTTAATGACTTGATAGTCTGAAAAGGACATAGGCCCTTAAAACAAGATACAATTGGTCTTCAGGTGCCTAATTAAAAATTATTATGAGAAAACTCTTGACTCTTATTGTCTTCCTCATGCTGGAATCTCCCCAAATTCAGGATGTTCATATTCCTACACTTCCTCCCCACCCCTCCCAATTTTTGCCTAAACTTCATAGCTCAGAAATCTAGAAACGGTGCCTGAAAAGGTAGTGAGTGCCTGTCTGCAAGACGTGTTAATAGTCCCAGTGCATAATAAAGTGGATGCCTGCAGAGACAGGGGTATTGATCACAAAATACAGCCCTGTCTCAACTCCATTTCCTTCTGTCTCAAAGGAGAGGAAGGGCAAAAAAAGCCCCACCAGAAACCCCAAACCCAACCAAACAAACAAAAAACCACCATAGGAGAAAGAAGAGATGGATTTACTTAATAAATAGATATTAATGCCTAGTTCTACAAGTTTCCTACTTAGTGAAGATATTTTGGTGGTTTGTCTTCCTGGTGGATTGTCAATCTCATTGGGTCCTCTTTCCACCAGAAGTTTTTTCCAGGCAGAAAGTAGAGGACTTGATCCATTTATATGGTACCTCCAGAAATTTGGTACAAGAGCAAATAGCTGCTTCTATAGGTGGCCTTTTTGAGTGTATTGTGCTCTGCCTGGTCTGGATTTGCTGTTGTTGTGTAGATACGGTGAACTGTGTAGAGTTGCCCTACTAATGCAGATGGTTATGTCTCAGAAATCTTGAACAGAAACACATAACTCCCTCCACTAACTCCAGATTTTGGGTTCTACTCTAGGAGGCAAGTAGTTGAAAGCAAAGTTTTCAACACCCGATAAGCAACTCTCTCTTACTCATCTATGTTCTTTTTTCTTGCTTTTTAAACTTTATTAGATGACATTCAAACCCTTTAGGAGTTTTAGATAAAATAATGAAGAACTGGATGTTTTCCCATGTTCTTTCTGTAATGTGCTCAAACACACTGTCCTTAAAATCTTGAAGATTCAGACAAGAGTATAAATCATGTAAGTTCTGAAAGAGATTGGATTTCTCAAAATGGAGACTTGTGATCCAGCTAAACTAACGTTCTTCAGATATATGTATTTTATATTTTTACAGATCTTTAGAAAAAAATTAAATAGCACTTCTTTAACTCTCCAAAACTGGCAGTTATTAGATAACTTCTGAGAAAGTTTAACTGGTTTTATAATGTAGTTGGTGCCAGTGACTCCCACAGAGTTAACTGGAAATAACTCATTTTTTTTCTCTTATCAGGAACCAGGCTGTACCTTCAAAAAATCAGGGTTGATATCCCTTATGAATCTTCCATTTTTTCTAAGAATTCTTAATAATTTTGTACTTATTCCAGCACCTATCCATTCTTTGATTCTAGAACTCCACAGGATATGTGATTCCTTTGGAAATTAATTCCATATGTTGGTTTTTAGTTATTGACAAATAACATAGGTAATGTTCCAAATTGATATGTACCAATTTTCTACAATGTTAATTAACAGCAGTGTAAGTATTTAACATAAGACATCTACGCCTCAGTGCCTTATTCTGTGATTCTTTAATGCAAATGTTATTGCTATTTAATGCAAGTGTACTTTTCCTAAACAGAATTGCAGTGGTCAAACCTCATAAGCTCCAGGACACATTTACTGAGTCTCACCCTTACACTTCTGGCCCTGGAATAGAAGGTAGACAAAGGAACAACCAAGGATAAAATACCAGAAATGAAAGGTGATCACAGCTAAGAAATGAGAAGCAAAATGCTGGCAAAACCTAAGGGTTTTCTTTTTATTCACTTTTTGTTATACAGAAGCTAATAGAATACAGGTCCCTATCCAGATCTACTGGCAAATAGATTGACTTGCAAAATTGATGCAGTACAGATGATCTGTACAGACCCTATAAAAGGAACCTCTGATTTGTTTAAAATTGTCAGTCCTATTCATACAGTTTGAGGTATGGTAGTGTTGTGTATGATGGGCTAAGGATAATACTGACTAATACTCCTAGAAAAAAAACTGTCTGTCTTTTTAGTTTGTTGTGTCAGAGAGAAGATTGAGATGGGGAATTTATAATAAAATGAAAATTTAAAGTAAATTTCTCTTTCCTTTTGCCATATTTCACTCAATAATGGAACAGTTTTGAAACTGGAAATGGTTTTAACCCATTGTCAAAGCTAATAGTAACATTATTTATCAGCAGTATTTATTCAGGTGCTGTAAAGCTAGGGTCTATATAGCCTGTTAACACTGGGGCGTGAATTGATCTCTTTCTGTCTCCATCGTGTTCTTGAGCATACATCAAAAGAGGCTGCACAAGAAAGTAATCTCAGATGTTTTCCATCTTTGTGTTCTGAAAAGTTAGTGCCAATAATTTAATGGACTGGGAATGGTTCTTGATTCAAAACCAGCAATGGATAGCTTCGTCAAAGATTAATTAGGTATATTTTTGGCTTCTGATGTTTCAAGTGGGGTTTCAAGGTGTTGCGGGGGGGAACCTCTTTCAATCAGAAATCTTAAAAATGCTGGGTTTTGTTCTCCTCTTTTTGAAGGAGACAGAATATCCTTAAGTGACTGTATTAAACAGCACATATGCATGCACACTCACATAAGTTTTATTCAAAGAACATTCATAAGAATGCAAAGCTGACCTCTGGAGACATCCTGTACTATTTTGATCTGACCTCTAAGTCCATGGGTTTCCTACATGAGCCAGGCCACAGGGAGGACTGTGCCTGTGAAGGCAGCTGATAAATGGTATTTTTTTCCTCCCCCACCGTCCACCATGTGCCCCCATTATTTATTATTTCAAACCCTCCTCTGATGATTGGGTTATTCAGTACTTTTTAAATGCTAGCTCCAAATCCCATCCCCTTTCTTCTGGCTACCGTTTCATCCTTGTGTCTTCTTCATTCAGTCTCACTCCTTGACCAGATGTGCTTTTCAACCTTTTTTTTCTGTCTTTGCTGGCTCCTTGGTTAAATTCCCCTGGGGAACTTCCTGCAGCCCCAAGGACTATAGACCTTTCTCTGGTACAATTCCCCCCCCGCCCCGGTAACTCACAGTTCTTCCTTTGCATGTTAGTGCCTTATCAGATATATCTCTTCTCATGCCTCCTGCTCTTTATATTTTTGGTCTTTTGCTCCCTTTTTCCCAGGGCTAACCCCAGTCTGTGTGCTGCACATCAATCCCTAATTTTCTTTTAATGGATTCTAATCCCATTTCCCTGCACTCTCATCTTCTTTCCCCTTTCTCTTGTCTTTTCTGTAAATGAATATGGCAATGGCCTACTGAGATCCATGGAGACACAGGGCATGTGCTCCTAAATTCCTACTTCTGGCCTTTGTTTCACAGGAGACATCTTCCTTGAGCAGCTTCTACTGAAACCTAAGAAACCTCTACTGAATAGGACCAGAATTTATCAAGCCCTTTCCTCATGAAATTTCAAGTCTTTGTTCAAAATCCTGGAAACACGAATGCATTTCTGAGACAAGTACATCAAGTGGGGGGATGGTGAATTAATTTTTTAAACATGGACAAAACTGTGTACCTCACTTTTTGAAGCAGTCAAATTGTTGATATTTCTGCAGAATACCTAGATGGAAAATTCCAGTCTAAACTACAAAAAAGTTTTCAAAGTTATCAGCAACAGAAAAATTAAAAACAAGGTCTTAAAATAGGAACTGTTAAGCAATCTTACTAATAGATGGTATTACCAGCCACACCTATATAAAATATAAGCACTGCTGTTCCAATAGCCTAAGTGCACTGAATACCATTAATGTAATCTTAGTAATTGCTACCAGAAAGATGTGGCTGCTGTTTTCTTGACTTTATTGATCTGCCAAAATTATAAAGTGGCAGTACTTTATGTAAGCTTTATTTGAAAGCATAACTGAAGAGTGATGACAGAACAGTTTATATACTAATGTGGTAAATATAGCTAGAACTCTGTTCAATATGCCAAGGAAGGAACAAAACACTAAAAATGCTATTTTTTTACTACAATTAAAGAAAAGTTTGAGGGTTTGGGTGGGATTTTGTTTTGGTTTTAGCTTCTAAATGGTGTCCCTAAAAGAAGAAATCTATATATGAGGGCCCAGAAGTATAAACAAAGTAGTTTACTGACTGATCCACAGTAAATCTTGAACACATTCAGATTAGCCTCTGGTGCAGCAGGAGTGGGCCAAGAACTAAGATTACCTTCCATTTTCTGAGGTCTACAAGCATGCACTTGAACATCATCTAACTTTTAATAATTTGTTATCTTTTAGTAATTTTCTTTGTCTAAGCTTTGGTTAGCACCAAAACTGAGATGGCAGTGCTAAGGACTCGGATACAAGGCCACAGGAGAAATGTATTTCCTAGTGCAATTACCAGTTCAGTTGATCCTATTGTGCTGGTGAATTTCTTCACAATAAAACTAATAACCTTGTCAAGGTGATTTTCATACTGCAACTCAGATTTCATCTTTATATGAGAACTCCCTTTTCTGCCCCTTCTCATTTAACACAGAAGTCTCCTAGCTGCTATTATTATACAAATGATGAAAAAAAATGAGGTCACTGTTCTGTTGAAGTTCAACACTTTGTGCCATTTATTTGTTGCTTTTTGTTTGTAGAGGCTGTTGTTCATGGCAGAGCTGCTGTTTCATAGTAGTTCTCTTCTTTGTATTTTTGCTTTCCTTCTTTGCTTTGTAAATGATGTATATTCACTAAGCTTTTAAAAAATTACTACTGAGTAGAGAAAGCTGTAAGACTTGAACCTGTGAGGTATCTTAGACAATCTTAAACATGATGTTCCGTTCCTTGTTACTTAAATAAAAATTTCAAATATGTAAAACCAGAGCATTTTAGTGATGAGGAATCTTGATATAGGGAGAAAAATTCAGGAGATACTGGGCAGCCCACTGAAAATGTCAATGTGTTAAGCAGCACCTTACTTCATCAGTACTTAGTACGTCAATACAATGCTTACGCCCATTTTCATTCTTCTGCAGTGAAAAATGTGGCTCAGAGACTTGCAAGTTATTGGAGGCTCAAAGAAAGAAAACTGCATCGATTAGTGCAGTGGACACTTAATTAGGTATGGAGGGCAGTAAAGCTCCATTTACACTTGTACCATTTGTTAACACCAATGGTTGGGCTAACAGGTGCAGCGCTGAGCTGTTCACAGCAAAAACAGGCCAAGATGTTTTCTAGATACTGCCCATGAGCATTCTACTCCTAGCCCATATGTAATGGGCCTATAAAGAGGGTGTTAATGACAATAATTCAAAGCACCACTGCCTTTTTTTTTCCCTTTCCAGTTACCTGTGTGGCTCCTATTGATTCAGGTAAGCCTGCCTTAGTTCTCCTGCTAGCACAGGACAATATACATTTCAGAGCAAAATCGGTATAATTCCTTGTGATGTAATTAAGGAATTTTCATGTGAAATCAGCTCCTGTTAACATCCTAATCAGTTGCCTTATGGGTCATCTGGTCAAAATGGCATGTGCAGATTCAACAAAAACAGGCTGTTCAGGCAATTAAACTGTTATGGGATAAGGGGGAAGATCCTTTTGTGGATTAATTCCCAGTTAAAAGCTAGAAGATAGAGGGTGGGAATAAATGGTCAGTTTTTGCTTAAAAGAGAGATTATAATGTGATCCCACTGAGATTTGTGTTGCATGTTCAATGTCTTCATATATTCCTTTTTAAATATAAAAAGAATAGGCAGAAGTCTAATAGAAGAGTCTAATACTTACTGTAGAGAATTGCAGCAAGTTCCCATAATTGCATGATAAGCTGGTGGGTGGAGATGAATTTTGATAAATGCAAAATAATACACTTGGAAAATAACATTTATAAATGCATATAAATGATGGGCTTTAACCTAACATAACAGAAAATATTTTGGTGTCATTGCTGATATTCCTCAGTAAACATTAGATCATTGCTCACAGCAGAAAAGAAAAAGATAAATTGAATGTTAAGAATTATTAGGAAAGGGATTGGTAACAAAATAGAAAAGCACTGTTATGCAACAGAATAAACCTATGGTGCTCCCACACCTTGATAACTACAAATGATTCTGATCATCTTATCTGAAAAGGCTGCAATAGAGCTGGATTAAAAAAAAAAAAAAAGAAAAAAAAAAAGACAAGATTGATAAAAGATGTGGAATGAAGCCTGTGTAAGGAGAGGTTAAATAAGCATTTTGGTTTTGAAAAGAGATGATTGAAGGAGGATACTGGTGTATAAAACAGTGAATGTCCTAGAGAAGATGAAGGGGGTAATGTTCACTTTTTCTTATGACAGGAACAGAATAAGAATGTCCAGCAACAACTTTATAGCAAAATGAAGTACTTGTTGTGCAACGTAGAATTAAATTGGAATACTCTTTGACAGGAGGTTGTGGTAGCCAAAAGTGTAAATGGGTTCAAAATGAATTTGGCAAATTCATGAAGGATAAACTGTCAACGGCTGTTAAAATTATGTTTTAGATGTGGTCCTTGCATTCAATGTACTGAAACACTAATTGACTATTTTTACACTCCTCCTTGGACATCTGCTACTGGCCAGTAGACGCAGTTAAATTCTGAGCTAGATGGACCTTAAGTCTGACATGGCTTGATCACTGTCATGACGCTTATGGATGGCAAATCTTGGGGGACACACTTCTTTGATGAAGACAGTTTCTAAAGACTTTGTGCATAGCTTTACTTTTGCTGTCCTTTGATAATTAGAGAGATAAAACAATATGCAAATCATTAGTTAATAAATAATTACTCCACATAATAACATAGGGCAGAATGAGAACAAAACCTATTTTGAGACGTTTCCACTGCAACTGAATGCAGATCTGTTTAATCAGCTTTTCATTCTAACAGGTGCAGATACAGACCATTCTCCCCTTTCAATATTTGTTCTTAAAGAGAAAACTACTGTGTCTGCATGGGAAATGATCACTCTTTGATGTACATCTGTTGTCTTTAGTTTGTTTATTTTCCTGACATGACAGTCAAGAACCCTTAGGAAGCTGTTTCATGGTAGCACTCTACCAGCAATATAGTCTTATTTCTATCTGCAGTGAGGAGAAATAGATATTTACTTTTCTTGTGTTCCTGTACTATACTGATAAATCTAGTATTTTCCCCAAAGACAGCCACCGTGTGACAGGTATTTGAAAGAGAACCTAGCCATTGAGCAGGTGCTGGAAAGACTTCAGCAGCTGTAAATTTTGAGGGAGGGGAGAGGAAACATTTGCACTAAGGAATTCCTTGTGCTTTACAAGAAGAGAAATATTTTCAGGCTTTATATTCCTATAACCTGTGATGTCTGGAACATCTTTCAGCAGGTGTAGTGACAGTATTATTGTAAATGTTAATGGTCTATTGGGCTTTTTGGCCCTCCTAGCTCCATACTCCAGTTGGAGTTAAGATATGATCTTCTCCCTCTGTTTGCTTGCACTTTTTACTCAGTTGGAGAAAGTGATCCATGACTAATTAGACACTGAACTTCAACCTAGTAGTTTATTTAAATAGCTTTGTAATTCATTGGTGTGAGCATTTTCGTGACAAAATGCTGGTCAGGAAACATTTATGGAAAAACTGTTGAGGCTTGTAGGAAGAGATGATATAAAGGATTTAAACATGTAAGGTACATACTGTAGCAGGCTTCACACAGTACATGGGGAGAATCAGGATATGACAGTACAACCTGACCTAGACAGAGCTCTCCTGCTATGCTTGGTTTAGGAGAGAGCACTACCCTGTATCTGAGCTATTGCCATATTGCTGCTGACAGATTATATTATCTCATGCATAGCCAACAACAGCTGCCTTGCATCAGCTCGGCAGTTAGCAAGGACAGGGGATTTCAGATAACCTTCTGCCTGTATGAAAGTATAGCCCATATCTAGAAGTGAAGCTTGAAAATCCTCACCGTAGGAGGCAGGGAGTAGTCAGTGCTAGCCCGTATAAAGCTTTGGGCTTATGTAAATATCTTAAATCCTGTCCTGCTCTCCAGCTGAGGTATACCTTGCTCAGGGCCACAGTGAAGGATCCAAGTACGATCTTTATCTACATTTCTGAAAAGAGCCCCTTAGAACTTCCTACCCAGGATACAAGGTGGGAGTAGGGACAGCAGCAGCTTCTCTCAGTTGTTGAAGACCCCAAATGGGCATGGGCACTCCTAGTTCATGCAAGAGAGTGTGGCTGAGCTCAGCACAGCATTAACACTCATGAGCTGCACTCATGATGCCAAAGGGTAGGTCAACCTTGTTAGGATGCTTAACTGAGTCTAAACAGCTTAACTGAAAAGCATAAATGCAGCAAATCTGATGCATCTGAATGTTATATACAGCAGCCGTGGGATCCCATCTCTGGGGTTTGCAGATGAAGATGCTTTATTTGGCAGTTCATAAGGGGTGGACTGAAATTCTCAGATTCACAAAATCCATGGCTGGATCTTTCTAAGACACTTTTCAGATGAAGAAATGCCAATAACCTCAAGTATAAAATTAGAAGATTTAAATTCCTAGGCATTTAGAAAATTAATGCTTTATCAAGAAATCTTAAAATGTGGTTAACTTAGTAGAAGAGAAGCCTTTGGGATATCCGTATTAAACACATTAACCCCCTTAACGAAGATCTCTGTCTAAACCATTAAATGTAGCAACCCTTCATTTGGAATGCACTGGCCTCTGTCAGTTCATATTGAAAGAATACTCCTTGTATTTACATAGCCCTTTTAATTGCAGGATCTTAATGTGCTTTTACAAACTGCACCCCTGCCCTAGGAGGCAACTACTTCGCTACAGATAACTGCAGAGAATAATGTAACTGCTACTTTGTGTGGTCCCTATAGACATAAATGGAGATTACTTCAGAGCATCTTAGATCAGGATTCTACAGCTGTCTGTCTATGACTTAACCATTGGGACCATGGTCCCCTTCAGTTAGCATAAGCCACTGCTGTTGCATCAACTGAACTTGCAATTCCAGAGCACAGGACAAGATTCAGAGAGCTTAGGGTCTGTGTAACTCGGGGATTGGGCAACGTTTAGGCTCCTAAGTTACAGGGAGCGCCCCAAATCAGCATCGCCTTCCACTTTGACACTTAAGGTTTAAGTGCCTGTGTGTGCATACAAAATTACAAACGAGAGAGAGAGCAGCTAGGTCCTTTTGCAAATAAGGATTACACAGACACTTCTAAGTGCCAGAAGCATCAGCCAAATTCCCTGTGTATGCCTGTGCCTACTGGTGTCTTCAGCAGCAAGAATGGGAGAGTGGAAGAGAATTTGCTTCTACCTTTGCCATAGCCCAGTGGTCAGAGCACGTGCTCAGAAAGCGGGAAGCCTGCTTTAAATGCCCTGAACCCCAGGCAATAAGAATGGATGAATTTGCAGTGAAACAACAGTTAAAGTGTACCAGTGATGACAGAGAGAGGGAGTGAGATAAACTGTACATGCACATGGCCTTATACCCTATTGCTTAAAGCATTCTTAAATCATAGGCAGGAAAGTCTCTCTTCCAAAGTCATCATTTTTTTTATCTGATGAATGTTTACTACAAAATACATGTAAAATTTAATGTTTCCAAAGGACTGCAGATGTTCCTTGAATCAGAAATAAGCACTTAACTATGCGGGATGCAGCCCATCTGAAAGGCAGAATAGGAAAAATAGGAATCTGCTGCCTTGGAACCAAAGCACAATCAAATCTGTAGGATTCATTGCACTGGAAAATAAACCTTAAGAAAATGAATTTAATTTATGTATTCCAGGCTAGAAGTTAGTTAATGGAAGACCTGGGAAGAAAGAGAGGAAAAGTAAATTGTGCCCTGTAAATCACAAAAGAGATCTGTAGACTTCAATAAGAGTCAGTAGCAGACATTCTGGCTAGCTCTAATCAATGCCAGATGCACATATTGTAGCTTTAAAGGATTTGAGGTGAACTGGGAAAAATGAACATGCATTAACAAGGTTTATGACCCACACTGTACATGACTTCAGATGTGTTTAGAAAGGATTTGGAGCAGACAGAGAAGTACAGCCCAACGCATAGTCTGGTGCCAACTCCACCCAGGCTGGAAAGGTATCTGTCATTCCTGTGTATTGTAGCCAATAATTTGCACCAAATAGTCTGCTAGAATCACTGCAATGCAGTGAGATGGTTTCCAAGCTGAGCTGTGGCAAGCCTATTTTGACTGGCTGCATTGCTAGGGGGCTATCAGTTTTTGTAACACCTCTCATGTAGATACATTTTGTTTGTTCTGTCCTTGAAAGATATGTGGCAGTAATTTTGAACGGGAAAACTGTGTATTTATGTCCCTGCTTACACGGAAATGCACTCAGCCCTAAGGATTCCCTAGGTCAAATTGCCAGGGCTTTTCATTTGACCATAGGTTTACACGTTTTCTTCCATGTGTGCAACAAATTCTTGCAAAGCTGCTTCTGGGACCAGAGGTTTATAGAGAGGTTGCAGCCAGAGTGCGCACACTGAATGTTGAAGAATGATCCTTTTCTAATGATCTTTGGGCTCTCCTATACCAGCGTGCAAACTGTCATTATCATTGTGAGCTGAATAATATTAGAAAATGGTTTAAAGTGTCTAAGCCAATAATTCTGACTTGCAGTTGGTAAACGGAGAGAAACATAATTAGTTACAAATGTTGGTATGCAAAAGAACATAGTCTGAGTCCCCCAAATCAATAACTTTTTTAGAATATTTAACTGTCAATTCCATGTTGCTTTGTTGGTTGATTAGTTGGTTGATTTGAGGACTACTTTTCCTACTTGTAGTCTGTTTATTTGCTGATAAAAGAAACTGAATTGCACTCCTTGTAATACATTAAGACAAAGTGGGAGACATTTGCATTTGTTCTTAGGTGGCAGAATCTGCATTCAAGAAAAAGACAACTTCCAGTGAAATCAAAGGTATCATCAGTAAGGTCTGTGTAGGACAGTTTCAGTGACAAAGATTTTATTTTGCCCAAATACAGTTAACCAAAGATGCCTCTTTAGCTATACGCGTATTTATGCAAACACAGTAAAAGCTGTGCTCTGAGATAACTTGTAGACTTTCTAAATGTCTAACTCTAGGATTAACTTTGAAGAAATGGTGGATAGGGTTATCTTTCTACCTGCGGAATGACTGCTACATTTTTCTTGCAATCTTGGTATCTGCTACATACAAAACAGTCTATACAGATGAGAGTGATTCAGTTTTCCACAGCAATTCTGGGGATGAACTGGGCAGCTTGAATATACAAGGCAGTGTACTTGTCTCCCCTGTGATGCTGTTTCTCTGTATGCAGGTTTTGGTAATAGCAGCTTGCTGGTTTCCTAAATATCTCCTCCAACATAGCTCCACTTCTGAGGAGCAGAAGTAAAGGAAGAACAAATGCTAGAGCTGTTGTTTGTAGCTAGTAGCGTTTGCCCAGGGCTTCCATCAGCTAGCAAGCAGCTAGCATATTCTGCACATCACAGAGGGGGATCCCACCTGGGACAACCTCAGGCCCCTTGAATTCTGCACTACACAAAACTGGGGAGTGGGGGCTTGATCCTTAGCACACAGAGGGAAGCAGTCCCAGGACTGCTGTCCCATGTGGAAATAAGAAACTGATGAATCAGCTTCAAACCTTTCTGTTTACCCTGCTCACCCTGAAGGACTGACATAACCTATGCAAATATTTTCAGCAAGGATATTTCTTAGAAGACATGAAAGAGATTGGGCTCAGTTTGAGTGGGATTCATGGATTTCTTAATGGTTAGTTTAAAGGTAATCAAGAGTGAAATCAGAGTGGCTTTCTGAAGAGGCAATATAAAGGATGATGAGTGAAGAGGCAAAACCCAAGGGCTGCGGGAAAGAGGTCCCTCATGGAAAATATACAAAGAGGACAAGTAACAAGGCATGGGAGCAGGTATCAGGGGAGAAGCGCTCAGCCATACCATGGAGTTCAGTGTCAACCCTGCACTGGGCGTAAATTACTAAGCATGTTAAAGCGCAAATAACCAGCTGGTAATTTGCTTCAGTAGATTTGTAGAAATAAAGCGGAAAAAGCATCGAACTTTAGAGATCTGAGTAGGGAAGTCTTGAATTAATTTTTCTGTCCTCGGGGCAATTCACAGACCATGAACTGCTGCCTGGAGTAAGTTAAAGCTTCCTTTAAAGCACAGACCTGCCTGCTGCCTTTTGTGATGAAATTCTGCCCTCAGTCTCTCCCTACCCCTTTCAAATTTATGTAAAGAAGAAATCATTTTCTGTGAAAACTGGGACTGATTCTGGCCTAAAGTGTGAAATTTCTGACTCCTGTTTTACACACAGTAAATAGCATCAATTATATGTAATATTTACTCATGATTATTATAAATTACTGTGGCTAAGAGCTGCAGATCCCATTACAAATGAAGTTTTGGAAAGAGTGGACTGTCATGCAATGTGTATTAAATTTATAGCATGGCTGCTCAGTTCAATCAGGTACAGATTATGAATTAAAAATCAATAATGGGATTATAAGCATTCAGTTACAGGGTTCTTTTTCTAATTATCTGCAATCTGTCATCCAGAAAGTCTATGATAACTCATCTAAGCATAACAGTGATGTATCTGCTGTTCAGCACAGAAAGAAAGCTGACCATCCCCTTTCATTTTAATGTGTTATGACTTATGTGTTCCTGTCTCTCTCCCACTGACTGAGCGGGGGGGGAAATCTCTTGAGTTATATAGACCTAGTTTTACCTTTGGTATGAAAATAACTCTCTCGGAGACACTGTGCCTGAAAATAGGCTGAAATAGACTGTTCCTATTGTTTAGTTCAACTCCTCAGCCAAGGGGAAGGGAAATGAGATCTGCATTATGTTTCCAGTTCTTCTACTGACTTTATGTCTGTCTGACTCTTATTCTGTCTGTATGCATCTATAAAATGGGCACACTAAGAGCTGAAAGGAACTGAGCAATTTTAATTATGGCTTTGAGAAACACTATGATATTCAGTACTCCTGCTTAGTTCATTGTGTGGAATGACCATCTCTGGGGATCAAAGAAGAAGAAAAAGGCAAGGACTGGAGATGGAAGAAAGGATGGTGGTCGTCTCACCTCCAGGGACATATTTTGGAGGTCTCAAGGAGGGCTGAAGGGTCAAGACAAACAGCTGATAAAAATAATTTGTCAAAATAAACTTGCAAATAAAGCAGAAATGCCAGAGAGAGGATAGGAAGGGAAAGTTGAGTGTCAGGAATAATTTTTGTCACTGCATGTTGTGGCTTTAGATGTTAGACATGGGCCAATTGCTAACCTCTTGGTTGGTAATGGAAGAACCCGACTATTTTCCCAAGCTTTTTCTTAAGAAGCAGACTGAGTGATGGTGACTGGGTTCAAAAGGTGGGATTCTTTTCTGGGAAGGGTTAGGGTTAGGGTTCTGGGAAGGTTTTTTATTGTGACCATTGGATTAGATGGAATTTTTTGTGTAATTTTAAATGATCTGTATATTTTCCCTAGATCTTTGGAGAGGCACATTTTAAAATCTAAAGAAATAAATAGAACAAATAATAAAATATATGTTAAGTTCTTCAACTGGAGGTTTTTGAAAAGCACCTAACCTATTTTGGTCTAGAAACAGTGATTAAAGGTTAAACTCTCTTGTAATATTACTCCTGGGTTTGGTTGGATATTTTTAAGATACTCATTCCCATGGCATCAGTGTTCTATCTGTCTTGTTGTGCCTATGTAACTTATGGCTGAAATCTTGGGGTGATAATTTCTTATTGGCATTCATATTTGTTATGCCACTATTGACTATTTACCACCAGCTATTTGTCCAGTTCTAAACATGTCATTTTGATCCCATTGATCCACTCCTTTGTGTTTCAGTTTGTCCCCTGTGTCACCTCTGTGATATGGGTGCATCCATCAGTTTTGTGTCATGTGGAACTCATGACGTTGCTTCCTCATAGATAAGATTTTCCATGTTAGGCTCCTGAATATGATATCTAGGTACTCAAATACGAAGGCTGGGTTCACAGCATCAGGACTCGTATAGAACAAAGTAAACCTTTTTTGATGACAGTTACAAATGCTCATGAATTTTGTCTTTGATTTCTTTTCCCCACTGATTCTCAAAGACTTTCAAGTACTGTCAATGATTTATTTTGCCTAGTTAAACACACATTTTATCTGATATGAGTTCTGCCTAATTAACTTATGACAGTGTCTTTACCATGCTTCAGTACTGCTGCTGCAAATGCAAGCCAGCATCGTGCTGAACTTTGCAATACGAGGTTTTAACCAGAACAATGAGTAAGAGCATCCTTAGTCGTGTGTCTAAGGTACCCTTGCTTAAAGTACCATGAATAAGGTACTGTGAATCTGCCTCTGGGAGAGAGTCATTTGTGTGAACAGTTTTAAGAGTTGCCTGTGAGGACTTTGGGACAGATCTGGATCATTCATGTGGCTGAGACAGGGGTCAGGTAGGTGCTCTTCATCGCTGTCCATGCTGCACATGTCTGTGTTTAAGCCTGGTAAGGGAGAGCCACAAACCCTGTATAAGCTTCTCCTAAATAAGCTGGCTCAGAAAGCTTTTGTGGGCTGTTGGGGTTTTTTTGTGTGTTTGTTTTTTTCAAAGACTAATGCACATTTTCCTTTTTCTAAGTCTGTCATGTTGCAAAATTTCAAGGGCAAACAACTGTGTGCGCTTTCCTTCTATTTCTCTGTTTGCTTTTGACAAACCAGGCTAATGTTTGTATCTCAGTACTATATTTTTGTCTTCTCTAAAGACTACCCTTTTTTGTGAAGACTGGCATGGCAACATCTGAGAGAGATGAAAGGTAGAAAGTATCATCATCTGCCAACTAAGTAAAATCCACAACAAAATCACAAATAAGCCCTTTATGAAAGTCTGCTTAAAAAAAGGTCAGGCTTTTTAAAACATGGTCGTCTTTTTGCACCTGTAACTTACTGGCACAGCTGATGTCATTTAGGCTCTGATTCAGCAAAGCACTTAACCATGCTACTTAGTCCTGTTGACTTTAATGGGAAGTAATTACATGTTCCAACAAAGCACATACAGAAGTGCTTGGCTGAATCAAGGTTTTAGATGACATAATGAGAACCTGATTGAGAGGGAGGGGGGGAAGCTGAATTAATGCTGTGCCTAAAATCAAGCCCATACTCTCCAAAAATATGCAGTAGGAACTCATTTGTGGCAGCACTCTCCCTATGTTGTGGCACACATTCATCTCATTGCTATACAAAAATAAAGAAAATAAAATTCTAATGACTGTATCCATGCTATCACACATGCAGATTGTCACACAGTGTAACCATTGCATAGTGATTTAACTCCAAATTATACTGGTTCTTTCTTCCTTTAGCATTTTTTCTCCATTTCAATATTCCATCTCTCTTGCTTTACTTTTCACTTTCAAGTGAGGATGGTATTCCTATCATGTACTTGAATGGACTGCCATTTTGATTATCTTTCTCAGTGCTGCTGTTGATGTGAACTGTATTAAAACAGCAGTTTGAAGTAATACTGGCACTGGTCACCACTTATTAACATCATCTCCTGTAAAATCTTACAACGGACCTGTAAGACTACCTGCTTTATAGTTCTCAAATTGTAGTATGGTACAGGCTGTCCACATAGTGCCACTGTGGCTTCCGCTTACTCCTGTTACATTACACTGAGTCCAATTTCATCTCCTTGAAGATTTTATTTCTGACCATGGAGCAAATCCTGCTCACTTTATATCCCTGATGACATTAATGCTCCTACTCGCATAACAGATTTGGCTCAAGGGATGCACAGGTAACAGTATTTCTTTTCTTTAAATTCTCACAGAAAGATGCTGCTCGAGATGTTGTGGCTGAATTTGCACAGCATTTTTTTTTTATGCAACAGAATCTATTGCTGATAAACCAACAAAGAAAAAGGATTTCTTTCTTTGGTGTGTGTCTGTGTGTGTAGATGATGCAGCATACTGTGAGTTAATATCCAAGCGGACTAATTCTTCCACAGTGGATTTAAACAGGCTGTTATGGTTAATGGGATTACTAGGGTCTTGATTTCTGTGAAACACTGCCAAACTTCAACAGAAGAGTTCAGACCAATCCACGTCGATATGTTTATTGGTGAAGACCTAAGCGGCCAGATAAGTAGGGGTTGCTACCTACGCTTCTGTGGCTTTGGAATGACAAAATATTATTGAGGGGATTGCTCTTCATCAGTGATCTTTTCTGTTAGACCATCTTGCTGAGATAGCCGCAGTCTTCCTACAAGCCCTGCAAAAATAATTGGGCTGCCTAAAGAGAAAACCAGGTCACAGCCTGGTCCCTGACTTCCCAGCACTTTAATGCAGAAACAATTTGTGTCACCCCCCCTGGCCAGCACCCAGTGAGAACAGCCCTGCCCATCACCAGTGGCTGCTGGCCCCATCCCCGCCATCCCCTCGTGGGGAGCCACGCGGGGGCTGTTCCTGCTGGCACTGCTGCTGGTGCACAGATGATGGGTACAGAACAGGAGCAGGAGGTGTTTGTAGCTGTCACGCTTTCCTGCAAGGTGTGTTAGTTCAGATGGAGCTTGGCCCAGTAAAGGGACCTGCTTGTGTGGTGAGGCACTCTCCAGCCCTGCTGGCTGTTCCCAGGGCAAGTGTCAGAGTCTGGCCCTTTCTTTGCCTCTCCTGTCAATCCATTGCCCTTCATGCTCTGCATGATCTTTTGCAGTCCTCTGTAATATCTTGTGAAGCCTTCCAGTATTATTTTGTGGGGGTAGTTACAAACCAACTTACCATTGTTCATTTAGAAGAAAGCTTAAGGAAGGTCCTGGTAGGTCTGGTAGCTCACAATACTTTTTTCCAAAAGTTTGGGGGTGGGGGGACGACCCACAAGCAGTCCTTCTTTTGTCAGTGCAGCAAGGACATCTTCATCTCACTGTGACCAGGATGGTTGCAGGACTGTGCTCATTTTTCTCAGAGGAAAAGTCCTTCTGGCTCAGCCTCAGCAGGGTGCAGTGTCCTTATCTGCTGAGCGCCAGGGTAGAGCTCAAAAAGTGCTTTCCCTGAAGAGAAAGTATAGGAGAGTAAGGCTGAAAATGTGGGATTCATTGACTTAATTGGTGGAATGGGAAAAACAAATCCTCCACTCTTTGGTTGGTTTTGTTTGTTTTTTTAAAAAGGAAAAAAATACCTTGGTAAAAAGTAATAACTAATTTCAAAATGATGATGTTAACAGTTCTCCACTGGTTTCCAGGAATCTGGGGTTTGGCTGTCTTCCTTGCGCAGCCTCTCGGGCTGAGCTGTGTCCTGCTCTGCTCAGCCAGGCTGGAATTTGTGGGAAGCTGTGGGCAACTGCCTGAAGACAGGGGGAATCTCCGGAGAGATAAAGGGACAAAGAGATGTAAGAGAGAAAAATAAATCCCAGTGGCATTGAAAGAATGACTCTATCAGCATATTCAGACAATCACATAAGGCCATCTGTGCTGAGCTATACATCCTTAGGCAATGCAAGCACGATGGGGAAACGGAATGGGTACAGGGTCTCTGTGCCCTTGTGCAATTATGGTCTGTTTGTTACCTCTTCAACCTAAAGTTACTGAGTTCTTGTACCACTGCTGACAAGACAAGTGAACTAACAGCTATGCAAGTCTTTTACTTCATTCCACCAGCAAATATTTCCTTTAATGAAGGGTCCTGTGTGCAGCTGCTGCATGATGCTCAAGATAATGCAGACACTGCTGGCTTGCTAAGTGGGCAATGGTCTGTGTTTCTCCATTCCTTCCCTAGCAGCTACAGCTGTGTGTACGCTACCAGAACTGAGAGTTTACCATAGACATAAGCTTCGAGAAACATGTTAGCCAAGGATGGTGACTAGTAAGTGTATTTCTAAAGCTGTTAAATTCAGTATATTCAGTTAAATTCAGTATATCCTAGATATTAAATGACATATGAAAATAAATGGTGACATGTTAGCAATATGTAAAACATCATTCTTTTTCTGATTTGATCAAAGTCATGTTTATGACATTACTGTTGCTTTTTTATAGTTGGTGCAAAGCTTGAATCCTAGTCTTGATGGGTGTTTGCTGTGGTGTGTGAGAGCTTTGGGTCTTCCCTTTCTATCAGAGACTATTGCCTTTCTGCTGTAATAGATCAAAATGAGAGGACAGGCAGCTAGTGCCCTTCCCTGACTGCTCTGGCTGACATTCCTGAAAGTTGAATTAGGGACAGTGTTATTTACTCTGTCTTTTGCTGCACTGAGAGAATAAATTCCAGTGTCCCTACCATGTGTGTTGTCTTCACACATTGCAAAAAGGCTGCACTCCTGGAGCAGATTCTTTACCATTGATGGGAAATTAATGATGGCTAGTAAAATACTGCTTATTAAGATTAAATAAAATGATCAAAGCCTCAATCCTGTTTACTCCCATACTTCTAGTCTGCTGTGAACCCCTGGATGGTCATAAGCAATAATTTCTTTTTACTTCAAGAGATCATTTTACAAGGGGAAAATGGTATTGCACTCCATTGAAAAATACTCTGTGAACTATTGATAAAAAGTACCACTTCAGGATCAATTGTTTTCCTTACAATTTTGCATTTGTAGAACTAATTAAACTCCGTGACTTGAGGAGAAAATCAAAAGCAAGCTCTATCCTTTTACACCATTATTTTTCCAGTAATTTAGAAGCAAAATCCTTTAGTGCCGCATGGCAAAATCTGATCCTTACTGTATTGTAGCCCTTACTGACATGCAAAATTCCACTTAGTTAAATTTAATTTTTGTGTAAGCACTGAGTAACTGAGCACACTACTTGTGTAAGCACAAGGTCTAATGCTTTTTAAAATGCTCATATAAGAACTGAACCTGCTCCAGTGCCCATCAGTGAGAGCAGGAACACATCTACTAACAAGGCAAAAATAAACCACAGTTTAATGAGTTGCAAAAAGGCCCGGTGTCTACGCTCTCTTTAGTAGTCTATTTTAGAATGGCTGTTGGCATCGTCAGGAGGGTACAGCACGGGAGACTTATATGGTTAAACTTTATAGTAGTCTAATAATGAAAAAAGCATGTGTAAGGCCTCTTGGCAAACAGCCTATAGTTGTGGCAGTATTCCTACAAGTAAAGCTGCAAGAGACGGGGGGAGAGAGAGATAATTAATGGGGACCTGCTTTATTTGCCAGGAGAGATTATTCTTATGCTGGGAGCAAAGGGCATGTGCCTGAGAAAAATGTAGAGAAAATAGAGTTGTTTTGTGGTGCCCTAAAATACAGTTTAATGAAAATGAGAAAATAATGGGAGGAAAGTCACTTCTATAGTCTCTGGCCAGCTGCCCAAATATGAATAGAGATGCACTGGCCCTGGGCTGTGCTTCCAACACAACTCGCAGAAAGCTAATTGTTCTTACACACATTTGTTCTATTTTTAGACACATGCTATTTGAAACCATGTTTTCTCTTTTGCTCTTTGCTCCTTCCTTGCTCCCAGCCTGTGGAGAATTTCCACATCAGAATGTTATTTCTTGAAATGTTTTCTCTTTGCAGAGCAGTATCTGTTGTTTTCCATTCTCACTGGGGTGACGGTAGGAGTCTGATGAAGCTTGAAGGTACCTGGAGTTATCTCTGATTTCCTAATCCTCAGGCGAACATGTTTGGCAGGGCTTGCCTGAGCTGCAGAGATCCAGCTCTCAGCTGTTTCTCAAGCAACCAAATCATGCCAAGCCTCATTTTATTTCTTCGTAACTTGAAAATGTTTGATTCCTCTATCCGGTATATTAAACTCAGGAATCTCTGTTTGTCCGCGTGACCACCTCTTCCGTTTTCTAACTCTTTTCTTTTCTCCCTCCTGGATATTTGCACAAAGGTGGAGGAACAGACCCTGAGATAAGGTAAATCAATGGTATTGGTGGGACCATATTTATTTACTCCATTAGCAGACCAAGCCCATACATACAGGTGAGGTTTTTGTCTGGGCTTTTTTTTTTTTTCTTTTTTTTTTTTTTGTAGTACCATAATTGAAATGATACTATTCAAGTGAATGATGGAATAAGTTAGTATATTTTGGGGATACAAAATAATAAAGAGAATCCTCCATCTAAAGCAAAGTAGAACTCAGAAAAAGGAGAGTGATTTCTGATCCAGAAATTCAGTTTTGTTCCTTCAGATTTACACCGGAGTCCATGAGAGCAGAAGAGGATCCCCTGAATTTCACATGTATGTGTGTCTTCAGTTGGGCTTCATATTTCTGTCAGGTGAAATGTTCATCTACCCTATCCTATACACTGTGGGCAGAGATCTGATGTCAATGCTATTTTGAATGATGGGTCAATACTAAATCTAGAGGAAAACAGTGATATAATTCCCACTAACATGTACACAGTGCAGAAATCAAGGGATCAGGGATGGAGAAGAAAACCAGTGCTGCCCCAGACTGGCAGTGTGTGTGTACCTGGTGGGCTATCATATACTTCATGACTCACTTTTTGGAACCTGAAAGGGATAGTATTAATAGATATTATTCACATTAGATCTCTACCCCCCTCTCCCCCCACACTATGTATAGTCATTATTCAGGAATTTGATCAGTGGAAGTGGTCTTCCTTATTTTTCTATGAACATCAGTTTCTGGAAAGCTATTTCAGATTATTACTGGATTTTCCTCTTTCAGAATTTGATCTACCTCTGCCTTTTCCAAAGAATGTGACTGTTGTCTGGAATCACATTTGTGTTATTAATTAACACATTTCAGGGCATTTAAGTTGGAAATAGTGCAGAGCTCTTAGGTTTCCTCTGCTATATGGTTAACTGTACTTTAATATCGAGGTTTTCAAGAGATTTATTACTGAGATTTTGAAATCACTTACTTTATAGCTTCTTTGCATGTATTGTTCAAGACAAAAATTATTCATCCTTTTGCTTTAGCAATAGAGAAATCCCTCCTAATGTTATTACCTGAATGCTACTGCTTTAATTGTTATTGCTTCCAGGAGAAATAGCTGTGAAAATATTATGAAATACCATTGATAAATGTTATAAGTAAAACTTTGCTTGGCAATTTTCTCGCTGGGGCTTCTACTCAAATCTCTCTTCATTTTTTACAGTGTTCATAATGAAAAGATAGATAGTTTTGATGCAAATGCAAAAAAAGGAAATATCAAAACTATCACAAAGGATTGTGTTAAAAACATCCAGTTAGAAAATTTCAGTTTGTGTGTGGTGAACTGTGCTATGTTTTTAAAGAAGCGACCTCATCAAATGGCAGACCCACAGAAGGCACATCTGTGTTAGCTCATACTTCTCCTTGCTGCTTCCCCACATGGAACTTCCATGGTCGGTAAAGTATTAAATATGATCTAAAGTAGTCTTACATGTACATAATTAACTATTTTTTACCATAAAACCAGAGATGTGGAAGACCTGTTCAGTCATCTAACCAATCTAATGACCATAACAGGATTGTTTCCTTGAGATTTGGTCTTGATTCTCCAGAAGGCTATCTGGCACCATTTCTTCTGGGATGGGATCTCACTGCAAACTATTGAAGCAGCTAGCTACTTCTTAGTGCAGATGAACCATAGTAAATATCTGATTTTACAGAGTATATGCTTACACATGTGTGGATTTTCTAATTTTAATTTCTCCTGACTGAGATATATATGTTCCCATGCCTGTGAATCACTTCTCAGATTAAGCTTTCCTGTTTTTTTCATGTGCATTTATTTGTGAGAGATTTGTGCTAGTTCTCTGAAGGACCCAATAGACAGTGCCCTGGGTCCAGTCTGATCCCAAAAAAGGTACTCTAGGAAACAAGATCAGAAGGCTAATGGAAGACATCCAAGAATCATGTAATAGTGGGCTGAGAAAGCCTTATTTAAGGCAATTTATATGATATATATTAGGAACGCAACTTGACCCAAAAGGGGCTTTATCAAGATATCTGGGACTTTGACTTTAAAAACAGTTACAGCAGACTTCAGCTTAACTGTGGAGCCATTCTCACTTTATTCTATTTCTGTACATGTTAACAGAGATGTGGAAAGGTTGTTTGGTATTGCCACTGTTTTGTTTAGGGTTTTTTTCATGGTTTTCTGCTTTGTGCCATATTGACCTGCTGTTCAAAATTGTCAGCTTAAGTTTTGATCTGATGTAGTTATGCCAAAGTGCAATCTGCACAAGACCAAATTTTCTTTTTATATCCTCTAGCTGGGTCATTATGCCTACTTGTTCTAGTTGTTCCTCTGAGGGCTTACAGTTTACCATACCTTATCTTTATGTTTGTGTATTCAAAATTATTGAAAAAGAATATATGTTCTAGAGAGATGCTGTGCGAAGCCGTTCAGTCTCTCTGAATATCACTCTTTACTATAAAATTGAATTACAATTGTTCCCTGACCTAAAAGTAAAACAAAATTCACAAGTATTTGCAGTCTGTACCAGCACTAAGGTAACGAAGGACATAAATGCTTCAATGGATAGATATAAATTGAATGAGAACATTTACTTCTGACTTGTTTTATATTTGTTTAATTAAATGTCCAAAGGAACTTTAAAGCCTATAAGGCAGTAAGTGGCCCTCTTGCTGATTCTATTGTCAAAATCGCTGGGATCCTTTCAGCCTGCTTGCTGAATAAACAGATACAGAGATTAAAATACTCTATCCCGACAGCTATGTTTTTTTTTTCTTGAAGGTTCTGCCTCTTTACTGCATTTTGGTAATGGCTCTGTAGTTTGTCGTAGCAATGAAGTATTACTGAACTGAGCACTGTACTTCATGGTATTCTCAGCAGAGATTTTCTAAGAAATAAGACTTAGGTGAGTTGCAATAATTACAATCAGTTGCTTGCTGCTTGTGCATGCAACAACGAAAAAAATAGGAGCCTATTTTCTATGCTTTGATATTTGATAGTCATTCTACAGGACACTTTTGGAGAGCTGATTTAATAAGGCATGTTGAACAGTCACATCATAGCATATGAGTCATTTGAATTCCTACTGTACATCAGCTTGCTATCTTAGGTAAATGCTAGCCATATGTTTGGCAAATGTCATTAATTTTTGGAAATATTTGAATGACAAAGCAAATAATGAATTGTATCTTTCTGAGTTACTTGTTTAGTGTTATTTGGTATATTTTCCCAATTTGGCTCATGTGTTTTGTGAGACGTTTTTGTTCCTGGTCATATGCTAACATTGTCATAGCTACTACTATTATTATTTGAACTGGAGGCCACAGCTGAGATCATCATTGTACTTGGCACTGTACTCATGACAGTAAATGTCAGCAAGTCTTTAGTTCATTGAAGGCAGAAGTTGTACTGGAAAAGATGAGGGGAAATAGTGTGTGTTTTACTGATAGAGCTGAAACTGAAGCAAAGAGCATAAAATGATACAGAAAGTCTGTATTTTCTGGGTCCCCTCACCTAATCAAAAAATGACCAACACGGAAGGGCCTTCATATTTAAGCATATTTCATTAACCAGGTGTTTTGAATAGATGACACAGATTCTCAGTCCTTGCATTTTACTAGATTTCCAAAGGAGGCTTTTCACTAAACAAGAAAAAACCCTTAATACTTCCCTGGTTGGGACACAGATTTTTGTGGCTCAATGTTCCTTTTGTTTTGGTCAAAACCATGAAATGGAGAACAAGTTTGAAAGTGAAAAGAAAAAAAACACATCAAGCCTCATCTGTGTCTGTTCCTGGTTTTGAATTTGGCTGTTTGCAGGAAGAAATTAAAATCCAGTTGGAGCTCCAAACTGTTTCTACTTTCAGTGCTGCACAGGTACAGGATGCTGGTTTGAAATCAGGTCTAATTAAACCTTTAATGTTTTGCTGATACCTGCTTTTTAGGTGTAGTTCTATGACTTGTTCCTCTGACACTTTTCTGTGGCTTTTTTTTTTGGGGGGTGGGGGGGGGTGGGGGGTGGGGGGTGTGTTTATGCTAGGTGTAGTTTTCAAGCAAGCTGTGGAAATAACAGTCATTTGTAATTGTGAAAGGATAACGGATGCCACAACAGCTAACTCGGAGGGCCTAAGGCAGGCAATGATATATCTACCCTTCCAAAGAAAGAAAACTATTTAGACAGAGAACATGCAAGGGATATGGGTAAAAAATCTGAAAACAAGACTGCAAAACTCAGAAGGCAAAGGTACTTGCATGTGATGAAATAAACTGCAAAAGTAAATAAATTAATGAGGCCAAGCAGGAAGTATAAATTCTGGAAATGGAGCAGAATGCCAGGGGCAAGTGAGCTGAAACAAAATTATGGTTGAATTGGTAGATGTCAAGAGAAGGAAGACGCATTTTCTTAAGTACAAGGTACTTGAATGATAAGATTTTAAGGGTGAAAGTGAGTGTTTCCAGGCCATGTATTCATCATATACATTGGCTGAAATGAGGCAATAAAAAAAAAGGTGTTTGTACATCCATATATAATAGCGTTATCTTGACAGCCTTTTTCTGGACAATAAGGCAGAGAATGAAGCTTGCCAATTGGTTCTGATAAAGCATTCTAAAGCTGAAAAAGGAAGACAATCATTATGAATTCCCTATTCTGGAAATACTACCTTCTTCCCTAGTGACTGGAAGTAGATAGGTATTATCTTTGAGGTACTACCATAGCTGGGGAATAATGGTAGATAAAGGTTAAACATATGTTGCTAGATATCTTTAGTTCCATGGACTTTCAAAAATTTATTTGTAGATTTATTTTTGATTGAAAACCTAGTCTTAAGAGAGTGGCAGTATCAGTTTAATATCCTAATATGTAAAACAATTGCAAGATAACATAAAATCAGGAGGTTATTGAAGGCTTTCCAAGCTGTAGCACTAAGTTGTAACAACTAAAAGGGGAATGATTTAAGAACAAACTCACAGTAAAAGTTTCTTTTAATAGTGGGATGATAACAAGAGGTAGCACAAGTGCAGTTGTTACTTAGACATACTTTGGTATTAAGAGCCTTTATGGGGAAGTCTCCTGTGGCAATTCTATTCTGTTACAATCCTGATTCTGCCCATGGTCTGATGGGAATAGGAGGGAATGAGAGAAGTGGTCCTTCTCACCTTTTGAATCCCTTTGAGTCTTCCTTCTGTAAAGACACATTTGTCACAGACCTCACCTGGTACAGGACAAAAATCTTTTGATTTAGCCACTTAAAAGGAAGTCTTCAAATCAATTCATGCTCTCAATTAAGCTAATAGGTACAGTCTATAGTAGAGTCAAACTTTGTAAAATAATTAAGCTATTTGTTTCCCAACTAATTGAGAAGAGGACAGAAAGAGAAAATATTTTTATTGGCAAATGTATTTTGGGAGGCACTTAGGTGTTGTCATGGTAAGAGTCACATCTATACAGATTAAATAGAGAACGGAAGGGAACTTCTATCAAAGTAATAGGAGGAGGAACGTGTGTTCAGGTGGAGTCATCTCTGCATGATCCATGGGCAAAGTTTCCAGGTTAGAGACTGCAGAATAGATTAACGCTACCAAGGTGCAGAGGTTTCTTCACAGGGGTTATACAGCCCCACTCAGCTCATCTTTGATCAGGTGTTAGCAGGAATAGCTCCTCTCGAGACCAATATAAGAATGTTCACGTAGGCTCCTCTCTTGAGCTCTGAGCCCTCCTGCAGCCTAGATAGCACTGGAGGTCTCAAGCTGGCTCTGCAACAGCTCTCTTAAGTTTGGAAAATATAGCATTTGTTCAAACATCTTCATTTTCAGGAATAGTTAACTCCATCAATTATATGAGTGGTTAAGGTCACCAGTTTCTCTAGAGACCATCAGGATCGACTCTTCCAGTTTACCTAATACATAGATTCCCACAGTGTAGTGCCTTGTCCTAAACAAGCAAACTCCAAAACCACAAGCCTTAAGGCTGTGTTAGTAAGGATAACTAACAAAAGGCAATGTGCTGAAATATGGCCCTTCTGCTTTGGAGACTCATGCTGATGGCATGGTGGTGGTGCTCTGGTACTCTCCCTCATGTACTAACATATTCAAAGGGAGTTTGTGTTATCCTTAGCACACAGTCATAGAATCATAGACTAGTTTGGGTTCTCAGTGGAGATATACCCTTCTGCCTAATGACAGAAAAGGCTAATTACATGAGAATGCTAAATATTGATTTCTTTGAAATGAAATCTATGCATTTGAGATTTCTTCCACACATTGTGCAGTTACTTTCACTGTTATAAATTCCTGCACCTTTAGTGATTTAACTGATTATGAGTTTTTGGTTTTGTTTTCTGGATTTGCCCTAGGAAAATTGGTGTGGTTTAGGTGGATCTGTTTTGTTAATCGGGTTGATCAAATACATAAACATGTAGTGGAGAGAGCAAATACTTTAAAGACAGTTTATTTTAGGGAATACTTTCATTATGGAAGAGGTGTATCCTGAAACGGTTAGAGAATTAAACATGGGTGTAAAAGTAGAGCAATTTTTTTTCAGTGCAGTGGTATTCAATCAGAGTAGTGGGGATACGTTTCTCTTTTAAAGACTCCAGAATTCTCAAAATTTGTATGAATCTGAAAGCAGTCATTGTGCTGAGCAACGTATGTAAAACACAAGGGAAATTAGAGGATAATTGAAAATTTTTCTTTTCCACTTACAAGGTAACATGTGTAACCTACAAGAGAAAATGTTATAAAATAATTAAACAGCTTAAAACCTAAATCTAAACACATTACTGTGGCCAAATGAACAATGACCCTGCACTGCACAAGAAATGTAAACAGCATTTGTACAAAAGAACAGGATATTTGATGCCATCTAGTGGCCGTTGCAAAAAAGGCGTCAGCAACTTTGAAAAAGTCCCCGAATATGTTCTTTGTAACTGCAAGTGTATACTGTGCCTTTCATCCTTCGGCCCATCACTGGCATGGATGTGGAGATCTAAATATAGCAGTATTATTTAGGAAACTCCACAGATTACTTTCCTATAGGGTCTGACTGAATATATGTGTGTTTTTCAGTACTTTTACCTTCTTGACCACTTTGCCCCAGGCCTGCCACAAACAGTAATACTTCTAAAGTCACAAACCATCTAAACTAGGCAACCTGGCATATTTCTAGGTTTAGGATTTACATTAAATATCTGGCATCAGAAGGCGAAGTGCCAAGCAATTTGAAGGTAGGGAATTACTTCTTTAATCCTAACCACTTTTGCTGAAGGATTAAATCTATTACATTTAAATGAATTAAACTCATTAAGTATTAAACATATATAATTACCCTATTCAGGATAAAATATTGGTATAATAGTCATAAAAGGTGGCATTTCCAATAATATCAATGTGATATAAAGATATGAGCCTACTGACAATTTATGTTCATAAATCATGTAGGTTCCTTAGGAAAAAAGATAACATCCCATTTTACAGTTTCTGGTACAAAGCAAGCAGTAGGTTGTCCTGCAGCCAAGTGTGAAGGCACTATATGCAAACCACTGAACACTGCCAACTGACAGACCACATGTGGTGGGTGGGGGGAGGTAGCGTGCTAAAGAACAAGAATTATTATACTTTATTATGTGCTGGTTCAGGGTCTTTTGTACGGAACTGTCTTTCTGAAGTGCCACAGCCCAGTTTTAAAAGAACATTACTCCATTATTCCCTATGAAATCAGCCTGAAGAGCCCCAGATACTGCACTGTTGAAGTGACTGGTGCTAACACAAGCAACAACTTTCAAGAGTGACTGCAGCCTCTTTCCTTGCTGAAATGTGCAAAATTCCAATTAGTTCTAGTCTGACCAGCCAGAAGTCAAATTAAAAAAAAAAAAAAAAAAAAAAAACCCAAAACGAAAAACAAACCTGCATGAGGTTTTTTCACCACAGATTTAAGTTGTCACTTTCTTAAAAACACAGTATCTGAGTATTTCCTAGAGTGAGAAGCAAATTAGGAAACCTTTCCTTTCTGGGGTTGATGGTCTTGGGTCTAACTTCTGCTTTCCAGTTCTCTGCATGGAAGTTTTAGTGTAGAAAATGGCAGCAAATGAGTACTGAAGGAACATTTTGCTAAATGAACTTTTTACAGATAGTGTGATGTGAACTTTCTTTGCAGTTGGAAAGGTATGAAGCAGCTGATAAAGAAGCCTCCAGCTGGGCAATTACAAATTATTGGATGCTTTTCCTACGATGGGCCACGTATTGTGTGGAAGTCCAGGAAGAAGGGAAAAATAAATACTCTGGCAAGGAATTTAAACGTCTAGAGTACAAGTGAAACTGTCAAAGGTATGTGATTGGTACAGTTTACTGAGTGCTTATGGAGCTTATCATTGCTTGCTGAAAAATGCAAAGTGCTCATCCAAGTTCAGGCTTTTTTGTGTTGGGCTGTGTATCAGGGGCACAGACATAATTAAGCAGCTTCTGGTCACTCTTTCCCATGAGCATCTCTTCCATGGGACAGTTGGTCATAGGATGGGTAAACTCTTTGGCGAGGTTGCCCATTGCCACCTCTTTCTTCCTCCATTGTGGTACTAGATGCAGCTATGACGTCTCCAAAGTGCTGGAGAACCTCTCACTGACAAATACACGCCTGTGCTTTAGGTCACCTAGAAAGCATATATGTAAAGGTGGAAGAAAGCCTGCCAGGGTGGGAGATCTGAATCTGTCTCCTGTGACAAGAGCAGATTACCTGTTACTCATGTGACAGAGAGGTTTCTGTTTTTTTCAGCCCATAAGTGCCTGTGTGTCTTGAACCATCAGAAATATCCCTGCCCTGAGAAATTCACAAGTTGCAGAAGCAAAGTAGATACTGAACTCTGTTGCTTATTCACAGGTAGAGAACTGAGTTAAAAAGAAATGAATGACTAGTTCAAAAGACCACAGGAAATCACTATCAAAACAGGGAACTCATCCTGGAATTTGAGAATACGGGTTGAGAGCATCTACTACGTGAATGTATTTAATCCAGTCATACAGATATTTATCACATATTTATGAACATTTCATCTAATGACTGTCTGCACCAATTCACTGCTCCACTGTAGTATTTAGCACCAGGATTTTAGTCACTAGTGAATATTAAGAGCACTTTACAGTTTGGGTAAGTTGTGTATCGCTGTATGAGTTCCAGTGAGTAGACATGGACATGGAACATATACATAACCTAGAAATTAGAAGATGATTTTCACTGGAAGAGAGATGAATTAAAAATGCGCTGTGTAGCTATGCATTAGCAGCAGTGGGAACAAAACAGAAAATGGTTTTCAAATGAAGATCTGTAACCTTCCAAAGGTCATTACATGGTATGGTGGCCTCCACTAGCAAGGACTTAATGTAATGACCAGGATATCCCATCACTCTGATATCCTAAATTACTAGTAAAAAACCAGATGATGATTTGATAGAGTACCAAGATTTCATTACATGTGTCGGGAGTAGTCCATTACTTCTGAATGGCAAACCTGACTGTCATCTCAAAGCCTCATAGAATAGTGCATTGTTTACTTTTGCTGTCCCATGTATTTTTAGGGAGAAACTATTTTATACATTTTTGCAATAGCATAAATTCATGTTCTCATTGTATTATGAAGCCAGTTGATTCAGAGGGAGAAAATGCTGCTGAAACTAAAAGGCCTTAAAAATCATCCAAGCAGCTCCTTGCTCTCTCTAGAAGCAGCTTGTATAATAACATCTTACTGCTTATTGTTTTAGTGCCTTCAGTGCTAGTTTTCTTCTTCTTCTTTCTATGGTACTAGAAATTCCCCGAGGTGCTGTTTCCTATTAATTGAAAGAGAAACTAAAGACAGCTCCATTTGGTGCCACTTACCTAGGATATGTCAGGCAATTTATTTGTTTTTCAGGCAGACAGCCCTCTTCCCCTGGATACATATCAGGGGAAACAAAACCTTTTTCTCACATACTGCAGATTGCAGGTCAGGTCTGTAGTGACAACAAGTAAGAATAGTGGAAAAAGAAGTTCGAACACACACCAAAAAAAGAAAGCTGATATGAGAGCAAAGGTAAATACTGCTGATTAACATGAAAAGTTACCTAAGGGTAACTTTATTGACTCCAAGAGGGCAGCTAACCTGCTATGCTTTCCCTGGATCTGAACCTAAGTCTGTAGAAAGGAACTTACTGATTTACTAGTTTTTGGGTATGATTTGAGATTAATCATATCCTCCAAATTTGGTTGAATTACTAGGATCGGGTCAGCCATGGCTCATCTACATGGGTATGAGAACATAATGTGTTTTCTTCTTTTTCTGGTATAGATTTTTCCTGCTGATTTCTGAAAAACTAATTCCTTCACCTTTTATCTGTCAGGTATAAAACCTCTATGTCCTATTTTTATGCCTGCAGCTGAGTACTAACTCTCTGAAATCAACCTTTTTCTGCCAACTTCCAGATGCATCCTAACCTTCAGACTTACTTTCTCCTATCCCAGCCTACCTTTATTGCAGGAAAACTTAACTGAACATATGCCTGTTAGATCTAGCTGAGATGCGAGCTCTAGCAAACCATGCTACTTAACCACCCAGAGAGTTTCTTGTGGTGTTGCCTGTGACTGTGAGAAAGACTGAAAAGATCCAAGTGCCCACAATGCAAAATAGGAATTCTAAAATAGGAAACTGGAGAAATTCCCAGCTTCCACATCTGCCTCTAATTTACACCTCTGAGCAGTATGGTGAGCAAGGAAAAAATGAGAAGGATTAATGGACTACTCTTCTCTCTGCACAACTACTGTGGGAGATTACACCCCCAGTTGCAGAAATCTGGCCGCCACTAGTTAGTTACAAGACAAGCAACTGAAGAGTACCTGCTTTTCAAGCTAGAGATTCCTTATGTCCACCGCGATCCATCTGCAGGAGACACTGCTTATATAGAAAAAGACCAGAAAGCAGATGCTTAATACCTGCTTCTAAGCTCAATGAGAAACAAAAGATCCTGAGCTGAATCTAAAGATCTCATACTGAAACTTGAACAGAGGAATGAGAGCTTACTCATCCCAAGCTTAATTCTCTTTTCATTTCAGTCCAGCTTGCAATAAATTGAGCACACATGTAACTCTAAGAAGGTTAGCATTACACTGAGGCCAGTGTAAATGTTGGACAAGGTGACAGTACCAGGCTTGGCAACAAGATACAGGATGCCATTAAGCTCAGGTCTAATAGGAAACCAGCCTGACAGGAAGTCTGTAACTAGTGTGGCTTACAGGTGCCTTTTCAGTGCAGAGCATGGCTACAAGCTATTGTATGAGATGTTATAACATGAGCTGTCATAAGATGGGAACTAGTCCCTGCAGTACTAGTCACTGGAACAAGCATTGATTCCTAGACCTCCATTCAACAGCATGGTTCTGTGTCTGGTTTTGATAACATCCTGAGCCACATGCGAATTAAACAGACTTATCCTGGAAGTGGTGGAGGATGGTGCAGAAATCAGGCTGGCTGGATCCCAGTTCATCAGAGCAAGGAATTTTCAATCTTTGCCTCTTGCAATGCAAAAAGCCATTTGCTGCAAAACACCGGCACTGCAGACTGAGCAGGGATGCAAAACCAGGTCTGCACAAAGCCGTGCATATGTAGGGCTGCAGTTTTTGTTCACACTCTGAAAGAAGGGACACATGAGCTAAAATAATGAGTATTTTCAACTAACATGCTGAGATTTCTCACTGAAAATGGGGTGAGAAGTATGCATTCTCAGTCTTGGGTGCAGAGGTAGAAATGTAGCAGACACAGCAAGCCAACAGCTTCATGCATGGGCAAAAATTCCTCTTTCCTGCATCCCAAAATGGGGCAGAATGCTTTAAAAAATACAGTGAAATGTCTTTGACACACAGATAATGTACAGGACCAACTGAGTGTACTCTTTCATGTGATGTTTAGTCAGCTATTTTAAATCCCATATATAGGACACACAGCTTATTCATCCACTTAAAAATAGTTAAACCGTGTTTGGGAGGCAGGATACTGAGACTAACTCGAACAGTACATGCTTGAAGCTAGAATGTATGTTGCCTCTCATTTTGGGTGTCTTGAAAGATTTTGCAGTTAAAGAGATTTTTCTTCGTTATGTTTCTGTGGAATAACAATGACATCCAGTGGCTGGCTACTTTAATAATACATATGTATCTGCTGCAGTTATAATAGGCAATGATAAGATTTCTCTGGGGTCTTTTCTTCGTAGTAGCTGGGAGTTCTTTCTACCAAATTTATCAGTGGGGATTTTGGCATGGGGAGACCTGAGGGACAGAGGCTGGGCATGAAAAGTCCCCATGCTTTAATGAGGCCCTACAGTAAGAAAGTCAATTCCACTTCACTGGTATCTAAATGCCAGTTTAGCTTCAGGGAAGAACAAGATATTGTAGTTTGCTCATTCTCCACTCCTCTAAAGAGATTCAAGCCCAGATTTCTTTCCTAATAACTGAAACCCACAGTGGCCTAGGCAGCAACTGTATCCCATTCCCCTTTATCTTATTTGAAAGTGTTAATCTAAAATATATGTGGTTTGATTCTTAATATCATCATATTTCACCTGTTTTCAGTTTTTTTAAATACATTCTTGCTGCCCTATCGATGATGTTTAGCCTGCCCTGAGGCATCCTTAACTTACATACCAACAAAGTGTATTTTTTTTAGGATTTTTTTTATTCTACTTAATAAGAATAAGTTACCATAGCAACTACCACTCACATGGTACTTATTGCTGTGGGATTTAGTTACATTTCCTTTTAATAACAAGAACCTTAAAACAGTAGCACATCATGCAATTTTTTGCATTTGATTTTGTAGCAGAAAATTCTATACCTTTATATTTTTCTTCTAGTGACTGGTTTGTACATTAAAATTTATTTTCTCTTCTTCCTTTTAAATAAAGACTTCCAAGAATCTCAACAGGGTAAAGACACGGGATGCAAAATAATTTCTCTGAGAAAAAGGCTTATGTGAGTAATGGACAAAGAAAATTAGATGTCTGAGGAGTGGGAACACATTCGAATAATGAACACAGGGTACTTGGGCATTGACATAAGGTACGTTGTCTCCACTCCCACTTGCTTCCTTTGACTTCCCTGGGGTAATGCTATGACTCCAGTAAGGCAGAAGCTAAAAGACCATCTTTGTGTGGTAGCCTGGATAGTCGTCTTTTTAAGAACAGGTCCAGAATCTGGTTATGGAGGTAAGCTGAAAGATGGCAAATTAATCTCTAAGCTATCACCGAAAAATTATTTTGCTTACTTATTAGACAATGCAAAAAGAACAGCAGTCTATGTAGCCTAATAAAACATTTTCGTACAAGTACATAAGATGAGGTCTACTTCATAGCAAAAATGTTTTTGCCTGTTATTATTCATTCCTTGTCTCATGGATTTAGTATTGCTTGAGTACAGACCCTAAGAAAAAAAAAACTGGTATAAACGTATGGCTGGAACCTTCAACTCTCCCTGATTTAACAAACATCAGTCATACTGTGGTCAGGAGAACTAATGATAGAGCTTTTTGCTTGAACAGGTCTAGCTGCTAAGTTAGATACTGCTATATAGAGATTGCTTTTTCTTTTGCAATACGAGTGCAATTCATTGCATGTAATATGACATGCAATAACCAGTAAAATGTAGTGGGCTGAAAATATTCACAGAAATCAAAGGAAATTGGTTTAAAGTAAACAATAGATATTAGCTAATCTAATGCTCTGCTTGAGATGATCTAGAGTACTCGTGGATCTTTGCTCACAGACAATTTTCTAATATTCTTATACACCTCCTGTAACTAGGATCCTAAAACCAGTTTGCGCATTTCTGTGTAAGTCTAATTTAATGTGTGTTGCACAATAACTAATAGATCTGCAAATTAAGCCTATTAAGCCATCATCCTCCTCTTAACAGTATTTCGTTTATCTAATGATGGCTGTTACATGCCCTTCCGTCACACCTTGAGTAAACAAAGCTAATCCTTTCAGCCATTCCTCTAACCAACTGGTTTGTATTGATTTCTTGTGGATTCTCTCCACAGTCCTTACGTTTTCCTTCAAGTGTAGTGTCCAAAACTGGGCATGGGATTCCAGCTGTGACCTCTCAGTGCTGAACAGATTTGAATAATCACCTGCTCTGTCTTCCTTCTGGCAGTCTGGCTAATCCTTTCCCAAATGACATTTTCTTTCTTGGTTTCTCTTCAGTTTGTGGTCTGCTGCAGTCATCCCATTTATATTTCTTCAGTGCAGCATTCTGCATCATTCTTTACTGAATTATCTCATGGATTTCAAATAATTTCTTTAATTTATCAAGATGATTTTTAATTCTAGTCACATCCTTCAAAGTACTCACAACCCCTCCTTTTGGTGTTTTCTTCACTGAGTGTTTTGAGTGTTATTTGTAAGGATACCTTGCAGTGGTAGAGACAGGATAGACTGCAGTGATGATAACATTTTGATTGAAGCTTTTTCAGCCAGCTGAGGACCCATATAACAGTAATTTCAGTGAGACAGCGTTTCCCTGGTTTGTCAGGGAGTATCACAGAACATTCTTCTGTTAGAGCTTGCTGACTTGATTAAATCAGAAACTTTTGTCAGCTTAGTTTGAAACCTATGGTAGAAAGTAAGCAGCAACCATCCAGGCTCCACTTAGCCATTGTTGGGATTTCCGATTCTTATAGTGGCTTTTTCCTCTTAAGCTGGCAACCAAGGAAAATTAGACATCTAAAGTGTTGGATTTGATTTTTAAAAAAAATTTGAAAACGTAAAAAAGTTTTTAAATGACCTGGAATGGATTTTTTTTTTTTTTTTAAGGTGGTAAATGTAGGATTTTTTTAATTGCAAGCCTCAATTAAGTAATTTTAAAGAAATGCAGAATTTCTCTGAGGTGGAAATTCTAGATTTTTACCGTTTTATTAATCAGTATTAAATGAGAACAAAGCCCACTAAAAATTCAGTTTTATGAAATCTGCTAGTCCAGTGAAGGAGTGAGTCCTCTCATCAAAAGGGGACTTGTTCTTCAGATCCTCCATTAAGGCTCAGTCCTTCACATCAGTTTCTGGCTTGTAGATGTCTGAACTATTCTTTTTCTTTTTAAAAAATAATTACATTTGTTTATTCTCTTCCTCCTTCTCTGCTGCCCTGACACACCCATGCTATATTTATCACTGACTTCTGAAGGGGAAGGTAGGAATAGTAGTTTAAGAGATGCCATAATATGGTGAAAATGACAATGATGTATCTCATTTATTAAATGGGTTTGCAGGGGAATTATGATAGACATGAAATATTGCAGTGGTCTAAAGGATTTCTTTGTTTATTTTGTGGATCAGACAACGTAGGGTGAATCTGGGGCTTAGAGGAATCATTTGGATAGAAATTTGGGAAGTTCCAAAATGAAAAGGAGTGTAGGAAATTAGTGAAAATATTGCTACCGCTTCATTTGAATAGGAAGAATGAAAAAAAAAATTCATATTTGTCCTAGTAGTGAGACCACCATTAAGTACCCTTACTGCAACCTGTTTTGGTGGAATAATAAAAGAATGAGATAGCTGGACACCAAATACCAGGAGATGTGAAGGTTCTTACTATTAGAAGAATAAGCTGTGTCCTAGTTCCACTGTTGCTTTGGAGATGGAATGCTGCATGAGACTTTCAGACCAAAAAAATGTTTTGGCTAGACTTTTTTACCAGTGCCTAACCATATTTTAGGTATGCTTTGTTTCATCACAGTTTATCTCAAAGAAAAAAAAAAAAAAAAAAAGAAAACCTGAAAAATGAATGTCTTATATTTTCATGATGAAAGATCTTTAAATAGAAGTTCAAAACTTTTGTCAATGGTTTTCTTATTAAATCAAGATTAATTTTCACAGTCAGAACAACGCATTTGTATGGAACTTTTCTGCAGTCATTTAGAACCATTCAGAACCATTCCACTTAAATTTGAAAAAATGAAAGAACTAAACATGCAGATATAATCAGAAACAAAAGGATTTCTCAGTGATAAACATGATTATCTTCCTTTAAGCAGAATAAAAATATCTTTATTTTTATCCTAGAAACAAAAAGGAACCGGGGATAGTTTTCATATTTGATTACACAAGTGAAAATACAGAATAAATTAATTGACCATTGAACAAGATATTCTTGAGGCAATCACCAAGTGCAGGAGTCCTGTTAGCTTAAGGAAACTCTCAAGGCCATTCAGCTGGTGCTTGCAGGAGTGTTATTTTACAGTTACATGAGCCAGGATCTCCCAGTTACATATCCTGATCCGTGGGGTTTGAGGGTCACACCACCTTTCATATTTCCAACAAGACTGTTTCTGGGAAGGGGAACATTTGGGACGTTCTTTCCCTTTGGTTTTGTTGTGCCAGGAACGACTTTGCTCCAGTGGGACATTATACAGCATTGTGCAGGGCAGATAGAAAAAGAAAGGAGCAATGTGGCATCTGTATGTGAGATTCTGTCAGATAATTTGCTGTGTTTTGTTTTCTGCTTGCAGCTTTCTTATTTACTGGATTAAACAATGTTTAATACAGAAGTTTCAGTGATGGTGACAACATTCATTTGCTATTACAAATTTGGTACCATGTTCTTGCTCTCGCTCTCTTCCTACTTTCCATGATTTTTTTTTAATCCCATTACATGGTTACCATAGCAATTGTTCCTTTCCCTTCAGCTTTCCCAGCTGCGTTTGAGAGCCTTTATTTTACAGAATGCATTCTAGTTCTCTTTAACTCTCCAGAGAGACCTAAACTAAGTTAAAATGTTGACAATTAATTTACCTTCTGATATTTCATACAAATTATATCATGATAACCAGAGGTGTATATATGATAGCATGAAAAATTGACTTTAAATGTAGAGACATAGAGCCTCCTATAGATGTCACCGTACTCCATGCATTTAATTGAGAGCAAATATGACTTACTGTAAAGTGTGAAATTAGTTTTTTTTTTTAACAAAAGACAACAGTGAGAGCTTGATTCTCTTACTCTTCAAGATGGCTAGTATGTCTTCCAGATGTTGAAATCAGGATTTCACCCTTGAGCAAACTGATCCTCATCATGAATGAGAGGACCAGAACTAGGCATCTTGTAGTAGGCACATTGTTAGTATCAAAATAGCCAAAAAATTATGAATATTGATGATAATATAGGCTCATTTTGGTAGTCTTCAGCTTTGCTTTTATACATCAAAACTCCTGAGAATTTCAGTAGGTTTTTTTGCTTGACTTGAGGAACACAGAATTGAATCCTTTATTAATAATTCGCATTGTTCCTTTTGACCTCCAATCTAAAATCCTACAAAAATAGACTGTTCATTAGAGGAGGAAGAAGTATCTTTCGTAAATAGCATCTTTTCATCTTTGAAAAATGCTGCTTAGGGGAATGAAAGTTTTTTTCACATATTTTACCTAAGTTCTACAAATATATTTCAGTTTAAACAGGAGGACTTCATGCTGGCATTTTCAGAATGCTTCATTGAATCTTTTATCTTTCAAATAGTTTCTTTGTTTCAAGATGCACCTATTTTTAAAAGCTTGGGGAGGGTTAAAAAGCAACACTTAAAACCCAAGCTTTCCACATCATGTCCACATTAACATTGTAAGTCAATCTGAGTTGCATTTTAGAGGGTTTTATTTTACTGTTAGGAATAACAATTCTCCATCTTCATTCAACCCAAAGAATTTTTGTTTTAATTGCTCAGACTGGCCACCAGCTTTTAAATGCTATCGGTTCCACACTTCTGCTGCATCAGGAGCATGCTTCTGAATTATCTGGTTTGGCTGAAACAGTCCTTTTTATTTTTTTCTTTAGTGATATAAAATTCAGATTGATTTCTCCGTCCAAACACTGTGAAATCTTAATCATCTGGAACCAGATAATGAACAGCATAAGAAGTTACTGTGTAGAAACTTTTGGAAAGATGGTCTTATCTCCTCTTCAGGCTCTTCATAGAAACTACCACAGAATAACTACCAAGAATAACTTTTCCGTTTGGTTGGGGATCACATGAATCCATTTGCAGAATGAAATAAGCTATACTGTACCATACTTCCTAGAAAGCCAAGTCAGAGTAGCCTTTATTATTTCAATGTTGACATGCCCACTTTCATTTGCAAAACTTACCCCTAAGCTGAGCTATGCATGCAAATTAGGTAATCTCTAAGGAAAAAGAGCACTGAGGCTTAAGAACAAGAGTTTTCTTGACTTGCGCCATACTAAATCTCTGACTAGTTCTGGTCAGCTGCAAAGAAAGTTGCTTGCTTTGCATATGCAAGTCTACAACTGTGTGTATTAATTAGACTCTTGTCTTGCAAACATGCTTCTTAGCCTGACCATTTAAATTTGAGCCTTAATGTTTTTGGGGCTTAGACAAGGAAAAAGGAGCGCAAAGGTATCAGAGTGGAAAAGAGCACTGTTATTAATTTTATAAATATTTATACCAACATTTCCCTCATATATAGCAAGGTGATCAGAATTAAGGATTCAAAGCTTTTTCCTTGACTTAAATAGCACCTGAAAATGGCCGCAGTCTGCTGTTGCATCTTGGACATAGCTGCTGTACTGATTTTTCATCTCCATTGTGAAAAGAGAGCCATTTTCCTCATGAGCCGGTAATGTGCTGCAGTTGCATATGCCCATAACCTTTCCCTGAACCCAAGCCCTCTGCAGCAGGTTGCAGAGGCCCAGAGCGGCCAGGTGACATACAATGCCATCTGCACCGCTATACTGGTCATCTGGCCAGAGCTCTGACCTTTCTGAACATGATACAGCGAAATCTAACTCCTGAAAGCTGCTCGGAGGCAAAATCTGTTCTTCACCGTCAGTTGCACTACTCAGTCACTTAATTGTCCACTGCAATTGATAAAGTAACCATTAGACTCAGGTCATGAACTACAGTTTATCATTCATATGCAATAATACACCCTTGAACCACACTGGTTTCTAAATTATACCAACACAGACTTATTCAATAAAAGAGATTTAAAGTACCTGGAACTTTACTTAATCCTGTGCTGCGAAACAATGACTGAAAATAGTTTTTTGAAGGGGTGGTTTTGTTGTTTTTTGGTGGGTTGTTTTTTTTTTTTTTTTTTTTTTTTTTGTGCAGGGAGAAGCTGCTGTGATCTGTGCTGCATGGTTTGCACTGTATGCCAGACAAAAACTGATACCACTAAACAAAACACTAAAAAATGTTTTAGACTGATAACATGACCTGATTTTGCTCACAGTCTCTGCTGTTGTTCAGGGTAGCTCTGCGGCATATGCTGAGCTGTGCGGGCAGAGGGTTGATGGTGGGACAGGCTAGGAACGGGGCTTTGGAGAAGGGACATGCTCCTGTCAAAATGCTGTTTCCTGTTTAGTTGTGAATGGGAAACAAAGTTATTCCAGGATCAACTTCTGACCTCTAGTTTTAGAGCTGGTATTATAGAAACACAAGCTTATCTTATTCTGTGAGTTTTACAAATCCCTTGTCATTTTGAAAAGCCTTTCATCTGAAGATCTTAGTTAGCTTCATAAACATTAATTCATTAATTAAGACTTGAGTGAGGTCAAGGCTACAGTGCCCATCATATAGACAGTTAATGGGAACTGTAGAGAAGTACAAACCACCCTGGATTCCTCCTCTGTGTACTCTGTCCCTCTGCTCTACTTTTCCCTTTCGTCCAGCCTCATCCTGCCCGGCACTTCCAACACAGGAACCACCTGCGGTGTTCGTCCTTCACAGCTGAGGGCCTGGGAATGCCAAAGCAGCTGCTGTTTGGTTAAAAGGCAGGCTGGGATCTTTAAAGGGTCCAGTAGTAGCTACTTAGCCACAGTGGGGAGAATCCTGTCCCCATATTGCTCATTCAGGAGATCTGGATGAGCAGAGTGTCTCCGTATTGCCCTGACATAGGCTAGGGCTTGAAAGATGAAGTATATACTTTATTCATATGACAAGTGTCACACAGTCTATGGAGAGCCACAACTGTGTTTATTTGTCCCAAAATTCAGTATCGTACTTCATAGCACTAGAGTTCCTCCTCCTTTGCAGACATTTAGAGAAAATGAATTATAGTCATAGGAACTATTGGCACTTCCATTATAAATTCTTCCCTGTCTAAGAAGTTTACCATGAGAAATAGAATTTCAGTTAAAATTAAGAACAGTATAAAAATATAGGTAAAGAAGGATTATTTAGAGCAATAGAAAAGTCTTAAGAATGAGTTCATTAAAAGAGGTTGAATAAATAATTTCCTGCTGAAGTGATAGAAAAAATTGCAACAGGAAAAGAAAAATCTATTTCTTAGTGAATAAAAAAGTTCTCATGGAATAAGTGTAACTAAACTTCAGAAACTTCCAAGGGACCAGAAAATCAGACCAAACAGTTCTGAAGGTGGCTCATTCCTCATTTTCTGCTATCCAAGGGAGAGTTCCCATCTCTGGTATCCACTGTGATGAGCAGTAGAAACCTTTAGAAATAAATGTCTTAAATGTAAGTTCTTTTGAAGGTGTTCACGAAGTTTTCCACTTTATGATGCCTTTGGCAAATTCTTCTGTGTGTAGCTATATATATAAATATATATATATGTGGTTGCTTAGAGAATGTAAAGCAGACTGAGCCTTCAGATAAATGAATTATATATGAGTGAACACTCACATATAATTTGTGGTCCCCATGAATTGATCAGTTATTAAAAACCACTCACATTTCTTCTATTTTGATCTGGAACTTCTATCACTAATCTGGTATCTCCTTTGAAAAAAGTGTTTCTGAGAGTTATTGTTGTACTGCTACTGAAATCTAAGAAAAGCAGAAGTGGGTTTTGACACTATCAGTGTGAGTTAGCTGACCAGGAGTTGTTCTGTTGTGTTCCCCTTCTGTAAAGTCTGTGCTTTGTAAAGACAACAGATCATACAAAACCACAAGCCTGCATTTAACTTCACAAACAGTTGCTTTGCAACATCGGACACTGACTGAAAATGTGTTGTACTATCAGTGAAATATGAGGTTTTTGAGAGTATCTTCAGAAATGTTTTGCATTCCCTTCAGATGAAAATTTTTGTAACCATTTTTCAGATGCATATACGGCTACAACAGATTTCTGTATGTAAATCAATCCTAGATTTTTCTTCCTGAGCATTTCTGGGGTTTCCTGATTGTTCTGTTAATCTAATCTGTTAATCATATTACTCTATATGATCATGGGGAATTTAAACTTCTTTCATAGGTCTTTCTGAATGGAATGGTTTGAGCTCCCAAAACAAGCTTTTTTTTTTAAAAAAAAAAAACAACAACTTAAAAAAGCAATCTCAAACATGGATAACTTACATAAAAGTGAACATGTCTTCCAAAATGGTGCTAAATCACTGATAATTTCTTTTAGAAATGTAATTGACCAAGGCAGGACAGTTTTCATTGTGAAGTGTCAAAAGACCATGGTAATAAATTGTTCCTTGGTAACCCAGAGTTATCACTAAATATCTTGCATCTTTGCTTTGTCCTACACAGAATTCAACCAAATTCAGCCAGAAATATACCTGGGAATAAAGTCTAGATACTCTCAGGTTATTAAGACAGCAGATGAGAAGATGGAGGTGATGGAAAGGTGGTGGAGAAGCAAAAGCAGGTTCAGCAGAGAAACTACAACATATAAAGCAGCCAGAAATTAAAATTTGTATTTGTCTTCACATCAAAGCAGTAACAAAGTTTAAAATGTTTTGTTTTGCTACGAAATCAGGTAAATGGATTGATTTCTCTCCATGTGTTTTTTCAGCAGCTCTTGAGGAACAGCATGTGATTGATTGTATTTCATCTATGTGCTCTAAGAGGCATTGCCTTACATCTATGTATTCATCAATATAGCAAAAATAATGCAGGAACCTCATCTTCTCCATGTGAGATGTAGTTAGAAAACAAGACAACTTGCTAGAACAAATAGCCAAATCTACATTCCCAGGTTCATGCAAGAGTGATTTATTTGTAGTCTTTCTGCAAATAATTCTTTAAAATACTTAACTACTTAAACTTTTGACCTTGGGCATTTTATTCACTGTATAGAAGTCTGTATCAGCCCAGAAGATTATTTTTTGTTCAACACCCTCTCTGGAAGTTGCTCAATTTGGTTTCTGTGTCAGGCATCTCGGTAAAATCATTACCGTTCATTGTGCAAATTAAGCTGTGACTCACACAGACAGAGTTTACAACGTGATGGGGCTGCGCCCAGGCTGGGTAATTCATAGAGAGGGTTAAAAAAACAGAATCAAATGCTGGCTGTGAGTTAAAGAGAATAGGGGATAAGAGCTTAGGCTTAACCTATAGGGGGACCTAAGGAATAAAGCAAACCAGAGTCCAGTGTGGGGAAGAAAGGAGAAAAAGCAAAAAGGCTAAAAGAGATCAGGCCTAATGAGCCTTTCGAGGAAAATGGGAGACTGGAGCCTCAGAACGAAAGAGTGGCCCAGCAAAGCAAGGATAAAATGGATCAGCCACAATGTCACCAAATTGATCCAGAGTTCAAAAACCATCAAATCACCGTATACAATAAAATAAATTAAAAAAAAAGTTCAAACAGTGTCAGGCTCCTTAAAGCTCGCTTGCTGACATCAAACATAATAAGAAAAAGACCTGTTTGTAACATAATGTGACTCTTTTCTAAACAGTGCCTTTGAAATGTATGTGCTGGTCTGTCATTTTCTGTTGTACAGTTCTCACATCATATACCTATAGGTCTGGCAGAATTTTTATACTATATGAAAAAGAGAAATAATCATGGAAGAATTAGAGAGATATATTTAGACTAGAGGGTTTTTATCCTGCTGTGTTAAGGAGCCATGCTACCCTCTAGACTGATGGCTTGAGAAATGAGCCGGAGAGGGGAACAGAGGGAAATTCTGGAGTGCAAATTAAACCAAACAAATTCTGTGTATAAAAACACAGTAAATAGCTATAACAAATGCACGCTAACAGAGCAGAAGGTATTAATTCCTATCAAGAGCATTTCTAATGTACCTATTACTCTAATGTGTAAGTGACAAACAAGACAAAGAAAATACCCTGTGTGTCAAAGCCCATATATCTCTTCATGACGTAAAGAGGTGGTGCTACCCATATTTAGCAGGTTTTATTGAGCCACCTACGCACCTCTGACTTGGTAGACTTATTTTTGATAAGTGGTGCTTAAAAGTGTTGGTATGAAGCATAAGTAGCTAATGCAAATATGTTACCGACCCCTACCAGAGCTAGCAATTATGTAAATTTTCAAAGCCTTCATCTTTTATAATTAGATGTGGCTGGCTTAGAGTGAAGGACTTCCATCGCTGGCCAGCTCAGTCCTTATTCAACTATTTCACCAGAAATTATATATTTGAAATCAGAGGAATGTTATATTCTTTAAAGTGATTTAAGGTATAACTTGGAACTTGAAGGACCTCTAGTAATTAATTTCTTGTTTGCCATGCTTGAAAGATGAATAAAAGCATGGAAACACTTGATGAATAACATCTTGTAACTGATTATAATTAAGTGTACTTTCAGTTCCTCCTAAGTGTACAAAATGCTAATTATTTTTCACAAAATCCAAAATGCAAGTTTTCTTATCTTGGATGAAGGAGAAAAGCACGGGTTTATGTACAAGGCTAGAGATCTGCCTGTACATAAATCCTAACAATCTTCCCTATTAAAAAATGATTCCCCTATAGGTTAATTATTGCTGGACAGCTTCAGGGGCTGATCCAAAACCCACCAAAGCAAACAGAGGGATTACAATGATTTCAGTTTTGTTTGGATCAGGCCCTAAAGGGCTCCTTAGGCACAGGAGCGAAAGCGCTATGTGTATCACCCTAATACACATTTCATTGTCATATCAGTGATGATTTTTCATAAAACTTTGTGGCCAATGATAGTCTTAGGGTTCATCTGTGTCCTTGTGTACATGTGTCTTTGCATATTTGTGATTTGCTGCAAGAAACAGGGGCTCCAGTGCATCTGATGTTTTTTTCCTGGAGGCACTAAAGTAGCTTGAAATAAGTACTGATGCCAGCAGCATTACAGGGACCATGTGTACCTGAATGCCACCTATCATTTGACAAACTGTTGGCAACACTGTAGTGTTGGAGTACTCAACACCCTCTGGATAAACCCAGACTTGGGGGTCTGCCTAGGCTCAGAGCTGCCGCCCCCAGGGCTGCCCTCACTCCCTCTGCTTGGCTGCCCACCCGTGGGGTTAGGATGTATTTCAGGAGGCCAGAGCAATTCCCCTGAATTGGGCACTTGAATGACAGGAACAGAAGGGGGGAAAAAACCCCTTTCTGATATTTCCACTGCTTTGCCCTTTTACCTAGTCATTAGTGCCTCTGCAGAGTGTGAAATCCTGCCATTCAGGCTCAGTAGTGATTTACACCCATTTTGTAGTGGTTTAAATAACTCCCGCAGGTGCAAGACAGTGAAGAATCGGGCCACTGGGATGCACTAGCCACAAGGGTGTACTTACTGCCTCATATGGCAATGGGATTTTGAAGAACACCATAATGGCTCTTTTCATTCAATCCCAGCCCCACTTAAGTGTGTACGTGTATGAAACAGCTTTAGAAGAAGTGTATAGCAAACAGCCTGGAAATCTCAGGAATAATTCAGGAAACTTCTCTAGGTTAATATGCTGAAACATGCTAGATATATCCTCACAAGAAGAAAATACTTATTAGAATACCTAAGTGAAATGCAGGGTGCATGTGGCATAAAGTTGTTCACCTCAGAGACTACAGTTAAGGTGAACTGGTACGTGCTTGTAGTCAGAGCAAAGCATGCAGGTGTTGGTTCTGCAGATCCCTAAGAGCTGATGATGGAAATAAACTGGGGGGATGGGAGGAATGAAATAAGGCTGAACACCCATCTTTTCTCCTAGCATTAGGGGAGAATGCAATATGTTAAATCTTGGGGGTGGTGCATGGGCAGTTATGACCTGAATAATTTTTATTATATTCCAAGACACCGGGCTTATTTTCACTGTATTATTTGACTCTGGTTTTCTATACCAAAGGCACCTATATCTGAACAGGTTTCTTCTCTGGTTTGCACTAACCTAACTACAGGTGAGGTAGTCTAAGGACTCATTTATTCCATTGATGCGTGTATTGCACACGTCCTTTCAATTTAGGGGAGGACTTTAGTCTGCTGCACTATCAATCTTACATGAATGGCAAATGTGATTAAAAATAAAGCAATGTAACAAAATTAGAGGTGAGCCACAGATACATGCTCAAAAAGGGAAAAAGTAGGATTAATAACTGATGCAGTGAGAGAGGTGAAGCATGCTTGCAGGGAGTAGAAGTAGCAAATATTATAGATAGTACTATATACCACGAATGAACATCAAAAGCGTCGGAGGCTGGGTTCAGAAGCTTATCAGAAGTTACCTCGGCCTATTTGATTGAGAATTCATGCTGGTAATTTCCAAAGATTGGATTTCCTTGTGAGATCTTTAGTAGTTTCTCATCTGGGTCAGATTAAAGGACAAGAAGAACAGCTCTGCTGGCACTACAGTATTTCTGCTTGCTAGCGTAGTTAAAACTAGGAAGTATACAGATGGTAGAAACATAGAAATAAAATACTCAAATAAAGCCAGTTTTTTTTCACGCTTTAGAACAGTGCTGCGTACAGTATAATCACTTCAAGTACACAAAGAGAATCCAGACACACTCTTTTATCTTTTCGCTGGTTCCTAAATGGGTCAGGCAGAGGTTCCTTTTCATGGAAAGCTCCATGCCTTAAAAAGCACGTGGCCAAAATTAGGTACCTAAATTCATAATACCCAGATAAGGTCCCTGGGGTTTTAATATTTTTTTTTAGTATCAAGGCACTCAGAATGCTCCCAGTAAATGCTTAGCACATTTGAAAACAAGCAAATTAGATGACTGGCTTTTAAATACATCAAATTTCAAGTGATTGGCAGGTGTGTGCCATTGATCTTTTTTCTGCTGTGCATTTTTGTTACAGGAAAGATACATATTTCGCAATTGTCACCTGTATTAAACAGTGATGAGCTCTCAAATCTTGCCCTCTGAACAGCCTCAAAGGACAACGATAAGAATTTAATTGAAACGTTGAAAGGAATTCTACAAATTCGGGCTTGTGATGTCACCAGAGTAATTTACGCAAAAAGAATACTCATGTTTTCTGTCATTTAATTTAAAGTAAAAAACCCAGTCTTTTGGGAATCCTTGACCTTAGCGATGATGCTTCCAGAGCAGTGGTGGCAGAGATGCGCTCTGCAGCAATTAGTCGGTATTGACTATTGAAGGGATGGAGGTATGATTTTTTTGCCGAGGCAGAATAGTGTGGCTGCAGCGGAGCCAGCGCTCCGCCACCGGCCTCTCTCAGCGGCGGGGTTGAATCCGGTCTCGACACAAGATGGCACCAGGGACCAGCCTCTCAGGGAAGCCTTCCAAACCTTTAGCCTCATGGCCCGCAGCAAGCACAGGTGTTACAAATCTGTTGTTTTCTTTGAGTTACCAAAAATAGTTAGCGAGACATATTTTCAGATAAACAAAATTTCTGTATCAGCAACATTGCTGGTGCTGGTTGCACCTTGAAGCATGTGCTACTGAAAAGGGTTCCTTGTCTTGCAGCACGGCACTCTCTCCCTCCATAAAGAAATGCGCTTAGGGAAGTCCTGCATGATACAGCCTATGTGAGCGTCTTTCCTTTAGTGCTAAAATGGAAATCATTAAGGTACTATTCCCTTTCATTAACTCTCATGGACGTCCTAGTGAAAGAAACATCATTTAGCTTTTTGTGCCTAAAACTGAAGTTAGGATGTCTAATTTCCAATGCAGAGTTTGCAGCTAAACATCTGGGATGGCTGGAATGTGTACTGTAATGAAATTATTGTAATGCTGACAAATGTGAGAAATATGAGAAAACACAACAGTGTATAATACAGCCTTCCTATAAAAATAATTTCCCTTTCTGTTACTGGCCTTTCAGATAGTAAATGAACTTAAAATGGAAATTTGGACGTTCTAGCATGAAAGGTACACATATTTTTTAGAAGCTCTGTTCATAATCATTCCTCTCTGCGGAAAAAAGTTTGCACTGGGAAAAAAATGGGCATGGTTCAACTTCTTACCTGTTTAAATTCATTTCAGAAATGGTATTAAAAATCCATAGTTTCCATAATCGATTTCTTCTATGTGAATAACTGTTTGAGCTGCCACTCTGACAAGTGAATGTAAGTGAGAAGGAAAGCAGTTTATAAATGATTGCTTTGCTAGTACTTGCCTTGCAATCTAGGGGTATTTGGGGATCCCTGTTCAGCTCGCTGGCAGTATAACCTCTCTGAGACAGGCTGCACACCCGGTGGTGAGCGTGCTGCAGGGCTGTGCATTCTACAGCAATCACATAATTAAGTAGCAATGACTGGCAACACTATTGCTCCATTAGTCTCATACAGTATGTTAAGTTAGAAGATATTTCACAAATAGATCTTCCAGAAATACTTGCCTCAGTGAATTCACTTTAGGAGAAGGCAGCATAAAGACTTCTTTTTAAGTGAAACTCCTTATCCCATAGCATCCTAATTTTTTTCTTGCAGCTAAAATCAATGGGTCAAGTTCTGTGAGTTGCACTGACAAAGACCATAGAAGTCAGTACATTTGGACAGATAAGACTGTGAGAAGCATTGAGCCCCGTCTCACAGTCAGTGTTTATAATAATCTGCAGACGTGGACCATGCAAGAAGGACTATCACCCTACTAGCAGCTTGTCATGAATTGTCATTTGAGATGATAACATAATTGTGCGCATGTACCGTCATGAGGTGGCCTGAAGCCAGAGCCTGAAGCAGCCAGATGAGCTGTTAAAGGGAGGTGATGTCTTCCAAGTCTGAGCAGGTGGAAACAAGATACACATCTCTCTCTCCCTAGCCCATAAACATGCTACTGCTTCTCTAGGTGCCCTTTAGGGGTCAACACTTGGGATGAAAAAAGGCTTCGCTGTTCTGTCCTGAGTGTCAGACTGCTGGGAGATTACAGGTTGCCACAATCTGAGCATCCACAAGGCAAAAGAATAAGCACAAGGCACTCGTGCAGCCCTGCTGTTATTCCAAAGACGTCCTGTGGCAGTGACACAGAGCTGTGTCGGTGCAGTGGCCCTTCATTGGGACCCAGCTCCTCTGTGCCATAGTGTGCAGGCATACAGACCACTGTAGGTTCTCACTGTAGCTCTGTATTTCAATATCTTTGATATCTTTTTTCATTTGTGCTCAAAATTTGGAGAGGTTGCAAGAGCAGACTGAGAAACCAGCACAACCGTGTTAGCTAAAAAAGGTATGAGAGCTGATCCTCCTAATTTTCTGAGAAGGTATGAGAAGTACTTCTAGGACACTGTTTTCTAGGAAAAGGTCTGGAAACATTGCTCAGCCCTATCACTCACCTTCCTATCAGGGTGTTACAACTTTGCCATAATACTTTACTGCTCTGGGCATGATCTGCTATAGTAGACTCCAACATGTGTCCTCCTACCACCTGCTGACTATCACCTTTCATCCCCTCTGTCCTTGCTCCCATTGCCACTGTATTCGCCCCATTTCCTAGGGCTGAAAGTGGATTCCTCTCTGTGAATGTCTCATCTAATCTGTGTGACTATGGGAAGTAACACAAGTGCTCTGTGCTGTGGTCTGTGGCCTGAGGACTAGCCGGGCAAGTTTTGAGCCATGCCTGTCCTTACCCGTGTGGTTGGCTTTACTTGTAGGTATGCCTGTCAGGGTCACTGATGTGCACTGGAACTAGTCCTACACGTAGCGTTTTGCTGGATTTCAGACTTCTCAGTTCTAGGGAAGAGCTGGCCAGGACTGGTTGCTCCTTTTTAACAAAAACGGGACTTTGGAGAGTCGTGATGAGCACACAAAGACAGCTAGTAGGAAGGCTGCAGTTGAGAGAAGGCTGTGCCAGAATATCATGGAAGTAGAGAAAGGGAAGACTTATGACAGAAAAAAAGGAAAAGGAAGGTAAAAATTAACCATTGAGAAGGCACATTCAAGAAGAAAGAATATAGTGTTTATTACAGACAGAAGGAAAATTTAATCAGGATGGATTACTTGATGAGAGAACTTTCGACAAATATGGCATTTGGGAAAACTAATTAGATATTAAATTAAGAGGTTGTATAATAGCAAATCAGAGCAAATATTCCCATTATCTGGATTTCTGTTGAATGATTTCCTAATAGAGATTTTAAATCTTCCCTCAGCATATACGTCTTCTAGCATGTAATTTCTACAACATACAGTCAAAGAGCATCTATTTCTGTAACGTCTGTAAATTATGCCTTCATACATTTGAAGACCCTTCAGTAATGTAACAGGACTGAGTTTAATCTGCAATAGGAGTCTGAACTCCAATTTGTTAACTTTGGTGAGACATTTCAGCTGTAATATGTTATTAACCTGCTTTCATGCATTTAATGTAAAAAAACAGTCTATACTCAGGAAAAGAGAGGTGGTATAACTTGTTCATTGAACCCATCTAAATTCTCCTCAATCATTCCTCACCCATTTTGTATGATCTGTGCTCTGTATAGTAACAGGACAAATATAAAATCTGGACATACATGAAAGAGAAGAATACCAAAGTAGAACCTTTTAAAGTAGGGAGCCAACTCTATTTAAAATGCATTGACATTGATCTTGTGTATTCACGAAATGACAGCAAAGGATGGTCCAGAGTGCCTCATTTACCCATTTCCTTACTTTTACCAGTCTGTCCTAACAGTCTTTTTCTAAACAAAGCAGTTGAATTTGGTCTCTGGTAAACAAACTCCTCTGGACTCTTGGAATGGTAGTTCATGTACCAGCTTTTGTTTGCCCATTAGGCTTGACAGTATTTATCAGTTATCTCATGCCTTCGGGTAGGAGCTAAAGATGGCCTGTGCCATATTAATAATGCTATACACTCTAACATTACACCTCAGAACCACAATAAATTAAATACATACGGGAGCCACTGAAGTGATGGAAATATGCCAAAGTTCACTTGTGCTTTTGTCCTCAGTGGGGGTTTAAATCTATTCACAAGCTGGAAACAGACTGCATAACTCTGCCAGGCAGAGGGATCTACAGGTTGGCTGAGTCAGTAGCCAAATAAGGGATGGTGGGTTCGTGTCATGTGTGTTTTTACACAATCGATTGAGCTCTGAGGACTTGATTAAACACTTTGACTTATTAACTGGACCCAAGAGAAAGTCACATAAGTTAGAGATAAATGCCACTACTCCCCCAAGACAGCATGCAGCAGCCCTGTCTAGCTGAGAAACTGTCCCAAAGGAGGTCAGAGTCCCTTGAAAATCCCTTAGGAATATCTAAAAATACAATGCCTAAGAACACTCTTTTTGCACTAAAGAAAGAGAGAATGACTTCTAGGTAAAAGTACTCTTGTACCTAGTAGAAACCTGCAGCCCTGTTGCTGTAATAGGTGTGTTTCCATGATTATGGCTGTGAGGAGATACATCTGACTGTGGTAGAACTTAGTCATAGCTCACCCATTTAAATGGTTTTTTCACCTTCAACTTTGCTCCCCACATTTCCTGGCCACAGCATTTGATCAGAGATTTATAAATAAATTAACACTACCAACAGCCATTCCACTGCCAGCCTTGCTGTCATTAAGTGGCTACTTGTCAAGAGTTCAGGAGCGGGGACAACAGCATGGTGGGACAGAGGGAAAAATAAAGCCAATTCAGTGTTACCCCACCAAAGATAAACATCCGAGGTTCCAATGTGGCAATAAGATGCAGGGAGTGTAAAGCAGTGTGTGGCGTTGGTCTTTGTTAGAGATATCTTTACATCAAATATTTGAAGGGTTTTCCCAAAGACGTTCTTATAATTCATCCAAGCTTCCTCTTTGCCTTGCCTCTCACTGAGTGTGTGAAGAAGCCTGGGTGAGACACAGAGGTGGAGCAGACCCATGTAAGACTGTGCAATGCTGAATCCTACCAGAATATGGATTTTCCTTACAGTATCTTCTCATTACTTTGTCCATATTCAGAAATCAATTATCTCAAAATTATCTTTAGCCACCCAAAGCAGGTCTTCTCCTTCTTTTGGTGTTTACCCAGTTTGTCTGGTTGCAATTGGTTACTTTAATCAGCCAGCCCACATTAACCAACCTGCTCCACACACACCAAGTACAACCTTAGCCCCTCTAGGTTCAGACAGGAAGACCTAAAATGCTTTTAATCTTCACTTAACTCAGAAGAAAACTTGAGCTCAGCTCCTAACATCTCCTCCTTTCACTGCACCAGAACAATGCCTGAAAAGTTTGAGTTATTTCATGTAACTTAGAAATGTGAATGTGTTACGAGTCAGCTTTGAATGTGGCCTCGATTCCAAAAGGTGTTATCATCAAATCAAAATTATTCACACATGTCAAGTTAACATTTTATTTTTATTCCTTACTCAATTTTTGGCAAGCTTACAGGAGCTGTCAGTGTTTCAGTATTTTGAGAAGAATATTTTAATAAAACAGTGATGTGCTGAAAGGGGTTCACAAGAACTCACTAGAGGCCCTTGTTAAAATTCTGCCACCCTTCAAAAAATTATTCCCTTGCCTCTCAAGGAGTTCACCCCCTCTCTGGATACTGCTAAATCATTTCTGCCAGGGATGAGTTTCATCCCTTGGGGCTCATAAAGATACTTCTGAAGAGCAAATTGTTTGCCTTTGAAATAGACCAGATTGCATGAAATAGCAGACACTTTAAAAATAAATTCCTGGGGTAGCAACACTTCCCTGCTGCCCCCGCCCAAGCATCCGATCCGATCTCCACCACCCGTACCTCTCATTGTGTTATACTATCAAGTACTCAATCTATTTCTCGGGAACAAAGTATAAACAGTTCCAGCAAGTGCACTTAATATAACTTTTTTGCCAAATGGCATTGCCTCCCTGATAGGCTGTGGTTATAGAAAAGCATTTATATTTAAAGGTATAAAACAAAAAAAGCCAGGTTCTCCCTACAAGAACATAGGGCTTGAGTTTATTTCAGTTTAAAAGAGGAAATTTTTGTAGGACTCTTGTGTTAAAGTATTACAACATATGACTGTAATAAAATAAAAGACATAGTAGGTGCAATGAAAAAATGCAGAACTTGAAAAAAAATGGGAATTCTGGTAATCTTGCCAAAACTGGTTAATTCTTTATTTCCGTTACTTATTTTGATGTGACTGAAAGTTTAAATTACGACTGTGTGGACCTAGATGAGGTTAGCCTGGAAGAGCTGATATGCTAGTATCCAGATATGCCAGAGCTTCTTTTTAAATGCTGAATCAAGAGAAAATATTTGGGTTGAAATCTTCTTTCTCCAAAGTGCAATCTTACCAATCACTGAAAAGCAGGGTCTTATCTGTATAGGATATGCATGGTCCACATTTTATTATCATAAAAATTTGTTCTAAGATGATCTTTGTTCTAAAACAGAGGCAAAACCTTCCCTGTGTGATCCAAGTGTAAACTAATACTGTTGCATTTCATTAGTCAAAAGAAAATCTGGAAACTCTGAATGGACCTTTTTCCTCATTGGCTTGTTAATCCTGGAACTCAAAGATGATTATTTAAATGGGAATATTATTAACTCCTTTCACAGCAAAATTTAAATGGCCCATCTGACATATCGTCTAGCTTCGCTTGGATTGCTTCTGCCAATTCAGTGTCTGTGACAACTGAAAGGAGAATATAGACCACCCTTCAAAATAAATGGGTCTTAATGTAGCAGCTAACAATTATAGCAGCTAGTCCACTGTTGCATTCTTTGTTTTCATATCTAAAAGATTCACTAAAATACCTCTCTTTTTTTTTTTAAGTGCTGTTGTGAAACTAAGCTTGCTTCTGACCTGAAAAGCTAAAATCCTGTTTAGTGGAATCTTGCTCCTGAGCAAAATTTAGGTTCACCAACTACTCATGTTCACTGGTTCACTGAGGTTTGTCCTGCTTCTAGGGCCAGTGTTGGAAAATAGCACTGACATGTGGTAATGTGCCTGGTGTGATCTCTTGTCACTATAAGAAAAATGAACTGACCAAGCAACATGTTATTAGGGACTAATACTTAAAACCTGCGTCAAGAAAATGTTGGTTGCCTCTGAAACTGTGATGTCATTATAGTTGTACTGGTTTCTTTGCAGGGAGTAAGGCATGACTATCAATGTGTATCATTATTTGGACAGCGCATCAAGAAGCCTAGGCTGTATTCCTGCTACTGATCCACTGAAACACTTCGGGGAAGCTACTCAGTCTCTTTATATCTTGATTTGTCTCTCTCTTAAACAGGTTGAGATATTTACCTCCTCTATGAAGTGTTCTCACATGAGTTTTGATGAAAAGTGTTATAGGAAAGATAGCATCCCTATAGGTTATTACCTAGCTAACAGGTACTAACCTGGCCTTGCAGGATGAAACGTGGCTGAATATCCAGGAAAATGAACGTGCTCCTCAGTAGTTCACAGTCATAGTCACAGTAGCTTTTGCTGCCTGGCAAATGGCTAAAGCCTGGAATTTCTGGCTTATTCCTAAGACTTGAAATGTGTGATTACTCCCTTAGAAGATTTACAGTTGAAGGGAACTATATAATATATAAACACATATTAGAAGATGCATCTTCATATGCAGTTTAGAGTACAAGGAAAAAAACTTTTCCTAAGGAAAGTAATTGAATGTGCCATAGGTCATGTAATTCGGTGGACCAAAACATTAAAAGATAATCTCTGGGGATTTTGTACAGACCTTTTTGGTTTTGTTGTTGTTAAGATCATCTCCAAGGCTATAGCTGAAAGACTGTATCTAGCACTTCTTGTATATCCAAGTCTGCAATGGCATCCAAAGCAGGATTCAGGGGTGTGTGCACTGCCTTGCTGGGAAAAAAAAAATTACATTTTTGTTATCCATTATGATGGCTTATTTGGTGTGTGATTGTTGCAAACAAATTTTTCAAGTACTACTAGTTATCTTCAATTAATGAAGAGTTGCACTGATTTTGCAATGGTAGCAGTAGAACTTGAAATGTGAAAATTCTTAGTACAACATTCAACCAGACACCCAAAATCCTAGAAAAGCCCTGAAGTGCTGATTTCCTTGAATTTAAGTAGCTGGAAATACTTGCTGTGGTGTAATAGTCTGACACAGAGCTTATCACTGAAAACAAGCACAGCATGTCCTGCTGGTGAGCAAACCATCCTTTCTGGGAGGAAGTGTAAAAGTAGGAGTCAGGAAGAGGAGAATGCACAGATGTTGCAGGCAGTCCTGGTATAAGAATCAAGGCAAGTCCTGACTGAGGATGTCTAAACATCCATTGAAAGAGAATACTTAGTTATTCAAGCCAGAAGAAACTGCTGAGAAAAAGATATGCCAGTGCCAAGGATCTCTATGGACCGTTCAGCTTGGTGGCAGTGACAGATAAAGAGATCCTTTTTTTGTTGTTTTGACAGTACTTCTATTGAATTAGCTTCATCCTGACTTTGCATGCTTCCTGGGACATATTAAACAGAACTGCTAAGCATTAGATCTGTCCTCTGAGTCAGCAGAATTTTTAAGGAAAATTGAAATGTATCATTAATTTGGATTGCTTTGGAATTTGTTGTGCAAAATCCCTAAAATATAAAAAAGAATATAAAAAATGTCAACATAAAAAAAACAGTAATTAAACTTTCCTGTTGAAAATTTCATAGACCAACTGTCCAGGGTACAACATTTATTTTGAAAGAACAGTTTGTTTACAATACTAGCTGATTCAAAGCGTGTATTTCTTCAAAATATAGCTGTGTGCACATTGAATTCTGCATATATATTATAACTTTTTTTTTTTTATTTGTGATCTGCATTTAAAATCCCTTGCAGAAATGTTCGGATGGGTTATAGTTGGTAAAATATACATATGATGCTGAGTGCAGAGTGGCAATGATTTATGTTGGTATGTAGTATAAGTGCTATGGATATAAGCATTACAATGTTAGATGAACATTGGTACACTGACGATGCACAGAATATATTTGCCAGCTTTTCAGATGATGGTAAGACAGAGTATATTACCAGGACTCTAACAACAACTTTAGAGACAGTTTTGTTCCTTTGATGTTACATACTGCATAGCAGCCTATGCACTGTCCCAGTCGGAAGACAGATATGAGAGTTGTTACATGTATTTCATTACTGTTTAGATGATGTGTTCATGAAGCATCATTTTATACTAGCAAATTGAAGGAATTAATTTTGGTAAAAAAAGAGAGAGATACATGAATAGATTTCTCTTTATATTTTAATTGTTGCTGTCCTGCATAAGGCTCTGTTGTTAACATCCATTAGCACAGTGCCTCTACACCTCAGTAAGGGATTTATTGACTTCATGACTCTGCAGTTGCAGTGGTTTAGGCATGAAGTAGCCGTAGGAAATTCAGAGTCCTACACAACAATTTGGTACTGCCAAAAAAAGGAAGTGACTCCAGTAGCCTTCAGCAGAGGCTAGTAAAATAGTTGCTCTTGAAGCAGAGAAAGAAACTATAAGGAAAGTGTCTTATCATAATGAACTATTTTTTGTAAAGTACGGCCATCCAAGATTGCATAATGGAGTAATTTAGATATAAACAATTACTTTGTAATTGGAAAAGGTAGGAATCTCAGACTGATAAGGCTTTAACTACAATGCAAGTAGAGCATGGGACTTCTCATAGTGCAAGGAGAAAAGACTAAGATGCTAAACTATACTGAGTCACAGCTAAAATACCCATCTTACTCTGCTGCATGGGGAAGGTCCTTAGGCAAAGATCATGTTTTCTTATCTGTATTGTGTGGTGCTTTACTCTCTTCTGCTTTCTTTTCATGCTTTGAAATGCTTTCCTTTACAGGTTTAAAGTAATTGATTTCTTGTAACTGCACACTCTTTTAAAACCACCGCTTTTGTGAAATAGGCCGTTAATTTTAAAAAAAAAAAAAAAAGAAGGAAATCTTGCAGTGCTGTGGATTATGTTACTATCTACGGCCCAACATACCCAGTCATGCTTTATTCCAAGAAGAAACAAAGAGCCTGGCGTTCCTGCCTCCATGCTTTGGCTATGCTAACTGAAAGGGGGGCCAGGCATGGGCTCAAGCGCAGGACTGCTGGTTGTGCTGCGTTTTTCTCAGCCCGGTTAAGGCCCGTGCTGATTTAACTTTCCAAGACTGTGTCTGAGCAAGGTTTGAGGGACTTCCTGTGCCAGAAATCATTCCCAATAGGCAGCATGGGGAAGACTCATCAAATTTGTCTCCCTGCTCTGTACGCTGTCCTCCAGCCAGACACACTAGGCAGAGACAAGGAAATGTACAGCCATGAAGTTACTTTTCCATTACTGACAAGGAAAAGTCTTTTAAACATTGGTGATACATACTTCTGTATGGCTGAAGAAAGAAATGACTAATAGTTAGCAGGTAAAGAGAGATTGCAAATGTAGCAGCAACTGACTAGGTGGCTGTGTTGATGGGAGTACTTAGAAGTCAGGAACTGGAATCAGCATTATTCAATATATTCATTAGTGACCTTGAGAATAAAATTAATTTCATAGTGATTAAAATTATTAAACAACAGACCTAAGAGGAAAAGTAAATGGAGAAGATGGTAAATTAAAAATCCAAAGGGGTCTGAATGCTTTGAGGCACTGGGTGGGTCAAAAAGACATTAAGTTTATATAAAGAAAAGCAAGGTGATACGTCAGAAGAATTTGAAGTTCTTCATTGTTGTAAGTAACTGTGAGTTTTGGTGGATTTTTGCACTATCAGTTCTTTAATTTTTTGTCACAAGACCATTCTTGTCCTTCAGTTCTCTCTAATTGCACATATGGATCGACAGCACAATATGGTGCAATGGCATCATTAAAAGGCCTGAGTACCCTAGATAACTTCATTATATATGGACTTTTAGTCCCAGGTCCATCCCATCTAACTCCAAGCACCTAACTGAAGTACCTAGATTAGACGTACAGTTATGAAAGTTAGATAGGATGAATTCAAGCCTCGCAGGTGATCATTAGAAGAGCACAGACAAGATGACTTTCATCCTCATCTTCTCTCTGAGCAGCACCATGGCCCCACCAGCCATCTTGGCAGAACATGTTTTATTAGCAGGGAAAAATAAAAAATGAAGGAGTCACAGGTCCACGGAGAAAACTGCAAGGAGCTGGAGCACCGTTCCCATTTCATAATAAGGAATAGAGGCAATAGCACCAATTTCTCTTGTGATCCTAGTGTCCAAATGAATTAAATCATCAAAGGTTATACTGTATAAGTGTTAAGCAGAATATGGTTTGAAAGAAATTAGTGTCTTGTAATAACTGTAAGGATAAAAGAGTCTAAAATATCCAACTATATATAATATCTATGAAATTAAGTTGCATAATGTAATGACATGTTATGCTACCATTAACACATTATAACTATGTAATTTGGAAGGCTAATTTTTTTTTTATAAAACCACTTAACTACATAAAATTGAAAATAATGATTATTGTAACTACTTCCATTTTTTGTCTTTAGAAGTTCAAAATTAAATATGCCATATACAGTTATTTTATGGTGATGTGTAATTTTATGAAATGGTCGTATAACATGTACAGTAATTATTGACATAAAAATCCTAAATACATAAATCATCGTGTATAAAATCTGTTATAACACATTAACTTTACCAGCAGCCAAGGTAAGTCACTCAGCATCTCATTGACTTAACACCCAGAGTTGACCAAGGAATCCAGATAAGATGACAGGAAATTGCAAATCTCAGCTAAGATATAAAATAATCATATCAAAGCAGCCTTGGATCTGAACCCTCTCCATTCTGTTTTCTTTTGATTTTCTAGTACCTATTTATTTCAAATTTTTGAAGACCAACATAGAAAACAGTAAAACCTGGCAGGTCACTCAGATGGCCCTCTTAGTCTAGTTGTAAATGTCTCTTGCGGTTGGGTTCCCATCAGTCCTTTGGAGACTATTCAACTGCCTAATTCACCTCATTTTCAGGAATTTTTTTTTCTGATATTCAGTCTAATTTTTTCTCTATCTCTCTTGCTAATATGCTTTAAAAATTTAGACTGTTATCATTCTCCCCATATGTCTTACTTATGACTGTGTGAAATTATATGTATACATGTCTTCCAGCCTCATAACCATTTCTATTAGTCTTCTCGGAACTCTCTGTAAATTGTTGCTATCAATTAGAGAGGTCTTCTGCTCTGAGTCATAAATCCATATGTATTTCAGCTACTTTGGGGAAACCAACCTTTCCTGCTAATGAATCAAAGTTATTAAAAGGAATATTTATCTCATGTCAGGATTACGTGAGAGGGAAAAACTCAGTTGTCAAACCACCAGCAAAAGTGTGTGCTCATGATAAATTAGAGTTGATCAAAAAGTATCAATTCTCACATTTTTAAATTTACCTTCATTCTGAAGTAAGAATTTTTTAAAAAATCTTCCATGTAGTTAAAAAATTACAGAGATGAAAGATAATCTGTGCTAATGACATACTCTGTTCTGACTTTGTCATGTTATTATATTTTTATATTTAAATAACTCAAGCAATAAAAAATATTTGCAACAATATAATTATAAATTTCTAAATTTATCAGCACACTTTGAAGTTTTCCATTTGAAATTCTGACAAACCTGTGCATTCACAGGGAAAAATGTTTCACATAAATTTTTTTTATCAACTAATTTTTGAGGAGATAGAGCTAGAAAAGGTACATTCTCTCACATATGTCCTTCATTGCACAGACTGAAAGATGATCGGTAGTTTCAAAGCACTTCTAATTCTATTATACTGTATCCTCAGAGAATAGGGCTGATGCGCTAATGGGCACAGAAGATTTTATAGAAAAATACAGAAAGAGAGTTTATGTGAGTCATCTCATGTACAAGCTAGGCTTTGCAATCTCACAAGAGCAGTTCTTTGTAACCTAATGTTCCTAGAAAATGTAACGAGTTGTGTTAGATACGGGCAACTTTGCTCATCGTGGGAGTCCGGGAGAACAGAGTAGGACAGAAGAAGAATGGAGGAGTAGGAATGTCCCTCCCTTCTCTGGAGATTCTCCTGAAGCTGTGTTTTGCCAAAAGCTGTCTTCTGCTGCTGCCTCACAACGCCAGAAACCCACCAGAGTAGACATCTCGCAGGATGGGAGAGAGGTGGACAATGTAGCCCGTATTCCATAGTTGAGTAGATGGTGATAAAATGATTATAGGCTTCTTGCCGATATCCTATAGTGGAGTTGCCTGGAAGGATGGAGAATGAAGGGATTTGTGCACCCGATTTCCTTTGTGTACCTGATTTCTTCCCACTGACTTATTCTGGTCTGTTAATGGTACCCAGCCAAAGGGCAGATCTATCTCAGCCTCATCCACTTTGCATTGCTGAATGATACAACAGTGTTAAAGAGCTCCCCAACAAGCGTGAGTGATGGCACAAAGCCAACATAACCAGCTCAGTTTAACAAGGTCACTGTTTCCCACTGATCTAAGAGGAGTTTGCGATATGGTGGAAACATGAAGGACGAGAGTGCCATGCTGCAAGATTTCTTCAGCATCCAGGGAGTGTTTACAGAAGCACTGGTGAGCCCAGCATTCCCCACTAGCAGCTGGTTATTTGCTGTTCAGAAGCCTCCATCAGTAGATTTTTCTTCCATAAATCTGGTCACTCTCTCCAGCATATTTAAAGGTTCCTTAGATTGCTTTACCAGGCACCATTTAGGTATTTATTGAAGCCAAGCATCAAGAGAACAGTGAAGTTCTTCTACGAGATCTTTCATTGAATGCAGTGCAGGTATTCAGAAAAATCTGGCCCAAGCAGTCTTACTAGCATTCTCAAACTGTTATACACCTGAATAATCTATTTCATCATGCACGAACTTTATTCCCAACATTTATTTTCTCAAGAGTGTATATCCAATATGGCCCTGCAAATTCAGCTGAAATGGTGGAAATCAGGCAAGTTTTTTAAACTGTTAAGTACTCTTTGCAACAAAGAAGTAGTAAGCATTTAAAAATCTTCTAAAAATTGAAAGCCAAGGTGTTAGCTAAAAAAAATTAAATACTGTTAAAATGTTGAGAGAAGCGTAAGTTATTAAATTGAAAATTAATGCTGCCACTCAGAATGACTAGCCTACAAGTGTGGAGGTGACAGTGCGCTAATAATATTCACTGGTATTTTACTACTAGATTTCTTGAGTATTAGTCCTGGACATCAATGGTTTGTTTTCTTTTCCCTATGCAGTGTGCACACACAAGTCCCATTAATGTCAGTGAGAATTAGTATCAACAGCAGACTATAGATCCCTAAGATATTTTTTCATAATGTTGAAGACTTAGTTGAAGAAACTATGGGAGATCAATAATGCACTGAGGACACATTTTCTTCCTAGCTGTGACATACCACATGTTTTTTAATGTCAAAACTCACGTAGGAAACAGAGGCAACAAGAAGTGGAAATAGCAAATCGTTTGGCTGGCTTATTTGAACTGCATAGCTTTTTCCAATGACAATGTGGAGCGTAATACAAGTAATTATTACCGATTCCTGTTACTACATTTTTATGTTACTTTCAGAGTAAACGTGACATCCTACTGCTAACTGGCAATGTTATCTAGTGTCTGTTCTGCAATCCTGTCTCTTTGGCTAACAAAATATTAACTGGCAGGGTAACCTCAAGAAAAGCCCAAAGGGAGCCAGGTATCGTCATGATGTGTTATGTGAACAGCTTGGAGTTGAAAGGTATCCTGCAGTAACTATTCCATTTATACAGAATTTCTGCAAACAGAGTTAAGTAAATGTTTTATACCAGTATCCTGCTGGCTTTTGACTGTAGATAAAGATGTCAAGTGTGGTGCCTTTGAAATATGGGCTCTAATTTATGCAATTTGCACTATTTTTAGTGTCAGACAGCTGTTATATCTGATTTTTTTTCCTCTTCAAATAAAGGACATTTGGGGTTTGTTTTTTTTTTAGAAGTTATTAATATTGGTGTACCATTTTTCATAATATCAAGCTCAGGATGCATGATTACATTTAAAGAGGAATAAACTATAATATGCTATAATGGCACTGTTTTCCTTAAATCATATTAAATTATAATTATGGGGGGAAAACCTCTTTTTGAAACTTGCTACTTTCTTCCAAAGAGAGTGATAATTGCTATTGAGAGTAAGGTCAATGCAAAACACCAAACCAAACCAAACAAACAAAAAACCACCAAACAAACAAACAAACAAAAAACCCAAAATAAAAATGTGAAGAAAATCAATAAATACCTAAATTATTTAAGGAAAAAATACAACGGGGTGTCTTACTGTCATGCACCATACCCTGCATCGGAGAGCAGACAGGTGGATTGTCTATAGCCAGTGCTGGGTTGGACACTATCTCCAGCGTGCTCATTAGTAGCTCCGTGCCTCGGCTCCCTGTTAGTAGAAAGGCAGGGATCACAGCAGGGAAGTTAGATCTCAGGCTTCTCACATTCCTGCTCTATCTTAGCAAAGCTTTGCAAAGCCTTTTCTGGCAGCTCATTAGTAGGTGCACTGATGCATAAGAGAAAGTCATTAGAAGTGTTTTTCAACATTGGCTTTTGATCAGGTGACTAGTAGCTTCGTAGAGACATTTACTTACATTGTTTTCTATAAGAGATTCTGTTGCTATATTGAGAATGACATACATATAAAATGTGGAAAACTAGCTTGACCTTTCTACGACAAAAGAAAAAAAGCTCCATTAGTTCCCTGAATCTTGTCTTTATATTGTCAACTATGACGTAACAGAAGCACAGAGTACTCACTCTTTTAGCTTTAATAATCTATGCCAAGTTCAACTGTATCATTTGATTTAAGGTTATGACAAGAAGCACACCAGTGCACAAGAATACAGCTGGCATGCCTTAAGCTTTATGAATTACTTTTAACGATAAGCATTAGCTACTTTCTTTCTCCGTGCAGACTGGCATTTTTAGCATTTTAAGACTAAATCTATCTATAGGGCAAAGTGAAACACACAGTAAAATTTTATTGGATCAGATAGAGCAGACTGCCTAAGTGCCCTGAGTAGTATCTCCACTGGAAAGATTCCTTGTTGCGTAGGAATATTTTTGCTAAACCCTGAGAAAACTATGCAAGTTTAATTGGAAATAGTTCTAACACAAACTATACCTAACATCTTGTTTTTTTAAACGTGCATAAATAGGCTGTAAAAAATGAACTTGTTCACCCAAGCCAAAGAAGTGTGGTGTAAAAGTTATGCTTCGATAATGAACATGCTTCTTTTGTTATTGCCTTTTTCCAGATGCTTGATTTTTATGTAATATTTCACATGCCAGTGTGGCAATACTTCTCTAACCCCAAATGCCTGTGATGACTAACGCCTTTGCTTCCCTGAAAAATGTCATGCTAAGCACATGTGATGACATGCAACCAAAACAAGAGGAGGTAAAGCTGCTTTTGTAAAAGTTTACTGAAACAAAATACATCAGCTTAATCAGGCCTGCTTCTGGCTATGTACGAACATGACATGCCAATTACATAAAGTTCCAGCTCAGCTAAGACTCCTGCTGACTAATTCAGTGTTGATTGTTTTCCGCTACATGGCTTTGAGTGCTTGTTAAGGCTAAAAAAAAAATGGGAGAAGGGCAACAATTGTAGGAATTCTGTGCTTCCATCAAACTGTCTTATGATTGCCAGCAATTAGTTAAGCTCCTTGGCAGTAAAATGACAAGATGGGACTTGACCAAATACAATGTGTGGAGCACATAGGCATCTGCCCCAGCTGAAAGACATTACAATGTTTGTTAACCTTAAGGGTCATTCCTGATTCACTTCTGCAGACAGAAAACAAGATTTATATAACACAGATCAATACAGCCCTAAGACTTTCGCCATTGAGGATGCTAGATTGAGGCACTTCTCTTTATCAGTTTACCATGACACTAATGTATTTTGCCTGTTTTGCCTGGGCAGTGATGAATCTGTTGGCAAGAGAAAACAAATAAGTTCTGTTGTTGAGAGACATGTTGTCTATGATTTGTCTCAGCAGACATGCCAACTTGCTGGCCAATTCATTTCCTATTTAATTTAAGTGGCATATCTGTCTTCCCCTTTCTGGTATGTCTTTTGTCTGCTGCGTACCCATACTGGCACGGTGAGAGGCGCCTGCAGTAGATCTTTTCAGGTAAGACTGATACAACCAAGGCTGAAGCAAAGTAAAGAATCAAAATCCCAGATTTTTAATAAGAGATTTTTTATAAATAGTTCTTTTCTCTCTATTTGCAGTCTAAGGCAATGACTTTAATCATCTATTTCAGACAGATTGTGGTGATTTGTTTTGCATACTTTTAACCCAATACCTTTCAAAAATATGCCCAGTAATGTGCTGTACTGATGTGTGGTTTACAATGCAGCAAAAGTTAACAATATTTTCTATTTGTGAGAGCAACTTTTTAAAAATTTTATTTGTTTGGAAGGTAAAATGTGCATTTAGGGGCCACTCTAATCTTTGCTGGGCAGAGAGAAGCTGGGTGCTTAAGGACTGCAAAATGAGGCCTGTTAGTAGTGAGAACAAATGTTATTTACTCTGAAAAGTCCTTTCTCTTGCTTCAGAATGAAAAATGGAAGTCTGAAGCTGTTATTTCCTGTCTGTCCCAGGTTTGTCATTCTTTCATTAAAGCAATTAGTTATACAGGCAGTTTATAGTTTCTGGAAATATGACAATGTATGAATTACATATAAAAAGAATGTGTCTTCTTATAAAACCTATGAAAGCGAATGTATGTTGAATGAGCATTTCCCCAAAGAGGCCCTACATCTGGAGGGGTGGGAGTTTGTATCAGAGAGAGCCTTCTCAGCTGAATCCCCTTCAGCCCTGGAATTTTCTTACCCAGTTTGTTAACCTCTAGGGCAGGGTGCAGAGCCCATGTGCTCGTTCAGGGCCAGATCCTGCCACTCTTATTTATTTTGAGTGGTAGCATACTCCAAAAGCAGTTAGATCAGCTCCAATGGGACCATATGGTTCTAGTCAATGCAAGGAATGGTGGCAGAATCAGGGCCTTGGGCTTTTTCCAAAAATGCATTAGATGTAACAGATAGGCATTTTGTTTTGAGAACAATAATCTTCTTATAACTCCATCCTTGTATTGCTGTGATAATAGATTTTAGTATTCTGTGTTCCACAGGCAACATGACCTTTTTTGATTCAGGAGACTATGGCTGTGGGCACAAGTTATCATAAATTGAATTATAAAATAAATAGAATATTTGAAGTGCTAAAAGATAGAGGGAGAGGAAAGGTAATATTCAAATGGTTCAATCCTGAAAACTTTTGCTATCAGGTTTAATACACATTACCAAGTACTGCCTTATCTACATCAGTGCGTCCATCCACCACTGCACTACTGAAAGTTTGTAGTTTCTACAGGACCATACCCTAAATTAAGAAAAAGCTTACTGATGACTGGAAAGCAGTGTAATGCAAAACCATCAAACAGTACCACTGTTTAGCGAGGACAGAATTCAAGCAGTGGAATAGTTAACATAAACCACACTTCTCAAATGTGCCAGCTAAATCTCTGTGGCAGAACACATTAATTATAGCAGTCAGTTTACCTTTATCCTTCACAACATTTCTGATTAAAATTTCACACATTACAATGATATGTGTCTTTTCTACAAGCTATGAAATTTACTCAACATCAATAAGTTCTTATTTTGTTATTGGAAGAGTTGATGTATGTAAAAAAAAAAAAATTTGACTTTTGATCTCTGACAGTGAAATTAAAAACTTTTAACTTCTGTTTTGGATGTAGTCATGCTACCTGCATGTATCATGTGCATGTGCAAAGCAGTCATTAGCAGCGCTGGATAAAAAGGAATAAAAAAAATCCCTAACTTTGCTGCCAATAGAGGGTATGTGGTTTCAAATTTTATATTTGCTAAGCTTAATTAAGCCATAGATTATGTTTTGAAAGGTATGTTCAATTAACTGAATCCCTCATGAGGAATTATATACAGGAAGAGATAATCACAACATTTATCTGGTTTACAAATGTATATGCTTGGGTTAAAAATGTTCTGGATTTTTATTCCATAGAGGTATAAAGATTGATAGAAAAATAATGTAAACCGATAATTGCAAATACTTACACATTAATGTGTAGAAAAAATTCCAATTATATTCATTATTAAGCGTATAAAACTATTTTTATTGGTAGATAATTACTGATGAAAATCTCTTGTTTAAAATTTTATTTGCGTCTTATTCAGGAATTCATATTTTAAATAAAGTTGCATGTTTACAACAAGGAGATCCAGCAAGGCACGTAAAGTGTCTAAATCACCCTGCAGAAATGTACCCTTGTGGAAAGAGAATGCTCAGAGTGTAGGCCCAGTGTAAACCTTTATAATTAAAGCATAAGCAGGGCTTGAATTTTGTTCATGTGTATTCTCCAAGCCAGCTGGATAAACCTAAAAATACATTAAGCCAGTCTAAAGGCAAATACATGCTGTAGTACACTCGTAATCTCCTGCATCATCATGTACTCATTGAAAATGAGTGTGTAATTCCATGTATAATAAGGGAAGTGAAACCAGAAAGTTTGACAACAGAGCAAAATTGTGTACTGTCAAAACAAGTGTCTGGACTTTGCCTACAGTTATATATTTTTTGTTAATATCCTTACTTTCAAAGTGACACTTGTTTGGTAGGGCAGCACCACTCTTCCCAGACAGTGCTGTTTTGTTGACTGTTTTGATTTCACTGAGAATAGTTTTGACTGTGAACATTTTCTTTTACTTAGAACATTGTTCATTGATGTAAATGGGATCTGATAGCCAAGGCAGGCTCTCAGTTTGGCAACAGGCCACTGGCTTGATTGTTGGAAGGTTATAACAAAATGTTACAGAAGTAGTCCAGCAGAGAGAAATTCCTCCTCTGTCAATGGCACCATCCAAGGATCGACTCCAAATGCCCAAGTTGGGCATGCCCCTCCCTCACTGGCTGTCTGGGGAGCAGTGGGAAACACTGCTCTCAGGTTGAGCTCCTCTCTGGAGGACACCTCTATAGGAGGGATAGCTCTTCTGACACGGGGCTTAGGGCACAGCACCGGCGCTGCTAGAGGGGAAGATGGTACCTACCATCCAAAGCTTGAAAATGCAGTGACTGAGGAACCCTCCCAATACATGGAAGTTTTAGATTTTAGTGCCTTATTGGGATGAGAGTGTCTAAGACCACATATGAACATATTTCACTATGAATGTCTACTTTACTGCATTATATGCAAGGCTGAACCTGGCCACTGTATAATAGAAAATTTAAGAGTTACAAGACAAAAGAAGTAACATAGAACAAGGTTGAGTTCCTAACATTGTGTAAAGGCAGCTTGGGAATGCAAAAGGATCATATTCTGCTCAGGTACTGATGATTGCATTTTCCATGGAGTTTCATGGTCTGCAAAGTGAGGAAATAAAGGCTGAGCCTCTGCCAGAACAGCTGGAGGATGCCCTGGTCTAGTAATTACCAATAGAGTGACTCCATTTCAGTCTCATGGGCAGCCAGAGTGTTATTCCAGCTGATAAATAAGCAAGGAACTCTTAGTCTTTCTGAAAAGTAAATGTTATTGTCCTTTCTTCTACTGTTGTCAGCACTCACTGACTGCTTCCAAGAAAATGCACAGGTTTTTGAAAGTGTTTTAAGACTTTTTCATTTATAATGAGCTGAAGAAGGCCAATGGGATGAACTTGCTTGTTGAAAGGATTCTTACATAAAAATAGTTTAGATACTGCTTTTCATTCAGATCTTCTGGGAATAATGTGTCCAAAGTAAATACCCAAAAGGCCTCCCTTCTACTAAGTTCACAATCTCTATTATCCTCTCTCCATAAAGCATTGGTTTTCTAAACGCTTATGAGTTTCAGATTAGAAATTTCGTACTGCAAATTAATAAAGAGTTAAGCTAAAGGGCAATCTCTGTCTCCCCGTCTAATCAAGCTCAAACAGCTGAATGAGTTGCTTTTAGGTTCTAGTAGATTAACCAGTGCATGTTAAAACCTGTGCTTATGTGAACCTATAAATAACAGTACTAGAGAAAGGCTTGATGAAACTTGGCCATATTGTCCCACTAAAGCAAGACAAGCACTTCTTTTTGGTCTCTTCACAATAGGAAAGGATTTCCTGACAGGAAAGTGAAGTCATAGCAACACAACTCTGCCAAGTGAATGCTGTCATAATATGTAAGACTGCACTCCATGAAGAGATCAAAATTTCATACAAAAAGATTGGTATTTTATTATGATAATACTTTTTCCACAATAAGTGTCTTGGTACTTTCCTGAAACTGACCCTGTGAGTCTTGCATAAGTTGAAGATAGGCTGAACTAATTTGAAAGAGGAGTATACAATTTCATTTCCCAGCAAGTACTACTCTTCCCAAATTACTCCAGTGCATTACATAACCAACTGCAAAACCAGTAATAAGCATTAACTGCTATTCTGCACAGCATGACACCATTCAAGCTTTCAAGACCTATTTACACTTAGCAACAATCTATACATTTTCAAGTTACAAAACACATTGGTCAGTTTTTTAAAAATATTCATAGTCTTTATGAACGTATAAAGCTCTGAGTGAACATATCGAGCTTCAATATAATGGGCTGTTCTGGGGGCTCCCCCTCTTGCCTCCCTCCAAGGAGGTTCCTCTTTCTGAGACCCCCAGCACCGCTGGAGCCTCTGCCATGTACCAGGGAGCCAGAGCACAACTCAAGACTGGACCTACTACTTTCATGTTTCAAATACCATTTATATTTACCTTGTCTCAGAATACATGTGTTTGTTTTTACAACTAGAAAAGATGATCATGAAATAGAGGTGTGGAAATTTAGATAGCAGCTAATTAGTTTTAGTAAGACTGTTACAGAGTATAATGGATTTTCAGCTTTCTCTGTTCTTTATCCTCTGACTTAAGGCAGTTATTTAACAGTGCTTGTGGAAGAAGTTATTGTTCATAATTTCACAACATAGACTGCACACTTAAGCCCACACCAATTAATTGAATTTATATGAAAATATTTATTCAATTTCAATTGGATTGAGCTATATTGTGGCCACTGTTGAATTAAGCAGTGGCTTCTCAGTTTGATTGTTTTATTACAAACAGGGTATACATTGCTGTATATTTCCCCCACTTCTTATAAAAAGGGAAAACATGCCTCTTGCTCCAGATAGCTTATAATCAGCTCACAAGGCCAGACTGATTTGGTTTAATGTGGGTGATGCTGAAGGGGAATGTGGAAGTAATATTCAGTATCCTCCACATTGGGTTAAGCTGGAGAGTGGAGAAACAGCCCCTGAAATCTCCATTCCATTGAAAAATGACTCTTACTCCAGCTCAGTAGCTACAGCTGCAGCAATGCCCCTTTTCTTCTTTATGCTGATGACTGGATCTACATGAGTCTTCTCCCCTAAGGCCTTCTTGTGTCACTCCTACCTACTGCCTCCTGGCATAGGGTTGCTCTGGCAATGGTACCTAGAGCGTACTTTCAGCAATTGTCTAAATGTTATAAGGAGAGTCTTATTTTAAACTGGGAAAACCCTGTGCAGGAAGGAAGTTTCTGCAGATCTAATATGCAGGTTTTTCTTGGCATTAGGTGCCAGGGTGGATCATGGCATAGTGAATAATAGGAGTCCAATTTGAAAGCGATTATCTCCAAAGAATAAAATTCCCTGACAGAGTTCTGTGTGCTGTAAAACAGTTTTTTACTCTCCATTTGAATTTGGAATATTGCAGTATGTACTACCCTTCTTCAGGTAGTAAAAAAATCAAGATCCACCTTTGTTAACTCTTGCTCAAAGCTCTCACTTTTATGGGGAAGAGATCTATTGCAATCTGTTATGCTGATTACATTTACTGTCAAGGCTACTAAAAGGCACAATTGTTTATTTGTTTGTTCTTTTAGTGTAAACATCGACTGGGTTGTCAGCTCTGTTTCTTATTAAGGTTTCCCAGCAAGTCCCTTTCTAAAACTCTGTTTCCCAAGTGTTTGCCAAATTTGAACCATCTGAGGTGCATTTTGCTATGACAGCATCTTAGAAGATTCAGATGTTCCAAGAATATGGTTAGTTGGTTTTTTTTTAAAAAAAAGGAACAAAAATGCTGGTGAAATCTGGCAAATTCCTTTCCTAGCATATCCAGTGGCATTGGATTTTAGAAAAGCAACTTGAAATTTAGCAGGGAAGCAGCCTTTTCTATCCCCATGAAAATCTGGCTGTGCTATAAGCTTTGCAGAGTTGCAGTTGCATGTGATGAGAGACTTATTCCATTTTAGCTGCTAAAAGTCCTGGAGTGTCCCATCACATTGTGCACAGTTTCTGTACGTGTCCAGATCCCGCCCGTGCGGTCCATGCAGCCTGTCCAGCCCAGGGCTGTTGGAGTGGAGCTGGATCCTCCCTGTGAAGACAGTCCCCAGCATGGGGAGTTGGGCTGGGGGCACAGGAGCTGACAGCAACGAGCCTGTCAACGCTGTGTTCACACACCATGACGTGCTTTGCTGAGTGGCACCCGGGCAGCACGGAAGAAGCTATCTAATTAAAATTCAAAGGTAACAAAGCCAAACCAGAGAATGAAATAAAGTGAATAAAAGTGAAAGAAGTAAAATGAGACTGGGACAAGGAATCTGGTGAAACTGGGAGTGACTGGGCAAGGAAATTATGTTCGCTGTTGGTGATTTAGATTTAATTAGCTGATTTCCCCCCCTCTAATTCCAATTCCCAGCACCTCCTGTCAGTTATAAAAACAAGTCCATTTGGTTCATTAAAAATGTGTGTTTCTGTACATTTGAGGCATTTGGGAGTTCTTAGAATAAAAGAGCATGGAGAATATTCTGAATTTTTAATAATGGGATCCCTTTCAACATGTACAGTGATCGACCGAAATTGTTCTAAAGTTGAAATTAAATGAGAAGGCAGGGGGCTATGATTTGTATCTTGCTTAGCTACCATTGCACTCCTGGTTGGATATTACTTCACTCAAGAAACATCTTTCAGTTACTCCAGTGCTTCAGAAATTTTGAATTTTATTTACCAATTTAGTGCAAGGCATGAATTGTTTTTATCTCTGAGAGGAGTTTCTGTTTCTTCTAGCAACACAGAGTTTCCTGCCTTTGAGTAATATGAAAAACAGCCTTTAATTTTCCATGGGTAGCTCTGCAAAACTCCTGGGTTTTGTGTCTCAAGCAGGAAGAAAAAAAGCTCCTTAAAATGCCACTTATTTTAGTCAGTTTAGAATCATGCTACAGCATGTCATTCAGATTCACTAACTTCAGGCTGATTTAACAGTGCTTGAATAACATGAATTTCACTTCAACTTAATTAAACAGAGGCATAAGCATTTCAGGAATGATTTTGATGCAGTCTGGACACTTGAAGCCTCATTGTAATCTTACACACAAATGAGCATGCAAAATGTCACTTGAAAGGCAGAGATTTAGATACCTAAGTTGTAGAGGCAATTATCCATTTGTGTACATCAGTGTTGTGTTTAAGAACACAAAATATTTGTGTGTATCCAATGGAGACCCATTGGGAGGAAAGGGCTCTTCAAAGTAATTTTCAAGCCTTTATTTAAAATACGGAACAATGAATATAAAACTCAGGAATATGAAATGTTGATAGCAGAAGACCGACACTTTCTATTAGTTAAATAGGAGAATAGGAATCTGAAAATCAGAGAGTGGCATTGTGTGTATGTGTACATGATTTTTAAACTTATTTATTCAGTTTGAAATCAAAAGGAAAAATGTCAATCAGATAATATGCAGAATATTTTTGTAAATAAGTTTTCATCATATGATTTTCTCAGGTCCGGGTGGCTCTTTGGATTCATTTTACCCCTGTCCACGGTTAGCAGAGATAAAAATGGAAAATATTTATATTATACAGCATGTGATAGAGCTATTTTTGCAAATGTGGCCCCCCCAGCCACACTTTCAGCCCCACCTGGGGAAGATGCAATGTGATAGGACCAGGCCAGTGACAAACTCAGTTATGTTAAAGGCACTTGAAAATTACACTGGCTTTTCCCACATATTACCATGTAGCACTGCCTCTGTTATCTGGACCAGAAATATTTCATTTCACTAGATCCCAATCTCGTAAGACAGCCCTGTCATTTTAATTTGTCACTCTGTGTACTGCATCGCACAGGAGTCTTGTCTCCCCGGCCAAGTGCCATAGGCTACTGCTCAGAAAAGAAACCTGTCACAGGGGATAGCAAAGGTAAACACCACAAAACAGAAAAGTTTATGGCTGAAATAACCACCCACGGCTCCGTTACCGTGGGCTTAACAGGTGGTATTATCACCCACAGCCAAATTGGAGAGATCCGTAATTTCAGCTGTGATAGGTACGTGCACATCTCTCCTGCCATCCCCTGCTTCCACCGCAGTCCCCATGCAGCAATGTCACTTCCGAAAGGCAGCAGGAGGGGACAAGGGATGAAATGAAAGAATTGGTAGTAGGAAGAAAAGTTGTGACTGAGGCTGGAACCTGAAAACAGCTCCAGAAACTCTGTAGTGGAGTTGACAGCAAAAGAAAAAGTCTGGGGGAAAAAAACCCATAAGACTAGGGATGATCAAACATCACCGAAACAACCCAGTGATCCCAGATCACTGGTGCCAGCAGTTCCAAGCCTTTCTCCAAAGAAGGCACCGGTTGCACAAAGCAAACACCACCACAGGTCTCTCAGGGTTTTTTGCATCACTCTTAACAGTATGGCAAATCTTCCTTGCAAAGTGTGAGGGAATCAAAGGGAGTGAAGACAGCAACGCTGCATAGCTTGTTTACTTCTTAAACACAGAGATGGCATAGCACAGTTCTGCCTTCCCCAACATGGATTTTTGGCTTCCTCTCTGGTCCACCCCCACTGAAGTAATTAATCAAAATAAATGAGGCAGCAAACATCTGATACTAGCTGACTTCAGACCGCAGTACATTAACTGCCTTTGGGAATTTCATTTACCACACTGTGCAGAACGCACTGTGGGCTGTACTCCAATAGCTTCGCTCCTGAACAGTATTTTGAAATATGTGTTATTGGTAAACTACTGAATAGAATAAGGGAATAGCTGATCTTTGGGTTTATTGGTTATGATTTGTGGAATCTTTATGTATTTATGCAGCTGTAAAGAAACCAAGGGTGGTGTTATCAATTATCAACTGTATTAAACCTTCCTTTACATTTTTGTGGTAGAAGAGGAGGCACTAAAGCAAGTGAGAGTCAGCCCTCCTGTAAACAGATGTAAATTAAAGAATCAGAGAGAAAACATCTCAAACCTAAGGATTAGTAAGTTCTTTATGATAAAAATTGGGAATTTACTGTGAACCACAGGAGACACCAAATATCTTCCATCAGGGATGCAAAAACCAACATATTCCAACAGATAAAACAAAGCCATTTCTTAAAGGCACTAGGTAACACAATTTTCAAAAGACAAAACTTAGAGGAAAAAGGTTCTATTTAGTAGATATACCGAAAAATAGCAATAGAATGTTCTGTAAATACTGTAGAAGAACTACGCTGGTTAGGCATGACCATGTCATTCTGGGGTTATTGGTTTTGATTTGACTAAAACACTTAGTTGCTAAAGTGTGCAGGTGGAGTTGCTGCCTACCTGTCATCCCATCACCTTTTTTATAAGTTAGGTGGTGTCCTCAGAGCAAAGTAAGCAGAGGATAGCTACGAAGTGTCCACACCTACAATGTCTTCAGCAGTCAGAGAGCTGACATTGGCCTCTTGAGACAGCCCAGGAAATGAGCACAGGCTATTTTCTTTTGCCCATTCCCAGGTGGTTTGGCTTTATTGGAAGCCCATCCCAGAAAAGGAAAGAAAAAAAAAAGAAAGGGAAAAAAAAGGACATCAAATAAACTAGAGGCTTTGTTTCTTCTCCAAATCTGATCCCTGGATTTTTGTTTTGTCATCCAGAGGAGTGTTGAAATCCCTACCTGCTAATATGACTTAAAAGTAATTAAAGAGCACTTCTATGTAAGGTTTAAATGCCTGCTATAAGAATGACTCAACATTGTCCTTATGCAGTTTCCAAGGATCACTGTCCTTTTACAGCAAATTATAATTGAAAAGTTTCTGAGATTGTCTCAGTATTTAGGAATTTTTGGTATCAATTCTAAGAGGTAATTTGGCAAATTTTGCCATGGTGTTATTTTAAGCATAAGGAAAGGCATGAAAATGAAATTAAGAACAGGCAAGAGACAAGTTTGGAAAGTGCATAAGTAGATGGGGAAGCAAGAACTGCAGCTCCTATTGTACAAAGAGGGGAACAGAAGCAAATAGTTTTAGTGATTTCACCAAGGTGAGAAATGGAGTCACTGGCAGAATGAAGATTTGTAGCTGAAGTGTTACAAGTTGGAATGATCCACACAGCCAGGGGGAATTTGGCATGCCAGAATTATACCTGCCAGAAGTATAACCTCTCTACTGGAAAGAAAGCAAAAGAAATGCCACATTTGCAGACCTGTTCCCCCTACCCAATGCCCATTTGAAAAGCAGACCAAGAGCTGTCCTGAGCATTGAGCGCTACCAAGGCTTGAGCACCTTGTGGGTTTCCATCCGTGTTTGCCTCTCCTACATTTCATGGTCTATAATTATTCTGACAGGAATGCTGCTTTTTCACAACTGAGAACTATATTGTATAAATATAATATGCATGTTAAAATTTTAAATGTTTAACTGTTTGTACACCTATGAAACACTCTGTAACAGGATTAGGCTGGATCCCTAAAGAGTCATTAACTTGTATTATATTGAAGTATTTATTATTGTGGCATATGTAATGGATAATATTTGTTTACGTTTTTAATTACTCACATTTTCAGCCAAGAAAATCTCCAAGGATAATGCCTCATTTACAAGTGTCCTGGCAAAAGACAACATAATGTAATCACACATTACGAACAATTCCATGACAACCATGCAATGGTTTAAATATGAATTTCAAGTAAAGACATAATTATGGTAAACTATTAAAAAAAAGATACATGTGATATCATATATCTGTGTATTAAAAAAATGCAAAACTGAAATGAAGAAAAATTTTCTCTAGCTGCTGTGGATTTTGAGCTTATTCCACAGCCCAGCGAAGCCAAGAGAAAAAAATCCCAGTTTCATCAACAGTCTTTAAGCTGACACCATGAATAATGTAGAAAGTAAGTGGCAATTTGTACCTTCAGAACTTCCCAATATATTGAGTCCTATGATTAGGACTGGGAAACCTTTTTTTCTCCCAGAAAGTGAATAAATAAGTAAAAGAAACTTAAATTTAAGTAACTGGTCAGAATTTTATTTCAAATCTTAAGGAAAAAAGCTTCTCTTGTGCAAGGTTTTCTGGAGCAGAAGAGCTTGCAGTAGACTCTGCTTGGATGATAACCTCTCCCTGTCAGAATCAGCCAAGGAATGAGCTAAATTAGCCCAGAAACTCAGCTCAGCCATGATGCATTTTTGGCAAGTTTCACAGAAATATCCTTCACAGAGCTTAATGTCAGCTGGAGTATTGATCCAGCAGTAATCAATAGCCTATTGTCTCAATCCCTGTTCATTGTAATTCCAATTTGTCTAATTTCAATAGTCTGTAAACAGACTTTCGTTAATAATATGTAGAAAAAAAACCTTTGGGCTGTTATATAGAAAATAATTATTTGTAGCTTTCGTGGAGACCCACCAATGGTGTGACAGAGAGTTTAATCCTAAAAAAAAAAGAAAATATGTATTTCAGTAGAAGCATCACGAGGAACAGAATTTTGGAAAACATTCTGAAAGCGAGCTGAGCAACATAGAGACTTTTGTGAACTGTATCAAATCTCACATTCCTTAATGTGCAAGAATACATTTCTTGTGCTTGCTATGAATACCTTTCCTTCTCCCTTCCTTATCTGTCTACTTCACTCCTTCTTGGTAGTTCTTCCTAGACTTTATGGGAGATTCCACCACATTGATATTACTCTGCTTGGGGGGTGTTACCAGACAAAATGAGCATGTACACCACAATGTTGTGATAACAGACAGCATGGCCTTGGCTCAAAGTCCACTGCAGCATAGCACGGAGTAAACATTGGTGGGAGGTGAAGCTTGAGAGTCCTGAATGCTTCATCTATGGGACATGACTAAGGCAAAAAAATAGTAAATGATAGCACAAAAGAAATAATTTTCAAAACATTTCTAAGAACTTTGTAAAAATCAATTCTCTTTGGACTGTATTTTCATTTCCGTCTGTTGCTTGTGTTAACATAAAATAAAAATACAAATCTTCCATCTGGAGGGGCAGATAAAATAGCCACTGCTCTTTTTAGGTAGATAACATTTTTTCTTCCTGTGGCATAATGTACCTTGATATTAATCTGGACTACCAAAACCAGTTATTTAGCATTTTTATAACGTATTTTTGATCTTTACATAGAGAAGTGGACCTATGCAACTAAAATATCTTTACAGGAAACCCTTTCTTCTTTAGGTGATTGCCGTTATTGAGAGAAAACAGCCCAGCAGAACAAAACACAAAGTCTCGCTATCACAGTTTAACTAAAAAGATCCATGCACTAAGTTCAGATCATAGTTGCTGCAGTGGAAGTATATGTCATGCTACTTAATACTTTGAAATCATACTCATGTCTTAAAAAAAGTGTGTAATTCTCTTATTAATTAATTATAACAGAGTTTAGTTTGCCCACTGAGAGGAGCAGAAACCTCTTAATTGTTATATTTTAGAAGTCTCCAAGTCCCCAGCCAGCGCTAACATTTGATGTGTATCACGTCAAATGCAATGCTTCAAAATTAGTTTGATTAAAAAGAAGTAAAGTTAATGAATTGTCAAAAACCAGTGCTCTTTAGAAGGCACAGTTTTAAAAAATGTCTATTTTAATCTTTGTAATATAACTGTCTCTGGTATTTCTGTCATTTGGTAATGCTTCCAGACACATTCATGGTGGTCATCTTTGATCATATAAATTCAAGAGATTCCAAGGCTTTTTCTATTTGCATAAAAAACAAAGAAAGCATTGTCAGAAATCCCCAAATATGCATTTTGAATCAAGTTTCACCTAAATGCTATACAAAGACTCAGTGTCTTGATGCTAATTTATTGAAAATGCCTTGGTCTTTAGGAATTTCCCATTGGCACATAGTAGAGCTGAACTCAAAGTGGCAATGGCAAAAAGCAACCATCGAAACTGTGTTCATGCTGACATCTAAGCCCTAGTGCTCAAATTATGAGTGGCCTGAAACAAAATACTGTAGAAGGAAAAGCAAAACATAAAAAATCCTTTAGGTGCCAAGATTTAGCTTGAAAGGGATGGAGGGGAAAATAAGTTTGGGGTTTTTTAGTGAAATCTAATGTGTTAAATATTTAGCACAATGAAAAGATTTAATGAAAGATGTAAAAGGTTTGATGTTTAATGCACAGTGCTAAAGTCAATGTTTTATATCTATAATTTCTGCATAGCCATAACCATATTTAGATTTTGACATATGGTCTGTAAATAACATATGTAAGCCGGATCGTTGAGTGAGATGATTTTTTTTCCTGCTGAATGTATGTGTTTATTTTATGAGCAGAGACGTGAAAAGTTCATTCATGTCAAAATGTGTTGCTAAGTATAAACATGCTGCTTCACTTTAGGCAGGATCAGGAAAGACCTCACAGTGTAATCTGTGAATTGACTCTATGCTGATGTTGCCCAGGTTTTGTATTACTAAACTATGGCTCACAACAACAACAAAAATTTAACCTTTAAATAGAGGCACCAAAATAATTTAAAACAGATTGGAGGGTTTAAAGGGCTCCAAGAATAAGCAGCTCATATTTCAGTTCCTCCCCTCTAGGGCCTACCTATTTGGTGTTCAGAGTTCATCTCATATTGCAGCTGCTTATGTTCACATTTTCTGCGGTGTGTGGATGAAATGTCCAAGGAAAAGAAAAAACCAACAACAACAAAAAGTAAAATATACAACATTAAAAATATCTTCCCTAAAACAATGGTTTGGCTGTTATTGGGCAGGGAATAGGACAAATCACCCAGAGGCTTTTAAGTAAGAGCAGGGGAAAGAAAAAAACAAAGAATGGCGAGAAAGTGTGGAGATTTTAAAGGGACTTTCGGTTTCAGGGGACACTTTTTATTCAAAGTTCTTTCAGGTTATGGAGCCCTTTTTTTTTTTTTTTTGTTCTTTTATTAAAAATTTCTTCGTAATTCCTTTGGACTTCCTTGCCACTGGGCACAGACGGATAACAACAACAAACAATTATACTCTGTATTTATCACTTTATTCTGTTTTACAGTGTATCTCTGATTATGGAAACAATAAGTTTTTTGCACCTTGCTTTGGTTACTATTTGTCAAGAGTAGCCTTTATAAACAATATATTTTCCCATTTTAATAAAAGGCTAGAGCTGTACTAAGTGCGTAGGATGGGATTTGAAACAAAAACATATCAGACTGCTAGACTAAGGTTACAAGTTCTTCATTTGCACCACACCATCTCGTGAGTTAGAAAGTCTTCCATCTATTATATTTTGTAGCCCTGTTATTCAAATGTAATAACCATATATCTCTTTAATTAATGAAATAATTTCACTCCTTTCACCAGAATATCTTGCCATGTGGTCCTGCAACCAAAGTGATTGCTGTTGCAAATGGCTCACTCACACCAAACATTGTGGACTAAATATACAGGCTCTGAGGACTTTTTCTTCCTTACATATAATCTATTCCATTTTTCTTTAGCCCGTACTTATGCATATGTAAAGGTATTATTATGAAGAACCCAACATCCTTTGATGACTGAGGAAAATCTGGCTCCTTTGAAGTCTATGTGAATTTTGCTTGCAGCTGCAGCAGGGGGGATTTCACCCTGTCTGCCTAAGTGTCCCTAAGCAATTCACATAACTTGGGTCCAAAAATATGGGAGTACTGTGTTCACCAGTAAATGGCAACCTTTCTGGTTACTATAACTAGATCTAAATGTAAAACCTGAAAGGTGATAGTAGATATGGTAGATACCTTGTCATATGGTCCTTTCCTTCAGCCTGCCTACAGCCCTCTGTATTTCCCTTCTGTTGCATCTCCCCACACTCTTTGTCTGACAGTAAGGGAGAATTCATGTTATTTGGGGTAGCAATCCTTTTGATTCCTTTCAAGACTAGCCCAGCCAGCCATGGCAGTCATTCCTGAGGTGCACAGAATGAATCCCCTGGATTTGACAGATAACACCAAGGACCTGCTGCTTTCCTTTGCAACTCTCCTACTCATTTCTTCAGAAATCTCTTCCTTCTGACTTACATTAATAGAGTGGAACATATAGGCCAGGGCAACTAATCTACTGTAGTAATATTTTAATTAATAATTAGATATAGCTTGTTCTCTCAAGATGAAAATATTTCCATTATGACTAAATCTTTATTCTAGAGAAAGGCTGAAATATCATGAATCGTGTTCTGAACCATCACTCAAGGGAGTAACAAAAATCAGGTGTTTAACAGAGTAAATCTTCCAACAAAGCAAAAGTATACTTAGGCAGCATGTCAGTGGAAAGGGAGTATAAATTCCCATGAACCACCGTAAAGCCAGGGTTCCACCTCAGCTGTTCCAGCTCCTGCTCCAGGGCCAGGTATCTCCAGACAAAAACAGCTTGCTTACATATTCCCCTGAAACTTGTATGGAGGGTGATCCTCTTCTGTGTGGGTAAGGAAGACAAGGAATTTTTGTTTGCTTAAAAAAAAAAAAAAGTGTTAGCAAAACTCAGTTTCTCTCTGTTGCAGATTGATTTCTTACATGACTGAGTGGTCATATGGAATTGTATGTAGTGTGTTTTATTATTTCTTTCCCAGATCATGTCTATGCTATTTCAGCTATTAACAGCTGACTGCAAGTAGAGTTGGTAGCATACAAAACCGGACTTTGCGTTTGACTTTAAATTCAGTACTAGTTTGGGAAGAGCATCATACGAGAGTCAGCTAATCTCATTTCACTTTCATGGTGTTTCTATATGTCTGGCTGAAGATTAAAATACTCATGAAAGCAGCTACAGAACTTAGCAATCAAGATACCAGTAAACAAGTTTATTCCTCATCTGCAATATCATTAGAAAATTTGGGGGATTAGCATACGTTACATATGGTATATATTTGTCTTTATTTTCTACATATTTATCTGAAAGGTTAATGAAAATGCAGATGCAGTGGTTCCTTTATAAAGGTTTACCTTCCATGAGTGCCAGTTTTCAGGCTAATTGATTATGTCAGAAGCTCTATAAATATCAATAGCATATGGAAAGGTTAAGCCGAGGTCTCCACATAACTGGATTCATACTCTTTATTGATGGTACAACCATTATCCAACCATAATGGAAGTGCTTTGAGTGTGAAATAGAGTAGAACGTTAGCTAATTTTCACCAACCACTGACTGGAGGACTCAAACTGAATGACTGACTTCTGCAAACGAATGAATAAACATAGATGTATAATGTGTAAAATAAAATCAGAATTTTAAAAAATCAAGGATAATGTATGATAAAAGGCATGTCATCATCATTTTGCCAGTTTAGTTTAGTGGTGTTTAGGATGCTTTTTAATTTCCTCTGAAATAAACAGTAGTAGGCTGTGTTAGAATAACATCTTGCAAACAAGAGAAGGTAGTCAACAACATGCTACTCTGCTTTCACTAACAGATATAGAGATACTTTCTTCCCTAGAGGAATATTAGGAGTCAGTCCTTCTAAAACATAATTCGACTGTGCTCTTTCTGAGCATGTTAACAGCAATTTTCAGAATGGCTTTCTTTTTCTCTTTTAGTTTTTCTTCTTTATTACCTCTTTTTTGGTAGGATACAGAGGAGTCAATCCAACCCCTAAGCATCATTTCTCTGGTAGCTCTGGGTAGCAAAGAGCAAAGATTTTTCTGTGTGAAAGCCATGTGGCAGTTCCACCATCACCACTCCCTGGTATATCTGGTGGCGGTGCAGGAGGTGGGTAGCGGCTTCGCCAATTGCTACAAAGCTAAGTCAGTTTATTAAAAGTTTAAGCAGTTACCAATGTATGTTCCACATGCTGTGGAACAATTGGGGAGGCATATTCAGGCTGCCACATGGAGTCATAACCCTATTTTCACACTCACAGCTGGACTGCACTTGCAGTGGTTCGCCTGCCACTCTGCGCTTTCCTCTTTCTAAAGTGATCTGTATATCCAACAGATTTTGCAGGAAGAGCAAGCCCTGTGCTTCATTGCAGTTAATAAGTTAAAAACTAAAGTGTAGTGTTTTGAAAATAAAATCTCTGCAAATGTGCCAAAGATTTCTATCCAGCTGGCAAATGCAGCTAAAAATCCTGTACATTTCCAACTCAGGAGTCAAGATAGTGCTTATTTCAGTAAGTGAAATGGGGTGGTAGTTTGGCTGTTCACACTAGAAATTAAAAGAATTGCTATTGACTCAGTAGTCAGTGTATTTTCTTTGCACAGAGAAGATAGAAAGCAATTGCAATTCATTACACTGCGTTTTGCTCTGATAATGAGTATGCTTAGGCCTCAGAATGTATCTGTGCTTTGCAATAGAAATTTCCCTTAAATGTAGTATATAACAGCAATTAGAAAATATTGCCTTCTTTTGGTTTAGAAAGATTACTAGAGAGAATTTAGGGGAAAACCAGATATAATCAATTCCATCTTTAACATCTGTTTCTAACTGCATGAAGCTTCATGTGAGAGTAAAATTCCCCTACCAGTGAAATCAACGGCAAAATTCCTATTGAGTTTATCCCAATTGATCAGACTATTCCTTTAGGGCCAGACTTCTCCACCCTCACTCACACACTCCACATGATCTCATCCAAATCAGCGTGCAGGAAGATATACTTCACTGTGACCCCTGATTCTCAAAAAACTACTGTGTCATCCAATTGATACAGTTTATCTCTATCTTGGAGAGATTGGTTTCTCCTACAGTTGAGAAGTCATGAGTGACTTTATGCCAGATTTACTTTTATTATTTGCTAAGCATTGTCTGCAGCAGCCTTTGAACTTCAGCAGGTAACCACAAATGAGGTGACCCTGGTTAGACTATTTGCATGAGAAGGATAAACGGCCACAGGCCATGACATGTGCAGCCTGTTCCCCAGGCTGGACCAGAGGTGACCCTCATCGTCCTACCCATGAACAGCTTTGGTCACACTGTTGAGTGGAAAGAGTGGCTGATGGGCCAGTTCCAATAGAGGAAATGCAGGAAATTCTTGATTAAACATATGGCTACAGACGCTTCCACATTCCTTCTGCCCAAATTTTCATCAACCCTTTACAACCAAAAAGTGGAGCATTTACAGTGGACACATAGAAGAAAAAAAGAAACTGTCTTTCCTTCTACTAAGAGTAGTGGGAAAAATCTTTTAGCTTTTGACATGAATATAATATGATATGCTTGATGATTGTCATCCAGACCAGTCAAAAACGAAAGGTCAAATCCAACTCATTTTAGTCATATAAAGAACCCTACAAAGTCAGTTTGACTAATATTCTTCAGGAAGAGAAATTTAGCTTTGAGCATTATCTGGAGAGAAAGAAAGTGTAAAGCCATTGCTTTCTCGGAATTGCAGTTAAGGATGCTAAAAAAAAAGATTTATGAATGGCTTTGAATTCCTTCAGTTAACAAAAGTGCTAGAATTTGACTGAAGTAGCTGAAGAGTACACTAAGACCCAGATTTTCCTGAGGTCCAGCAAAGTCTTAGTCCCAGTAGTAACACCATGCACTCTCAAGACAAATGCTATACTCCCTTGTAGACTGGTGCTTCATCCACCCTCTAAATGAAAGAAAGTTGCTGGAAAGTACATCTAAGAAACCAGACTACAGAAATTATCTGTAAAAATAGCAGCATTAATAAAATGCTGTTTTATTAAATGCACCGCTGTTTTCCATTGAGAAATGTGAAGGTCATGAGAAAAGTCACTGCATTTTCAAATCACAAAAATAACATAAAGAGATTGCTATGACATGAATCCCATGATTTCTGAAAGCATCCCCAAATCCTCGTAAATAGATAATACAATGCCTATGTTATTGTGAGAATGCCCCTGCTTATGAACTGTGCTTAAATAACCTTGTACTACCCCAATTAGATTCACAACATACCTCTATTGCAAAGTGCCGTTTTCTGTCTCAATTAGTTGAAAAGGATTAGACATACTGATAGATAGTACTAAATGCTAATGGGCCAGATCCTAAAGCTGTTAGACTGTTTTCATGCTGTCATTCTTCAGGCATTGATTTCACCAGAGTGCTGAGGAAAACCCGAATATGAACATCAGTATGCAGCTCAATATTTTATGGGTTTTCTTGTCTTGTCTTTTAAAAATATTCTCCCTCTGCTATTCTTTAGCCAGAAGAGCAAAAAGAGCTAGTTCCAGCCCTGACTTCAAAAAAAAGGCTGAGTGACAGTACAGAGGCTTGAGGAAATACAAGTTTATATGTGGGCTTTTTTATCATCTCTAATGGCAAAATTAAAATTAGTTCCCAATTAAGAGAGAAAAGCACAAGTACAATCTGAGAACAGCAGATAAAGGGTGGCATGAAGTGAAGATTATTAAGCAGCATAGTATAACAGGACCCCAGGTGCAGAAGGGCCTCATTATACTCACATTCTTGTGCTGCAACATACGGACGTACAGTAAACCAAAAAAAAAATATTCCAAAGGACAGTTTTACACAGTGGCTACACTTGAGATGAGTACATGTTTTTGAAGACAGACCATAACAACTTGGTTTTTACTTCCAAAATACAGTGGCACATTAATTGCTTGATCAGCCAAATGAAACTAAATGTAATTAAGACTAGTGTGGGGTTAATTTGGTCCATAATTATGTTATATAAAGTAAATGAAAATTGTTTCTTTCCTAAATTGCAATTCATTAAAATTACAGATATTAAAATAAGATACTATAAAATTACATGAAGCATGTACACATTAATAGCCATTAGTAATAGCTTGATATTTCTATCTAAGCAACAGTTTATTAGAATGCCAAAAGGTTATATCTGACAACTCACATGACTGATTTTTTTCCTCATCCTTTCTGCTCCTCTAAGAAATTCAGTCTTACTACACACATAACATATGCCATGTTATATTTAAGCATGTTAGGCATATTAATTTTAGTTTTAGATTTGCTTTAACAATAACATTTACTGTTCATTAAAATACTTAAGGTTGACAGCTGTCTCTGGAATGAACCACACCAACCTCAGAGCTTTGAGAAGAAGCCAGTGCCGCCTCTTCCAGTACAATACAGTGCTTTGTTTTGGACACAAGAAATTCTTGGTAGTAGGCAAATGCAGACTTAGATCCTCTTGCCTTCAATTTAACTTAAGCATTAATTTAAAGCTATTAAATTAAAGCTAAGCCCATGCTTAATGGTTTTGCTATGCTTTAGTAGCTTTTTACAAGGACTTGAGTATTTTGTAGAATTGGAGCCACCGGCTCTATACACTGAAATCAATGGCAATGGTCATGGTGTGCAGGGTCTGACCTGTACCTCTTATGAGACGAAATATCCCTAGGTATTTCTACAAAGACTTGCAAACTTCAGGGTATCGCATTTTGACCACTCTTATGAATTGATTTCCTACTGTTCCTTTTTCTGAAATTTTTCCTTTTGGGGACAGAAAATATGCAGTAACAGCATCTTAATATGAGACACAGAGTGACAAATCAGCGCTTTAGAAATCATAGTATCCATGTGATTTTTGAGCTGGTGATGAATGATGGACACTAGAAATATATATGGTATTTTCAGTTCTTATGTACATCAGATAACAAGCTGCAGGCACAATACTGATTTTTCATGCACCCAGGATTCTCACTGAAATCAGTGGAGGAATAGAAAATGCAGGATAAGACTTGTTATAAGGGTTCTGCTTCTTCAACTCTAATATGACCAAATTTAGTGTCAAAGACATGAAACCTCTAGCTGCATTGCACAGCTGGGTATCATATTTAACCACAAGGATTAGGATATAATCCTGTGATTTCTGAGCATCCTGAATTTCTGAAGTACTCAGTACTTGCAGGCTCAGGATCTTGTTATGATCCTTGAAAGCTGTGAGCAAATAAGTTTTATTCAAATGTTCTGCAATTGTTTTCTTATTTACATGAAACAGTAAGACATCCTTTGTTAAAGGAAGAAACCACTACTATTGCAGTGTTTTAATATGTGCTTTTAAAATAGTTTTGTACAGGCAGCTCCTAGATTTGCATACTTAAAGTAAAATTTATTTTAAAAATAAATTTGTTATCTCTCTGATGTTTGCAGTACCTCAGACTCAGGCATTTAGTTGCTAGAATCATGTTATTGCCAGTGACAGTAAATATATTTGTGTCTTAATCATTAATCCTGGTAACAGTATTTTGTAAAAGTGGTTTATGAACTAATGATAAAAGATCAGCACCCTACAGTGTTGGTTATACCTGTACAAAACATTAATATGGTCTTGTTTAATAAGCTGACCAGTAATAACATTAGGTAGAATATCTTAATGGTGATATCTTACTTTCAACAAACTAAGAGATATGTTTTGCAGTATTTAATTGAGCAAATCTCCCAGTGGCTTCAGTGAAAGTTGTGCTTGATTAAGGACTACAGAATTTCACCTTAACAATATTTTATCATTTATGCATAGAAATGTAGGGTGATAACAGTTATTAGCATTCCAGGTAAAGTAACTCATGCAAATTATTCTGCTACTAAATAGTGAGTCACATTGTATTTTATACCCCCAAATAGTTATGTATATTTAACAGGGAAATGACAATAGAAAAAAATGGATTTAGTTCAGATGTTGAGCTGCTATGTAAACCAATTATCTATCCTGAGGGAAACAGCTCTGTCTACAACTACTTAGGCTCTAGGGCCTATTACAAATCCTGGAGTGGGCTGTTGTTTCAGTTCTCAAGGGAATCTGCCACGTCACACTGGAAATAGTTGACAATAATTAGAAAGCCTGCTTCTGCCAGTACTGCACACATTTTTAATACCTTTCTAAGTGTTATGGGAGATAATATATAAGGTTTTTAGAATTCCAGTCAGGCTAAGGTGAACCATGGAAAGGACAACTACACAATAGCCCCAAACTGGACTGTGACAGGCTAATTATTGTGGCTTCATTATAAAACCTCTTTTTGCATAGGTCACCTGGGAAGTGTAATTAAAAATGCATTATTGGTGTATATTTTTATTGAAGCAATTAAATTAAAAAGCCAAAAAAATAATTATTTGACGAGCAAATAATAATGTTGGTCAACAGCGTTTATCTAAGAAAGAGAGAACATGTTAGTGGTTCATTAGCAGTAAATGTATTAACTGGAATGCTGTTTGAAAAATGAGCCATAGAACAGCTTTTAAATACTCAGATTAAAGGATTTATAATGTCAAGTTTAACACAGAAATTATAGATAGTATTACATTGCCATGAGTAATAGCACCTTTAATCTGACTTAGTAAAATGATTTACCACACACAGTGTGCTTTTCACAATTAGGCAGCTATATATCTATCTAATATTGAACATCTGTATCAGCCATATAGAGGGATATCGACACACACATATGCACACCTAGGCGGACAGGCACACGTACATGTAGGAATATGCATATTCTCTAAAACTGTCCAGCATCTGCTGCAGAAAAGCCTTTTACTGATACCTACCTTGGCCATGCAGATCTAAGGGAGTCCTCTTTAGCCACTGTTTAGATCTTCCTGTCATGGAGGAGCCATAGGGATGCCATAGAAGCATGAGAAGACGTGAGGGGATACCTCTGGGAAGGTAGTAGGATCACCATGCTCACAGCACAGGTTTTCTGGACAACAGTGTGTAGATATCCACTGCTTGAGGAAATGTTGTGCTTACACAAGCCACCTGTACAACACACACATAGTAAAGCCAACTACTTCCAGAAATGCTTGGTTGATAGAGCACACACTTGACAGTTATGTCTCATGGGATGAGATATGTCCTGAGTGTATCGTGTTGGCTGTGCTGCTCAGAGTCTCTACAGGATGTATACAGTAGGCTGGATGCTTTTACACTAGGCTCAGTTTGCAGGCTGTGAAGTTATCAGCAGATACAGAAAGCACATATATGAGACTCTCAAAGGCATATTCGGTCTTTCTCGTATAGAAACCATTTGGTGTTCCTCAGCATTCCTTACCACAACTGCACACACGGCTCAGGGTATGGATGACATTTCTGTCTTCAATTCTTCTGATAATTCCTAACTTTCCCTTTGCCTTTTGGTTGTCAATAGTATTGTGCTGGCATTGCCAAAGGACTCCCAGTCCTCTAAGATCTCTCTCCTGAGATGAGAACCTCTCCTCCTCTTAAGGCTGTTTTCCTCCAAGTTTTTACCCTTCATCTATTATTTTATTCTTGAATCACTCATAAGACCTTTCCGTAACACTTTACACATAGATTTAAGCCTGAATAATTCTCAACACCTGTAAACTTTGCTAACTCACTACTTAACATTTTCCAGATAATTTATGAATATGTTTAACAGCAGAATCCCAGCAGAGGTCTCCAGAGGATTCTTCCAGTAATCATCCTTCTCTGTGAAAACTGACCACTTACTGTTCCCCTTTGTTTCCCTTCTTTTCACCAGTTGCTAATCCTGAGGAATACCTTCCCTTTAGCCCATGACTAATCTTCAAGTTTTTGTTTCTCTAAGAGTCTTTCATGAGGGATTTTGTTGAAAGTCTGTTGAAAATCCAGTCACACTGTATCAACTGACTGTTATCCATACACACATTGATGTGATCTAACAACTATAAAAGATTTTGTGGCATGACTGCTGTACAAAAGTTAATCTTGACCCTCTTCCCTTATGGCTACTGATGGTTTGTTACGGTCTCTACTTATTCACCTGATGCAGAAATAAACTTCCAGGCCTGCAGTTACTAGGATCATTTGCAAGGACTTTAGTAAAGATCAATGTCACATTAGTCTCATTATGTTTCTCTGCCTGAGTGGCTGCTTTAAACCAAAGCACCATTACTGTTTGATTTCACATATGAGTTCTCAGACAACTTGGGTGAATACCATCTCACCGTGGCAATTTCCTCTTGTCCCCTCTGCTAAAACATCCTAAAACTTTGTCTGTTGTACTGATACCACAATTTGCCACAATTCCCCAGTTCCTTGCCTCTCCAGACCAGCACCGGTATGAGAGCCTTCTGACATGTTTTTAGTGAGTAAAAATCCAAATAGTGTTAGGTTTTTTTCCTATGGATTTGTCTTTGAGTTCTCTTTTTACATTATCTTTGCCCTTTTTCTCCCCCTCCCTCAATTGAACTTTCAGATTTGGTGCAGTACCCATTTTCCCTTGGCCTGGTAAAACTTAGGGAACTTATGGGTTACTGTAGATGGGTTACTGTAGTTTTGGGAATGAATTCAGTGTTTCAGGAGAAGGTTGGTTATTACTGATCACAGGCACAGACTTAAGTAGGCCAAGTTTCTTACTGAAAATATCCTTCCTTATGACCGTGTTAATTTCTTTCTTCAAGTATATTTTATCCTACCCTAAATATTGTCACATTTTCACAATAGAAAATTTACAGGCAAGTAAACATCCACAGAAAAGGCCATTCTGTGCTCAGCACTGTAAATACGAATGTATTATGCAGTGACCTTCAAAACAGCAAGGCCTGATCCTCCTCTCAGAGAAGCCGAGGGAGTTTGCTGCTGGCTCTCCTCCTCACAATAGGACCCTGTTACAGCCGAGTGCTGAAGCATTCTCATCAATAAACAAGAAGTGACTCTTTTGTTACTGCATTTGATTTGAAGACTTTTTCAACAATAACGAAGTATGTCTAATGGTTATATCCTTTCTAAAAATAATCTCTTCCAGACATTTGTCCCCCTCTTTCTTGCTCCACTTTATATATGTATGTATGCATGGATGTACAACTATACTGAAACCAAAGATAAGTTTCTGCCTTTTTTTATAATTTTCATTCCTAACACGAGAGCAGAACTTATGCCCCAATTTGAAAAAATGCCTAAACCTAAAAATGAATTAAACACACATAAAGTTCTGTTACTGGTCAGACCAAAACCCTAAGGGTTGCATGCTGTATTCAATTACACAAGTGTTACTCCCGTTGGAGTCAGGACTGGAGGGCAGAATTCAGCCTGAAATTGTAAACAAGAAAAATCTGAACAGAGTCTGTGCTTTCCTTAATATGCACTAGTATGTACCAAGATATTGTTGAATATAAGATTTCCCATTTGGGAAAAAGGGCAGGAAGAAAAAAATCATTGAGCAATTGGGGAAAGATTTCTCCAGGATAGAATTTGCTGTCTAGGTGCTTTGGCACAAAAGGTTTTGTTGAAGTGAGGAAACCCGTGTTTTGAAACTCCCAGATTGAGATTGTTTTGACTTGTTCTTCTCCCCTGTGTCTTTCTCAGCCATGCATCTCTGCAGCTGCACATCCTGTACTGGCCTGCAGTTTCCTCACCATTTTCTGACACCAAATCCAGATTCGCTCCTTCCTTGACACCCACAAGAAGCGGGACAGCAATTGACAGTGATTTTCTTGCACTTGTTTCAAGGTTTGAAGGTTGCTTGTGCTTTCCTTGTGGAAGTTGTGGCTTTTTTTTTTTAAGTATTTTTATTTCTCAGATGACATCCTTTCTATGTCCTAACCCAAGCTTGTAATCTCAGGGACTGCTTTTCTTTTTGGTGAAGGTCTTATCACATTTTTGAGTACTGCAGAAATCTGAGCAAAGGGTGCATATGAAATACAGGTGTGCCGGGAAGATTTGCATTTTCACAGTGCACCAAGTTGTGAGTCTGCTCTCTGCATGACTCGACAGCTTGGGAAGCTTCCGTGGTTTAATAGAGACGTGAGCCAGGCAAGTCTATATGAGGCATCAACTGCTTGGTGTTAGAAAGAGGGTCCAAAACTGGAGGCAGAAGAATGTTATGTTTCAGAGAGTTATATGTAGCTAAGGTACAATTTAAAATAAAGCAGAAATTATATGAAAAACAGAGCCTAAGACAAAGCTGACATTCATTTAGTTGCCACAGAGGATGCTGTACAGACAGTTGCAATTTTAGCATATGAGTGGTCTTCCTGTCTCATAGAATGGAGCCATTGTTGGCAGCGGCCATCCCTCGCATCTGGACAAAGGGCAGCGTGGGGGTGCGAGCCACCAAAAGGCAATGCTGTGAAGAACAGGGGCTTGCTGGAGTAGGCTGTGCACAGCATCTACTCCATGCCACTGCTGAAGAGTCAGTGCTTTAGAGGAAGTTTCTCGTGAGTTGTGGCATAATGTATTTTTTCATCTTTTGTCATCTCATATGTGAACAGAAATAGCTGATATATGATTTTCAAAAAGGAATATTATCTGAAGCTTAGCAGGGAAGTTAACAATGTCTGAGTGTGGTCATGAAAATTATTACTTCAGTTTGTCTGCATACACATTTGAAGATGCAGTACCATTTAATGTTGCTGTTCTTAAAAGCCAGCTCTGGTGGAACTGAGTTGTCCAATGGTCATCACTGTCTCCCACGAGAGAAGCTTGGGAGACTTTGCAGCATGATATACTGCCTGGTTTACTTGGGCTTAGGATCCCTCACAGAAAACACCATCCTCTCTCCCAGTGAAACTGTGACCTACTGGCCCAAATACCTCATCTGATCTCAGCTGCTATGATATCTTAGAAATAAATAGGACTTGTGCTAGCCATGCAGTGATCCTAATCTTGAAATCTTTATACACCCAGATTCATTCTGACATTAGGGAGGGTCTGGTAACCATGCAAAAAATGTTAGCTATCTCTAATATGTGATAAAACTATAATAAATGTAAAAATTGATGAAATGAGGAGCAAATGATTATGGGCATTGTTAGGCAATGCACAGGTTCAGGGAAGATGAACTTTTCTTTTTCAAAAGTTCTAAAACTAACCCTAAAAGTTTAACTGGCAGCAAGCATGAGCAGACTCTAGTTCTGAGCTTTTTTTCCTGGAAATAACTGGAAGAAAAAGTGCTTCATATAAGAGGTAACTATTAAACTGCAAGTCAAGGGTTAATTTTTCTTTTCTTAGGAAGCAGTAAAGGCTGACTTTTTCCATTTTGCGTTATATGTGGCATTATACGTGGCAGCTGCAACCTATTTCTAATCCTAAATTCTGATAGTTTATTGCCATTGTGGGGGATGAAGGATTTCGTCCCTGGTCTAGAATTCCAGGTGTCTGAGAGATTTGCAAGAGCTGTGAAGAAGGGGAAAATGGTGCAAAGAATATGACATTTCTGGAAATATCATTTAGATTTTGGTAATCAGGGAAGAGGAATGGGTGGTCCAGGTCATTTGCTGAACTGGCATTTCATTGCTTGGGCAGGTAAAGAATGGAGCAGACAGACTTGTCAGAGTCATGGGTTAAGTTATTGGTTTGAAGTGTGGCACCACCATATAACTTACAGGTCTAAGTAGATGCTTAGTTCTCTCCAGTCTACCTAAGCTTGCAGATTTCATTCTCGGTTATTTTGTGTTGTATTGCTGACCCTGGGGACAACAGACAACTTTGTCCTGTTTTAAACTTCATGCAGTTGCTTATGGAATTGCAGTGGAGCCACAGTGGAAGCTGAGCTGGAGGTACAATCTTCCAGTTCCTGAACAAATCGACTGATCAGTATTGGTGCAAGTCTGCTCAAATGTAATGGGTAGAGTCCCAGCTGCACAAAAGAGAGATAAGTGCATACACAGAATAGAAATTGTTACTCTGTCAACTTAATTGAACTATCTTTTCCACAAATCTTTTGCATTTTCTCTTTTCTTTTCAAACTCACAAGTATGCAGATTTTAAGGCAAAACGGAACGCTATGATTATGTATTCTAATCTCCTCCTTTTCCACATAACATAAACCAAAGAACTTCCCTGAATTAATTTCTGCTTCTAGTCTTACAGCTATGGTTGAACGGAATATATCTTTTAGAGAAATACCTGATCTTAACATTTTCTGGTGATGAAAAGTCCATTGCAGTCCTGACTTGCTGGTTCACAATGCCTAATTACCCACATTGTTAAAAATACAAGCCCTATGTCTAGTCTGAATTGTTCTCACTTGTGTTTCCACGTGTTGGATCTTATCATATCTTTCTGCTAGACTGAAGAACTGTGCACTTTTCAAAGTACTCTTCCCCACGTAGATAACTACAGATTTGAGAAAATCTGCTCTTTTGACCTTCTCTCTGAAAAGTTCAAAGTCTTACCTCTGCTGCCTTCGTAGCAATGCCCAGATTCAGATTTGAGCAAGTAGCTCAAGCCAAGTTGGTGGTTCTGTACTATAGGCCCTTCTTTGCCTCTGACTCTCACCACTTAACTCCATACTTCATTGTGGCAGAGGCAAACACAAGCTTGCCAGCTATCCAGCTGGCCTTTCTCATACCAGGCATGTTTTCACAGAGACAGATCTTGAGTATAGATGTGCTTCTGAGCGCAAGGGGGAAATATCTAAGTTGCTCATTCCTGAACATGTGCATAAAATACAGCAACTTCTAGGTTCTAATTACGGAGATTAATTTATTAGCCAAGGTGACATTTTGCAACTTGTTATCTGCATCTATGTCTTGGGCTTACCTGTTTGCTAATTTTGTCACAGGAATATCGAGAAGGAACAAATTGCAATTATACAGTCAGTAGTGGTGAAGCTCAAGAACATCAGATCTTCTAAACCACCCCAAGAAGAAGTTTTTGCATTAGAATAAGTAGTAGATTCATCCCAAACTAGACACAGACACTGAGTCAACAGAAATATGACATGGATGATCAAGAATCTAGACTCAGGGGTGAACTAAAGTTAATAACATAACTTTACCACCACCATTTTTAATCCTTATATTTATGTTTTGCAGCTTTTCATTCTTTCTCCTAACTCTTTTCTGAACTCTCTCTGATTTTTTTAAACAGCTTCCTTAAAGTGTAGACAGCAGTGTTGGATTCCAACAGCAGATACTCCAATATCATGGCAATATAGCCTTCAACTATTTGCCTTTTTATTTCACTAAATCATATCCCCACTATAGTAGCCACAATGGCTGCTCAGAAACAACACATATTCAGCTGTCTGCTGAACATTATTTCTTCTTTTTTTTGGAAATAGTGCTTTAAAATCTTACAATCCAGATTTCCCTTCTTCTAAATATGATGTTTATTTTCTTCTAGATGAACAGCCTTTCACTGCTGGCATTGAAGGACATATTTGACTGTGCCAGCTCTCTATACAGTGCAGATCCTTTTATATCAGTGATCTCCTTTTATCCTTATTTATCACTTCTTAGTCTTTCCTTTATATGAAAACTTTATTAGCAGTGGTGTGACTAAATGCTTTCTACAGGTTATTAAAAATATGACCATATGGGAAAAAATTCCAGTGAGATCCTACTAGAAAGATATCTGCTCGGTGATAATTTCCCACTTACAAGTAGACTTCAAGAGCCATCAGCTCATGGTTAACTTACATAACATGTAAAACAGTTATTTTATATAGTTCTATATCCCCAATTCAAGTCTTCAAAAAAGCACGTCAAATGCTTCATAGATCTTGTTACATCAACAATATTGTCTTTATCAAGCAAATTTTTATTTTCATCAGATGGTTTGATAAGATCTTTCTGCCATTAACTGCAGTTGATCAACATTCATTAAATTCTTGTTTAATTCTTCAAAACAGGAGGTTCACTCCATTACTGCTTGATATAAGCAGGACTGTAGCTTGTAGTATTTTTGTGTATGACTTTTCATTGTAGTAATGTCAAGCTTTATTAGCAGTTATTGAAGTCTAAGCTAGGAATTCTGCAGATCTGCAATCAGGCTGAGAAGAAGCTTCTATATGGTCTGAAATTGTGTTAAATAATTTTTAATAACCTGTCATGGAGAGGACTTTGAGGTTTATATGGCTCCTCCAATATAGCAAAGATAGTGTATCTTTTAAATACAATTGCTTCATTCCTTATCCGTGGCTAAGATTTTCTTAGTGGCTTGAAGGCTGAGCCCTTAAGGTTGAAGTCTTGGAGTATTTGTTTAGAAACCATGGGTAATACTCAGAGTTTCTATGCATTTAATTGTGCATCTCTCTGCTAAGCAAATCAAACTATGGCCTTTGTTTCCTTTGAGTAATAGCATGATAATAAGTTAATGAAAAGCAGGGTGGAGAAGGGTTTGAGGGAATATTAATGACAGCTATGTATTTGCATGTACAGAGTATTTGTGTGGTGCAAAAATACTTGATGTAATACATATTACTGGAATGCATATGACTTAGCATATGAATCTGTAACATAAGTATATGTGTATGGGGAGAGTGTGGGGGTATGTATGAGCAAGACCAAGCAGGCAAGCAGTGGATGTAAGCCAAAGTAGAAGACAAAGCAAAGTGAGGTCCTCGGCCAGGATCGGGGAGCTGGGCCACTCTTTACCGGTAAGACCGTGTCTCTGTAAAGTGCTGGTCTCTGGTATAGAGGAGTAGGGTATGTGGTATCTTGGATTCAAACAGCTGGAGCTTACAAAATTTCATCTACCGTGAGAGAGCTACCAAAACCAGCATGTGCACTCTGTCCTTTTTTGCTAGGGAGCTGGAAAGGTGGTAGCTCTCACATGAGGGTTTCAGACCAGGCAGGGGAAAGGCAAGTGATGAGAAGGCATCTCTGACCATCCATCCTCATCTTCTGAATCCTTTGCTGGCTGTGAATACTTGACCTGAGCAGGTGAGAAACATTATGATAATGGCTTAGGGGTGCCAACATTTGACTATTTCCCACTCCAGTGCTATTGCTAGCGCTCGTTGTGTGTTTTCGTTCTACTTTTTAGCAGTGGCCTCAGTCTGTGGCTGACTGGTTTGCCCCATCTTGGATTTCTTCAGCCACCTGTGGTGGCTTGGCCAGTGAAGCTGTAGGACAGAAGCTCTACCACACTTGGCAAATCAAACTCCACCACCAGAATTTGACCCAGTTAAACCACCAGAATTCAAGATGGAGCAAATAATAACTGTGCTTGCAGTTAGTTATTTTTCTCATTACACGTACCTTTCATATCTAGTCCCTGAGTCAAATCTAACACAGGCTGTGAGAAACCAATGTCATTAATATCTGATGCATCTCCATGTGCAACTGATAGGTTCATGGAGCTGTGGCTAGAGGGGTCTATTACATATCATTAGCTCTGACCTTTTGGTATAGGTCAGTGTAATCCAACATACTACAGGTACATCAGAAGCCACTACATTCCACACAGTTACCTCCATAGTAAAACCAATAACTTCTGCTTTACTCGAGTGTAACTTCCTTGAAAGTATCCACTTTCAATGTGAAGATTCTAAGAGCTGGTACTACTTGGAGGACAGCTATGTTTTTTGTTTTATACATAGTTCCTTGCTCAGTTGAATTTGTCCGACTTCCACTTGCAGTCACAGCTTCCTGTTCAGTCTGTCTACACTACACTGAAGAGCTCTTTAGTGTCTTGTTTTTTCCCTGTAATCAAATTTGTCACCTCAAACTACTGCATCCAGAACAAAATCCATCAATAGAGGTAGGAAATGATCAAAACCCTTGTCACCACTCTCATCAGAGAACAAAGATAAAATGAACACGGAGATTAAAATAATAAATTCTGTTGAGCATGTGGAGTTCTGCACTGAGATCAGGGCCGAAATCCTGCTCTTGGAAAACCTGAAGCAATATTATCATGCTGAAAATTACTGGTACTGAAACAAAGCGCTTCACTTTCAAGAGCAGGCGGCCTTGTAACTCTTACATGCACAGAAGCACCATATACATGTGTATATATATCTATATAGTGTAAAATAATTCAGCTCTATCTCATATGGCTGGTATAATTTTAAATGGTAAAACATGAGCGTATTTCTAGAAGCAAAAGATAGTTGGGAACACCTGCCTCCTTATGTTCAGTGTATAAATTTGTTCATTTTCAATATGAACTGTCTATTGAGGAATCTTAGCTAACAAGACCAAGAACTGACTTTACAATCTGATGAACCTACAGGGTTAATTCACTTTATTATTTTTTTCAGAATTCTGCTCAGTCCTAGCAAAAATAATTAAAAAGTGCCGTCCCATACTTTTGCAAGGGAAACTGGTTTCAAAACCTTTTGCAAAGGTAGCAGACTCATCCCTGTAGTTTGCCTTGTTAAAACCAGGTTGGACACAGCACTTCAGAATATACTGTAGAAAATAATCCTGTATGTTCATGAGGAAGAGCAGAGAATATAGCTGAGCTCTTGCTTTTATAGTTTTTCAATATCACCCTGAGGTCACACAGGCCTTTGGAATGTCTTTCATATTGTAAATCAGAAAAAGAGGGGAAAAGCAACAAAAATGTAATTTCTCAGATACTTTATAATGAACGCTGGCCATTGCCCATAAATACGCAGCACTGGAAACTCCCGACAGCTTCTGCAATCCCCGAGATGGGGCTGGACCTGCAGCACTGGTCGCCTCGGTAACCAGCAGGGCTTCTACGCCAACAAAAAATGGCCACAATTCCAACTTTTCCAGGATTCTTGTGTCATTCAAACACCGCCACCGTACCCTGCCTCAAGCTGACCTCAGCTGGAGCTGGGAACCTGTCAGGGAATATGACTGCACTGTCAGGTGTGCTGGCGTATGAAGGGTTAATCTGATCAGGGACTTCAGGCGTTACTATTTATGTTTGTTCACAGCTTGGCCAGGGTGACTGGAATATCCGCCACCACAAATACACAATAAATACATACATCTATATACATATATATGCACTAATATGTGTGCAACTTGTTCATACAATATGTACAATACAAATTGTTAAATGTACTAAGACTATCTAGCATACATAAAAATGCATTTTTAGCCTATAAAAGGCTAAAGATGAACTGTTGTTTTTTCCCTGGTTTCAGAACTTTTCACAATCAAATCTGCACGTCCACATATCGCAGACCTGCATTTTCTCAATCTGACCTCTTTGTATGGGAAATAAAACCCAGAAACTCCTAAGTCACTTTGGTCTTTGTTGAACAATATGAGCTCGTTAAAAATGAAGATGATCCTGCTGAGAAATGCAGAGCAAAAGGCACATAAGGAATGTGCTGCAGCTCACTGAGCGGCTCTAACGCAGAAGGAGGAGCGCTCCATCCCATGGGAGCAAGTCCTGACTCAGAAACCTTTCTGCGCCCCAGAAGGAATTTACTCTGCAGTAGGAGTGCACACAGTGTTGATTACATCTCCCCATCTTCCCCACCCATTGCACCCTGTCAGCTCCATGGGGAGGGATGGCTTCTCTCTGTGTTCTACCTGATGGGGCTTTATACTCAGGCGCAAGTGTAAAACTTGCCTACACATTAGGCGGGATCTCAACTGGTCTTGAGAAATATGTCTCTCAAATGCCAGAATAGACATCACAGATAGGTAGAAAAATCAACGGAGGACAGCACGCTGCAGAAAGGAAGAACCCACATTACCAGCAGAAATAAATGATTGCATATTTCCATTCACCACTGGATTTACTTTCCTTTTTCTTCTTATAAAAGAAACATTCTATTGCTGGTAGCTTTCAAGTCCAGCTACATATAGCCTGAAAAACAATACAAGGAAGCATCCAATTCTTCCTTTCTATCAGTCTTTGGGTGGGTTTCTACTTGCTGCTTGCAGGCAAGTGCTCACTCTCTCTGTAGTACAGCTCCTTTGGCAGTAGAGGGCACTTAGAATATGGACAAAACATAAAGAAACGCCTTCCGAAACTTCCCTCAGAAAGCTTTTGTTTAGCTATGTGAAAGCCTCAATGCTGTCAAATGTTCTCTAGTTTAAAATAAGGAGATTTTTAACGGTGTTGACATTGTAGATTATTTAATATCTCTGCTTTAAACAAAATTAAAAAGTTAATTTTGCTTTCTGTTTGAGTCAATTTTTAGCATTGCAAATAGTCTATTTAGGTTTATGTTTTTTTTCTGGTGTGCTATCAGCAAAGCAACAATATTTTATTATTTTGCTGACACTAGGAGTAAAGGAAATAACTTTTCCTTAGAAAATGGTGAAAATAATTTTAGTAATATTTTAGGTTATTCTGGGGTCAAGTGAACCCATTCCAAAATAGGGAAACTCAATTATACAAGTGGTACAGAAGAAAGATACTGCAATGAAAACCTAAGAAGTGGAAAAATGTGCCTCATTACTACATTTTGATTCTTCTAGGACAAATATGAAGCTTTCATGAGAGCTCATAGAAAGACTAGGTCTTCAGGCTGCTAAGCTCACTTATCTCCCCAGAAGCGCCTAGAAAGATTTGGACCTTTAGTGGACATGGGATGTCATCAGTATTGGAATATGAATGTTACAGCTCTTCTTATAGTCAAATGATACATTTCAATTACTCACATTAATAAATTTTACTGTCGAAGTAGATTGTACTTCACACCTGTACAAACCTCAGCGATAATGTTATAAACTTAATCTCAAGTGAATTGTCCTTAAAAGTCAGTGGCATTTACTCATTTGAGGTGCTTATTTCAGGATCAGGCTTGCATGGCATATTTTCTGCCGCTAACGGAATCTGACACTTGTAACAGTAATTGATGAGAAAATTATGTCATATCGCATACTGTTATATGAGAAAACATAGGGAGCAGATACTGTAAAACAGGACAAAACAGGCAGAAATCTTCTCCTCCTGTTGCTATTTGAAGGTGTTGGATCAGGTCCATAAGTGGAATAAACTGATGTAGCTCCAGTGACTGAAATGAAACTCTGCAGATTCAGAGCAACTGAGGAACTGGTAAATTGTCTGTCAAAACACAGGAGTCAAACAGTGTGGGTGGGTTCTGGTTATATTAAATTACTGTCAGTGTTCACAGAACTTTGAGAACAGGACAAGGAGAGGACCTTCTTTTCCAAACCTTCTTTCATATATAGTAACACAACATTTAAGTGGTTCATTATTTTTGTTTGGCCTAATTTGTGGTATCACTTGCAGTACTTCTACAACTTGTGCAAAACCAACAGATTAATATTTTTGCAAGCATAAACTGGTGTAGATGAACTGATTTACATCAAACAATTACATCAACAGCGAACTTGATTTAGCAAGGCCAGACATATAGCCATCAGCTAACTTTTCGCACTTAGCTTATTAAATTCTTCTAATGAGGCATCTTTAGTGAGTTTCAGCAGGGATGGTGTCTCTGCTTACCAAAATCCCATCTTCCTTGTCCTCTGGCTGAGCTACCAACAGACTTTTGCAAAGACAGTGGTTAGCAGATCTTCATCAGTTCAGCCACAACATAGCTACAATTAATGTATCCATCCTATAAGAAGATATTATCAATATCATTTATCTGGATGCAGGATTTGTGCACTCCTACTGATGTAGCTATCAAGAAAACAGACTAAGAGGAAAAGTATGGTTGATCACAAGCAGGAGAAGGATCTGTCAAGAAGATGAAAGTCTTGGTTGCTCCCTATCCTGTTTGGGTGAGATGAGTAAGAGGTGGTGGAAAGTGTGCTACACTTGTTGCAAAAGTTGCTGCTGTTACCTGTTTGCACATGGTGTTTGCAGTTCCTGCCCACAGCGCTCTTGTACCTCCTGTAATGGAGGCCCCTTCCTTCTCACATGTTGTTTCTATCAAAAAGGTAGCAACAGCTTTCTTCTCTCTTCTGTACATCCTGTGAATCAAAGGCACTGTATGAAGCAGAAGTAATTGCCATGCACACAGCAGAAACCAAGCACTTATTTTCATCTCCATTTCCAAAGGCTGAAGGAACATGTTAATTACCTAGGAACTTTCCATTTGAAAGCTGGAACAACCGGAGAAAGCAACAACTGGAAAGGAAGAACCCAGCTTTTGTCAACCAGCTGTCAAACAGGTACAGTGGTTCACACAGGTTCCCCCAGATGCTTATTCCTACTCCCTTTTGCTCAGAGTCTGAATGCTGCTTATCACATGTTAAGATTCAACTCATAAAAACATGTCTCAGCAATTGGAATTTACCCTTTGACCTTCGTTCCCCCCCCACTTTGTCCCCCTGCTGTGATGCAGAAGCTTTGTCTTCACCAAACATCACTGTTACGCTGGTGAAAACTGTTTTTTGCACAAGTTCAAAAACTCAGCAGACAGCAGGGATGAAAGCATATACAGATATAAAAATATATGTGTAATTGTTGTGTTGTCTCCTTATTGCACCTAGAGAAACATCAGAATTTTCTGGGTTTTGACATTTTACATGCAAATATTTTTGTGCAATGATGCACCCAGTGAAAACAGGGTGAGCGGTGAATTATTTCTTTTCATTTAAACACTTTCTTGCACTGTCCATAGGCATGTGCATGCCCATGTGGGGCTAGGAAGAGGTATTGCCCTGCTCCTGGTCTCTAAACTTCTACATGGGGTCACTGCAGAGGAACAGCATCTGCTTATGCTGGTTATTTGATGACATATGGTAATAGCTGCAGTGTTAGAGCTGAATGGGACACACCACAGCAAGTTAAGCAAAATAAACCTGCTAGCCTCTTTCCCCACCCCTATGTAAAAAAAAGAAAAAAAAAGTGTTTTTCTTTTGTACAGTGAATAGACATTATTAGTTGTGGAAAAAAAGATATAGTTGAGTGTTTCAAGTGCTTGGTTTCTCTATATCTTTGTGTATGTGTATAAAAACTAACCAGACAGGCGGATCTGCATTGGTAAATAGGGCACTTCATACACACAAAAACACATATGCGTACACACATGTTCAACAACATTCAACCAGCTTTTAAGTAAAAATAATACCCTCAGACTAGAAGCTGAGCCCAGTGTTAATCTATCAGGCACGCAAGTACGGTCTGTGGTGCAATCTGAGGATAGCTCTACTACACAATTATAAGATTACATCCTCTTTAGAGGGTACAATTATGCCTCCTCTATGTATCTTATTTAGAAGGCATAATGCCTCTCCCCTGAAAGTGAAAAAACTAGTACATAGGGATGCAGTAATTTTTTTGCTTCCAGCTCACAAAAGACCGTAGACATCCAGAAAGCTTTTGTATGCAGGATCTTTGGGCTACAAAGAACAAGGCTGGACTCCTGACACATACTTGAAAAAAAACCCAAAATAAGAAAGCTATAACCTTTGTGGCTTTTGGTGAGAGGAAGCTACCTCTTATAAGAGTTTCTCCAAATTCATTTTCACAGATGTCTTAGTAATGACTGTTTGACAGCTTAAATTAAACATGCCAGTCAGTAGCATCGGGATTTTTCCCAGCCATAATAAAATTGAAGACATCTTTATAAGCAAACTCTACTTTGCATTTAGCATCATTCACCACCAGTATAAATGGGTACAGGTGTTCCAGACACAGGGGGTATAGAAGAGGTGGTAATAAGGCAGTGGCACGTTTTACCCAGAAGGTGATCAATAATTTAATTTCTCTTTCCTGTTCACTGCACTGTTTCATTTTTCCAAGCTTAGATCAAATGATTGCTTATTTTGGATTATAAAGCTTATTGCTACTGTCCGGTATGTGTGATGACCGCTTAATAATATGCACCATCATAAGGCAATTGCTCTTTTTAGTTTGTTTTCAAAGGTGGTAAGGAGTCTCAGCGCTATACTCTTTTTCATAGAGCTGAGGTTGCTACAAACCTAAAGATAAATCTGCAAATCTATGTGGCTATTCTTTATCATTGTCACTAGCTTAGTGGTGGTCTGCCATTTTTCTTGAAAGCCGGGCACCAACTGCTGGCCAGAAGTATTTTTCACTGAATTCTTTGTACTTTAAATAAACTACTGCTTCAAGAACTGCCAAGTGTTCCTCATTCATCTTCAGGACACAGAGCTTCATGTATATCTTTGCAAGCCTTGACTCTGTGAAATGTTTGTCTCATCTCTCTGCCATCTATAGCAGTCTTTGAACTCACTTCAGGTTTATTGATGGCCTTGACTAAATTAATGCAGATGTAATTTTTTTTAAAAGGTTTACACTATGACTAATCATATGCAAAATAAATCCTCATTTAGAGAAACTCATCGTATATTCTCCTCTTGTTCTAAAAGGTCTTTCTGGATTCATACAGTAAATGTTGCTGAAAGTGTAGGGAGGGGAAGACTGTTGTTTCCTTTGGCATTTCTCATCTTAAAGTGGTAGAAGAATAGGCATCTGCTTTTCCCTGTGGAGGAGAAGATAATATGATAACCTTCTGATTATATACATAAGCGGGAACTGATCAGCTTCTCTTGTGGTTCGTTTTTAAGGGCAAGTTCCAGTTGGATTGTGCTAATGCACATATTCATGAATCTCTCCAAACAGGATTCACTGCTCTCCAGGGAACTGTTGAAGTATGCATCATTGTTTCAATGAAGTATCTTCATTATAAAACATAGGGACTATAAAAGGTGAATACCATTTGCCTTGGCCTAATATAATCCCTAGTTTGACTTTCTCCCACTATAGTGATCTTTTTAACAGAATCAGAGAGAATAAAATGAGACAATTTCAAATGAAATATTACATGAAATTAGGTACATGTGCCTTGATGAACAGAGTATTTTATTTTCCATTGTTTATTGAAATAGGGAAAAATTAATATCAGTGGAATAAAAAAGATCTTTAGGATCACATAGCTGATTCAAAGCAGCTCAGTGGGGATTTTTGGTCTCTAGAGGTACATAGTTTCCTATTTTGGTGCATTGAAACAAGTGGGTATAATAGGCTGCAATGCTGAGTAAACATGTTTAAGATTTGGGAAAGAAGGCACGTGCTGGAATCTTTACTGAAACCAATCACAAAAAGGATTTTGCTCATTGCAAAGAATGGGGTGACAAAAATGTCTCTATAGACTTTAAATTCTTAGTCAAGCTTCATGTTTTTCCACTCTATAATTATTTTAAAAGGTCCTACATTTTTATTTATTATAATATGCACATTACAAATAGCAGTTAGCATTGCATTTAAATAAGGTGAGGGAAAAAAGAATGTTGCAGTATATCTGAAGAGGCTTCTTAAGGCAGGTAGCATTATGATGAAGACACAATCACTTTCGTGTAAACAAATATATATATATATGTTTACATATTTATGTACTGTTTACATATAAAAATAAACAAATGTGGGTTTTTTCAGAGTACAATGAATCTCTCGCAGAAGAAAACTTTTTATGTATCTTGCAGCACTCTAGGCAATGTATAAACAAGGAGATAGGCATGATCCTTGCTCAAGGATCTTGTGATCTGAGAAGGGTAGAGACAATTCTGTTCATATAGATATAATATAGTATGTAGGTTGAAGGTCCAATGTTAAAAGTATTAAAATAATATTGGATTGTTTTATTGTTTTTCTTTGTATTCTAGAAAAAATAACATGGTGTTCAAGGTAAAATACTGGCGAAGATATCTCTCTCTGGATGGCCTTGTGACTTGTGGCCGTGTTACATTAGAAAATGCTTTATATTTTAGTTTGTTTTCACAGTGTAAAATTCATGCTTGTGTATAGGAGCAAAAAATAGCCTACGGCCCACTTAAATTCCACTCAAACTGTATTTGGAAAGCTTAAGTGGGGCTTATATAGTGAATAGGACTTTTCCTGGCACTTTGATCCATGATGGATTTCTCTTGTTGTAGCAGTGGTGACACAAGTCATGTGTTCTATAATGACACCAGATTTATGAAAACCTGTCATGGTCAAAAGCAGTCACATGCACACACACGCACACACACACACACACACACACAAAATCTGGTGCTACATCATCAACAACGTTAGAAGAATTACACATATTTCACAGTTTGGTTCAACATCACCAGGTCTCTGACAACAGATAGCTGACATTAGTAGTATGACTGGAGTTTCCAGCCATCTCCCTCCTCCTCCTCCTCCTCCTCCTCCAAATTTTGTTTAATTGAGTATGTTGGCAACCAGACCTTGAAATATGCTTTGCTGTCAATTACTTCCTTTTAAAAGGCAAAACATCAATATGAGTTTGTATACCACTTTGCTCTGTGATTAGTGTCTTTGGTGGCAAACTGGTGTCTGCAGAACATACCCATGCTAGCACAATATAATAATATCCTAGAAATCCTGCCCGACAGATACAGTGAATATATTACATAAATGAATAGACTATATTCATATATATAATTATATATAATCATTTATGTATAGTTTATATAACATACCCTGTAAAATATATATAAATGAATATTTATATATTCTATATATTATTGGTATAGTATAGTGTAGAAAACACATAAATGAATTAGTATATTGTATATATATTGCATATTGTATATTGTATTAAATATGGTAAAATGTATAATTATAATATATAGTAATGTATATGTTTAGATATCTAATATTATTATATCAAAATGAATACATGATAAAATATTTGAATTTTTTGTTTCCAAGACTGATTGTATGTTTTCCAGAGGTATTTCAACTTGACCATTTAAATTTTAAGTTGCTCTCTTTCTCCTAGCAGAAGTAGTCAGATGGTATTTCTTCCTTTTTCTGGCTTGATATCAGCAAGTCATATGTGAAGAAGCCTCTGTGGTTTTGCATGTCACAAAAAAGGAAATGGCTTCAGAGAAAGAATCACGTCTGAGAATATACCCACTTATACCATACCTGAAGCATCATGTCAGTAGAAAACTCAATGAAGAGGTCATATGTAGCATATGGCACTGCTTTGGAAAAGGTGTGCTCAGAACTTTGTCTTGTATAATTTTAATTGGGTTGTGTATTATTCTGTGATTTTTTAGGAATTTGTTTCCATACACTTCCAGGTACTCTGTCCTATCCCATCCTCAAAATCTAGAGTAGGTACATAGGTGTAGGTATTCAAAATTTGTTTTCAGGTTGTCTCCTAACTAAATAAAATTTCATGCATGACAGAAAAAGAGATGTATAGTGAAGCAGCTGCATCCTCCATTGCTACAGGACAGAGAGAGCTCTAGTTCCTCAGTATTTTTGGGAAAGAATCCAACCTATTTGGATTAAGAGATAGGTAGAAAACTATCCCTAGAGACAAAAAAGGAAGGAGTTACAAAGGCAGCTGATTCATCTGCCCCAGGAAATGGCTGGTTATGGAAATGCCATTTGAAGGCACAATAAGGGAGGAAACTAAATGACTAAAGTTACTCAGAACTAGTTAGGGAAATCCAAGGCTAAGCTTCAGTGAATATCATAAATGCCTATATAATTTGCCACTATGCCTGTAACATAACTGCCTAATGGTGTTTTTACTTTTTTTTCCTGTTACGTTGTATTCCTCATGTTCAGTAAAAAATAACTTACAAATAAGTAAAGGCTTTCATTACCAAAGGAATGACAGAACAATATAATTATCATGTCAGGCAACACAGCATTTTGTAGAAACCCAGTAAATAATTTATGTCATCATTGTACATTTTAAAATAAAAACTACTATTTTTAAATGCACATTAGTGTCATGAAGACATCACAGTAGCTTGCAAGATACATTTTACATAATGACATGATGTGCACCACAGAAGGATTCACATACCTTCAGACATAGGTAGGACCCAAACACTGTCAGTTGGGTTTGCTGGGTAAAATCCCAGTTCCATTGAAAGCAGTCTTCCCTTTGACTTCAGTAAGGTGTGACTTTCACCCACTATTTCTTGTTGGGCCATGGGACATTGCTAACATAAGGCATCAAAAAATGAATTCTGGTCAATCAGGGTTTTAGTACAGATCTGATGGTCTGAGAGATAAAGTAAATCAGTGTGGATCAAACCTGTTCTGAAGGGATCTTAAAGGTCAAGTTGATGGTTAAGTCATTGTGATTGCTTAACTCTTCAACTCTGTGTAGAGACTTGCTGATTATAGTGCTGGGTTTGGAGAGGTGAGTAGGCCTGGACTGAGTCTACCAGATTAATCCAGAGGTGACTCCCCCATGCTCAGATATTAACTTCTCACGCAGAATCTGAGCTGTATGGAAAGGTCTCGTATCTCAGTCTTAAACCCAGTCTTTCATCTGTCAGAAAGTTTTACCAGAAAATTACAGGTAGAATCAGTTGTGGTGATATATTAAATGTATTTACAACATCAAGTGTGAAAACCTCCCCTTACAATTCATTCAGCTCATTACCATGAGATTCTTGTAACATCCCACATTGTAAGACAAATATCAGATCTTGTTCAAAAGTTGTCTTTAGGAAATCAAAATATAAAAATTAAAAATAAATGGAAAAATCTTTGTTTCTTTGTTCTAACTTCTTCATATTCTGAAAGGCAAAGGAAGCAGGCTCCAGCCCATGCCTGTAGTCTCATGTAAGTGGGGCAGAAAGTCTCCGATGCTAGAGGAGTGCAGGGATGTGATGGAAAGGGGGCTGTACAGACGCAGGGAAGAAATGTCTAGTATTGCTTGTTCTCTGTAAATGTGAGGGAATTTGGCATACAGACTTTTCATCTCTCAATAGCAAAAAATACATCCTAGGCCACAAATAGATTTTTTTTTCCTTCTTTTAGGAGGACACATGTGAATAAAGAAAAGAGAAGGAATTACACATAAGGCTGAACAGCTTTCAGAGAAGCAACATCTTTTTTCATACAGTAGTCCTGATACATTCATATGCTAAAAGAAACTGAGTGGAGTATTATTTTGGATTATCCATCTTAGCAGAAAAGACAGGGACTACCACTATGAAAAAAAAGAAAAGAGAGGAAGAGGGAGAGAAGAGACATTTAGAAAAAAAACCCAAACAGTTTAAATAAGAGTTTATTTTTCCTTTATATATATATTCTCTATCTCTCCCCATCTCTCTAGAAGGCCAAAGCAAGTCATAGCTGTAGGGCTTTTTCATAAGTCATTCTTCATACAAAAAAGTGACACATATTGGTTATTTATCAAACTCCTTACTTTTTGTCTCTTTCTTATTACAGGCAGGATACAATACAGTATATACAAACATGTATATAAAAACAATTTGAGATAGAAACAGGCAAAGCTACACTATATATATTCTTGCAAAAAAAGAGAGAATGAAACATGCTAGTATAGTAATGAAATCAAGTATAATTAATAAGTAATATGTGCACAGATAAATAGAAATGCTCTGCAATTTTTTGTAGTACTGGAGGATGAAGTAATCATTCATGCCACCTTCTGCACCACTAGAAAGCATCAAGCAAATCCCTTCCAGCTGGAGTTGGGTATTGTACTTTGCCATTTGCACATCATCTATTTGTGTTGTTAGGTCAAATAATAAGGCTTGAGCTCCTAATGGCTCTCTTTTTTCTGTGGGAGCAGATCTTTCCTCTTACCTTGTCCTATTAAAGGTTGCATTGATGACAAATAAGTCACAGATATCAAAAATAAATACAGTTTGTTGATTGAAAGCTCCATCTGGTTTATTTGGCACCAGATCCGTTTGATGATTATGACACAAGCTTCAGTAACATCAAAGTCATGTGTCTTCTTTAAACTCCCTGAAAAGAAATCAGTATCTATGTATTATAGATACAGCCATATAATGCCTGTTACTTTTTTTATACGAGTAAATCCATTTCAATAACAAATTGGACTGTGATAACTACAAAGTAAAAAAAAAGCATGGAATAAGAATTCGTTGGACACTGTTTGCAGGTATTAACTCACATCAACAGAGCTCTGAAGCTTTGCATCATCTTTTCAGGTTTTCAGAAGCATCATTTAATCTGCAGAAATGGCTGAGAATTGGTCAAGAAAATCCTTTTAATTGCAGTGTCTCACCTGGACTGTGGAAGTCCAGAGCATTAAGAAAATAATAGGTGGTAAATAATAAAATATATGTTTTGAAATCCCCAGCAAGGTTAATTTCAAGTTTTGTTTTCATTACAGAAAATTTGCATATGAAGAAGAAAGCCTCTTCCTTCTCCTTTTCTGTTTCTGTTTATTCCAGCTGCTGCCATCATTCTGTATAAAGGAGATTTCATCAAGTGGTAGGTCAGGTTCATTTACCTGCAAGTAAATGAGAGAAAAGGAGTCTTTGGCACCTTGTGCCTTCTTACACTGCTATATACTTTTGGGGGAGGGGGGGAGAAAGTGAAAGGAAGCTAACAGGCCACTCTTTATCCAGAGAAAGAGATATGGGTAAGAAGCTCTACTCATCCTCATGCTTCCAGTCCCCACGTAGCAGAGCGTTCCCTGCAGCCTCAGCTGGAGAAGCTGCTTTCTGCTCTGAATTGCCACAGTTCAAAGAGATGCAGCTTTCATGCAGTAAAGCACACTGAGGATGAAAATGGTCAGGAAAAAAGTTTCCCATACAGATATAGGTCATTACTTTAGTGACTCCTAGAGCTGCCACTTCAAGACGCGCTGCACTCCTGTATATTTCTGTCCCACTGTATCATCACCAATACCCATAACTAAGTATTGAGCAGTGACATTATTAACACAAATGGAGGAGAGGAATCCTACACTGCTGACTGCACTTTTCAGAAACAGACTGGATATGGATTTTGTTATTCAACCAAATCACAACTATTACCTCAGTGAGCTTGGCAAGTGTTTCAAAAGAGAGTCCAAGGTAAACTGCGTTGCTTGTCTCCACTTGCCCTTGCTCTCTGCTTTTGCTTTCTCCTGGAATCCTTGTGAGAAGGAGGAATTTTGTCTGCATTAGACAGAAGCTGAACAAAATAGGGAGAACTTAGCCCTCACCGCAGGGAGTGTGACACACCGCAGAATAACATGGCCAGTGCAGAAATTCAGCTTTCGTAGAATCCCTTGTAGTCTGAATCTGAATGTAAAGCTACTTCCCACAGGATAAAGCCAAAAAGAAGAAAAACGGCTGACAGAGAGATTGTACGCTTAATTCAGTGCAGTTCCCACTGCAAGTCCTTGTATGCAGACTACTCTCTCGCACCCTTTGACAGAAGCTTGGCATCTCAACTGAAGGCTTCATAATTAAAAAAACCCTGTGCTGAAATTTGAAAGCTTTGCAGACTTGGTTTCATTTTGCTAACGGGATGATTATTAATGGGGATATGAAGCTCTTTGTTATGGATGGAAGGCTGGGAATGGTATAAAACTGTCTTTATCAAGTTTTTCCAGATTAAATGATTTTAGACTGGATGCATGTCCTGAACATTTTTCTAGATTCCTGCTTTCTGTTCTGAGCTAAATTATCAGAAGCTGAAACTCATTACATTAAAGCTGAGAAACAAAACCCATCAGTGTGGACATGCTTTAGCCTTACTTCGGGCTCCTCTTTAGTCTGGTTAAAGGAGTGGCTGAAGGTTCAAACCAGCTCTCGCCTCACTGATGCTAGTTGGCCCATCCCTAATCATAATGCAACAAACTACTGCGGCAGCTCCCAAAACCAAGCTATCAACATGACCTTGTCATTTCAATTTTTCACACATATTCTTTGCTTTTTCCCCCCTGTGCCTGTATACTATATCGCACTAAAATCTCATCTCTCCAGCCTACTGCCATAGGCTACTAATCTGTAATACAGCTCAGTCTCAGAAATGTCAAGCAGGATGAAAAGGTAAAACTTACAGAAGAGAAACTTCAGTTGGCCATCACCTCTCCCATGAAACTCTCTCACCTGCTCTCCACTTTGCACCATGCTGCAGTCCAGCCCAGGGGCAGCAGGGTTTGGCTTTGTCCCTTACCTGAGTGACCCATGGAGAATAACAGACTGTTAGATGTGTTCTAAACGCGAGAGAAATAAACGTACTGCAGTCAAAAAAACTCCCTCTTTTTCTGCCACAAAACCCAAGAGCAGTTCACAGGTTTATTTTTCTAAAATTCCCTAATCCTCATTTTCTCTTCCTTGTCCCTAATCTGTTCCATTGACTGAAAACACCAAAGCCCCACGGATTTCCCCATCTTCCTATCTTCACTATGACAGTAATGCTCATGCAAGCGGGGACAAACATTTAATGCAAATACTTCATCAAATTATTTCTGAACACTCCATTCTAAGGTAATAAAAAATCCCTAAGAATATGTGGAGTAAGTTAGAACAATTAGTGAATTAATGGAACTAATGATTTGCTCACAGGCATTTTATATGCAGGAAATAAGAAACTAAATTTATCTGAAAAATAATTTTGAATTACCTGCTCAGTTTCAGCTGTATGTACTCCAAGTCAATGGTTAGAGCAATCTATCAGGCTTCCAGCTCTGCCTGATCCAGCTTCTCCAAACAAAATCTGCCAGAAAAGTGATGACATGTGTAGTAAATATTTTTCCTAAAGCTCACGCTGTGATCCATTTAGAGAACTGAGGGTCTGGCTTATGCCCAGAGCCTCCAGTTTTCTGACCAACCTCATTTCAACGGCGGCCAGGTATTTCAGGATAACTCTGCATAAAGAGCATGTTTTATACACAGAATAAACTTTATCAGTGACTTTCTACATCGCAGAAAGGTACTTCTGTTTTACTTCTGTCCATTATTCTGAAAGGCCAGAAATCTTCATCTCCTGTGGGTGTAAGAAAATACAGCTTGCCAAAGCATCAGATCAGACATGGGTTTTCATCTCTGTCCATTTTCTCTCACATGAAAGACTTCTAGAGCAAGAAAAGCATGCTTTTGTTGACCAGCAAAGATCAAAAAGGCAGCTTATTTTTGTCCTTCAGCCACTAGACTGATACTCTCAGTTCTGTTAACATTCTGCCCCCATTTGAACTGGACACTTTGGAAGTATCAATAATGCAAGTTGGAGGGCTGCACTATCACTCATCCTGTAGTTGTCTCTTCTTCTACGAAATTAAATCAAGTTGAAATCAAAGGAGACACAATCTCAGTCATATAGGCAGAAAATTTCCTGTAGCTTTGCAGCAATTCTCAGTGAAATATTTGAAAATATTTATGTTGGCAGCAGTGACTGATCCACATTGAGACTGCAGAGTTAACAAAATACTTCCACCCCGTGGAGACATAAACAAAGTGTTGGAAGCCACTCATCATGCCATCCACCTTCTCCCCACTTCCTTGACAGGCCCATCTCCTGTAACAGAATGTTGTTTTACAGGAACATCAGAAAGTGCAAATGTAACTAATAAAACAGTGGCAATCCCACTGTAACCACAAGGACTAGGACCAGTGAATGGTGCTCCCCTATTATTTATGAGTGAAAAAAATATATGTAGCTATCAGAGCCCTTTCTTAACATCTCAGATTGGGTCAAGAATAGATTCTGTAGAAGAGCTCAGACTATTTCTCTGTCTCAGACTATTTCCATGATGAATGTTCTTACAGGATTCGGATGATTCAGTGGATCAAGAACAGAAATGTCAGCTGTGACCGGCTGTGACAAAAATTGTTGTTCTCTACCTCAGCTCACTGCTGTATACTCAGAGTTCAACTACAGCACTCCTGGTAGCTTTGTAACTGGCAAAAGAATTATCCTCAATGCATCTGTTGTTGAGGGTTTCCCTACTTAAAATGCATATGTAGGAATATTCACAGGTGAGATGCACATACACATAAAAGGATTGTGTTGAAAACACAGCAAGAAGCAGTAAGTGTTTATCCACAGCTGAGTTCTCTCTAATTTGCTGCAAAAGAGAGAAGAGTAACAGCATCTTCCCATGCTGAAATACATTTGATTATAGGATTTCTAAGCCGGTAAGCAGCCACATTGCACAACAGATGCCACACTGATTCTAGCCGTTGCCCTACCTTGACATCTCAAGCAGCTGTCTGTAATGAGGGAAGCCTTTTCCACAGCAAAGCTGGGCTGGTCTGCAAGGTCCTGTTGATTGGTGAGTCAGCATGGCTCTGGGGACCTGTTTCTCCCAAGTACCCCCTAACAGAGCTAAGACCACAGTCCCTGGGCCCCCACAAGACAGGGTGCAACTGGATCTGATTGTCGAACGCAAAACACGGGAGGAGGAGGTCTCTTGTACAGCATTCCTCTCTCCTGCAAAGGCTGGCAATAGTCGAAGTTTCAGAAGTCTCCTTGGCCCAGTTGTGCAGGTGTAATTGCTGGTCACTGTGGAGAAAAGATACAAGGGATTTTCAAGGTAGTTGAGCAAAACTTTTGCCTGATTTCAATCAAAACTGTGAAATGGGAATTTTTAAAGCCTGAAATTTAACCTAATTTCCAGCTTTTATACACCCTTTAAAGAATTAGTTTTCTTGCTGTTTTGTTTTGGCCCCCCCCCCCCCCCCCCCCCTTCAGGTCTGTTTCTTTCTTGCAATAAGAATGGATCTAAGAATGATGAGACATTTGGTGATATTTTTATCACAATAATAAAACCTTGCCTTACTCTTTCACAATTCTCAAGTGATACTCACATGCATTTCAGTATCTTATAATTTGCAGTTAGTTTCAGATCTCCCTCTTTGGCTAGATCATGCGCAGTCTTTCTTTCCAAACATTTTTGTAATATTCAATGGCACTGCATGCCTCCATTTGTTTGCTTTCTTTTCAAAACCAGTGGATGGTTCTCCATAGTGAAGATTTTATAGACAAGCAAAGTAAAACAAGCCTCTTTTCTCCTTGCCTCTCTTCACTCTAACGAGTGAATAGCTCAGATGTACGTTAAGTATTTGAAGGAATAATATAATTTAACAAATGTACACTGTTCAGTGACCTAAATCACCTGCTTTCATAGACAGTTGACATTATTTACATTCAGGCTTTTTTGTAGAGAGGCATTTTGAATGACCCTTCAGAATGAATATGCGCAATAGGAACACTCTACCCATTATATCTGCACCTACCACTTACGGTATGCCTCCGATTACCCTGTGTTTTTCAACCAGGTGTCTGCAGCTCCGAAGAAAAGGATGTCTTTTTTTTTTTGTCAGTGAAATCACTGACTTTAAGACCATGCTCTGTACACAAACGGAACTTGATTCCTTTCACTGATGAAACACATCTAGCATACCCCAAACCTGACTGTCAGCTTCTGTACAGGGAGCCAGCCCTTGACAAGGGTGAAGCCAATGCTGGGTAACTTCAAGACAGACAAGAATAAGTCTCCTTTTTGTTGTGGTATCTGATGTGGCTGCAGACATAAAACATTCAGAGACTTAGCTGGTATTTTTTCAGAGAAAAATATTTAAAAATGAAGCTGTAGTTCAGACAGCTGAGCTGACAACAGCTTACAGAAAGTGAGCACAGTAAACAATTGCAGAAGTCTCCAGACACTGCAAGACAAGAAGAGCAAATATTTTCTTCCTCTGAAATGCAACTTGTTTTACTAATTTTTATTTGACAGTATACCATTCGTATCAGAAAACACAGGGGGAAAAACCACTGTAAGAGTATAGAGTGGTGTCAGTATGCATTTAAATTAGAAATATCATTATAACATCATAACTTTCAAAATTATTATGATTTAAATGTCCTTTCATTGAGCCTTACAAATTTATAGTCTGTTTGAGTGTTGTTAGATTATTTTGTCTTGCCTGTATACAGTTGTGAATATTAGTCTATGTCATTGGACATACTATGACACAAAATGGGGCTTTGAGCAACCTGGTCTAGTGGAACATGTCCCTGTCCATGGCAGGGGGGCTGGAACTAGATGATCTTTAAGGTGTCTTCCAACCGAAACCGTTCTATGATTCTATGATTGTAGGAAAATATATATCATCTAAGGACCATTATTTCCCAGTCCTTCCCTGCTATGAATCCGTTGTCTCCAATTGTTGACCCTGTGGTTCCCCAATCAGTTAAATCTGAGGAATTTACCTATTAAGATTCCTTTAATGAACCAATCCAGAGCTAAAATTATAAGAAACCCTGAAATGAAAGGAGCTTGCAGGCACTGAGTGCCATAGCTGTTACCCTGTTGAGGCACCTCCAACTCTGAATACCAATCTCAAATCTGACACCTAAAGCACTAGTCTTAACCACCAGAAGCACCAGAAAGTGCTGTCTAACCACGGACAACTTAGGACTTTGGAGTTGATCTTGAACTATCCATAAGGATATGGTAAAGGTTTACAACTGTAGGCACCCAGATCACGTGATGCGTCATCTTCAGTCTCTTCTACCTTCCTCTTTATGATATATTACCCGACCACAGTAGGTATTGCACAACTTCTTTTTGGTACTCAAACTATTAACTTCAGGAGTTATTTAGCATTTTATGGCATATCACTTTGTCACATTCTGAGAAGGGAGAACCATTGTCTTTGTGATTACCGTAAAAAAAGATAGCAACTGGCAAAATAAAACATTCCAAGCCTGTAATTATGGTAGCTTGCTTATAACATTTCTAGTCCAAATACAGGTAACATAGAAAATTTCAAATTTAATTGACTTACCTGCAGAAACCTCATGCTGACTCCTGCCCAGGGAGTGCAAAGCTCCCATGAAGAGGGATGTTAGAATTGAGGGGTGGGGAGAGAATATTTATGGTCCTTAATGTGCCTTAAGCAAAGATTTGCAAAACTGAACCTGATGCTGTCTGTCTTCTTAACCGATACGTCTCCCAAGAAACCTGGGCTTTTAATTTACAGATCTCAGAACAATGTGAGAATATGCATCTCTGTGGGGACCAATTATTGCTAGATGTGGTTTTTGCACAAGTAGAAATGGCTCAGTTTCAGCATGTGGAAAACCTGGGAAGCTAATCTGTGTGGTGCACCGATTCTACTCTCAAACACAAGAACACATACAGTTTCTGTATGTATTCTGTAATGACCTCCAGTATGATGCAGAAACGTAGGGGTGGCTTTTACAAGATATCCAGCAATGCAAGGCTGCTACATATCGGATAAGATCCAAGCCCTTGCTGTGTAACCTCCACAGTCTTAATGATGTTCTTAATGGATATGTGGGTTGAAATTTATAGTTTCAACATGAGAGCTGAGGGTTGTGGTAGGTTTTTGGTTTTGTTTTGGTTTGGTTTTTTAATTAAATAAATAAAGAAATAATATGCCGGCGCGATTCCAGAGACAGCAGATATAGCTTTTTTCATTTTTACAATACTCAGGTAGTCTACCATGTTTTCTCTTACAGCATCCCATTAAAGTGTAAGCCAGACTCTAAGTCCCCGATAAATTAGCTTTGTTTCAGAAGTATGGGGGGAGAGAGACTACAGAAATTGTATATAGCTTACCTTGAACTTCAGTGTCTCATCTGGAAAATGAGGATAATGTTCCTTTACTGTACAAGTCTTAATGTGTTACATACAAATAGCTTTCAGGACAGGCCTGAGTTGTATTGTCTTTTTTTATTAGGCACATCTAAAAGTATATATTAACCTATCTCACTTTACAGTTGCTGGATACATATAATAAACTGCTGGATGTAATCTGAGAATGAAGCTGAAGAGAAAGCTTAAAACAGCATTTTAAGATTAGTCTAGTTTATAAATGATGCTTGACTCTTCCAGCTTGGCATACACTGTGAAGAAAAGTGTATGCAAAATGTATTTCCTTCTCATTTTATCAAGTCTGTATCATTAAGGGTAAATTATTATCAGATAAAACAAACCAAATGGAAATATTGTTAAAATTATCTAATCAGAAATTAAAATTATTAACAAATAAAAATAACTTTTTTCCCTGGATTCTTTTGGAAAAACAGTCATTCAATTTTTTTAAAGTTCACCATGGCATCTATTTGTAGCTGCTTTGGGAATTACATGTTTACTGCCAGAAAACAAACCAGAGCAGAGAATACGGCTACACAAAAGGAAACATTTTCATTGACAGCATTTGAACTATCTTGCAACAGAGCTTCATCGGGTGTCAGGTTACATCTTAGTTCATTAGTTTCAGGTGTTTTAATTTTTTCAGCTTCCACTTTTACAAGTGTTTTAGATCATTTCACTCTAATGATAGGGTTTCATTTTAACTACTGGATATATCAGTTTCACCACAGATTTTCTTCTTTTTATTTTAACAACTTGAGGACTCATATCACAACTCAACTGTCTCTTTGTTCTCTCAGCCTGAGTTAAAGCAAATTGCCCTATGTACTACAATAGTTTTGAATGTATTAAAAGTTTTTAAAATTGTGAATTATATGAAATATTCCAACAGTTTAAGTTTAAATGATGCAATTAGCCAGTTACAACTGGAACTACCAGGCCTTATTTAAAATAATGAGGTCTGACAGTTATGGAGCCTGAATTATTAATTGATAACTAGCTTTTCCTCTTTTGCAAACCATGGCTAACATTAATAACAGAGGTGTAAGTGTGATAACAAAAGAGTTTGACATTGGGAATACAAATACAAAAGTGCTAAATTCTTCCTTAATTAAAATTACTGTACTAGTAATATTTTCCAAAGGAAAATCATTAGGACTAGTACTTTCTCATACATTTCAGCATTTGTTTCTGCAGGGAGTCACTGATTAAAGTAATAGTGCTTGATGATTCATCATCCAAGAGAATACTTTTATAATAAAGTTATTTTCTGTAAATGCATTATTTTAAGCATGTTATTTTAAAATAAAATGCAGCACTTTCTATTGTGATTCCTGCATCTACCACAATTCTGAAAATACATACAAACAGCATGGAGCCCTCCCGGTGCTCAAAGGTGTGCTCCTTCCTAGTGCTCTTCATCTTTCACTGACCCATCCTGCTTCCTCTACAATTGCTCCATCGGCCTCAAAGATAGTTGCTCTCTGTAGCACACATGAACACAAAAAAAATGTTATTCTTTTAACATGAACACTAAGATTTGTATCTAGTGGCTAATATTTTTACAAAAGCCTGAATTCTCATGAGCTAATTGCTTGCTGTAAGCCGAGATGTTTTTCATTAGGATTGCTAAAAACAAAACAGAATCTCTATATAAAACAATTTAACAATAATTAACATATCTGTCTCCTAATTACTCAAATGTCCATATGCATCTGGATGTCTTTTATGAAAGAAACCAGAGTTTATACAATTGAAGTAGCAACTGGTATACGTTCTCATTCTCTCTCAAAGCAAAACAAATCAAAGTAAAAAAAATTTCTGGAAGTAGGACATGCTAAAATAGTGACTCATCTGCAAGTAGGAGTGACTGATCTTTGTCTATAACTCTTGGTTACCATAACAGATAGCATTAAATTATTTATGATATCAAAAATAGGGATCTTAAACAAGCAGAAGCATAGACTCAGTTTGGGATGACCTGTTGAGTTACTGCAATTACACAACACATCAACAGTGCTGTTTAGAAGATAATTATGCAACTGACTTTCAGATTGACATGTATAGTTGGCATTTCATGTGAAGCCTAAAGAGGCTGAACTTCCAAATGGATGCAATGCTTCCTGTGCACATAAATTTGGAGCATCTGAAGATCGGAGCCTAAATGTGTATTTTAATAAAGTATGCTTCTATTATGTTGTATTGTTGTACAGTTCCCCAAGCAGGGAGATCAGAGAGGCGAAGGTCAAAATAAATGCTACATAGATATCGAAGTCTGTTCAGTGAGACTTTGAAAAGAAGGATTTGAAAGATGACTATTTTTATTAGTGCAGATGCATACAATATAACCTGATTTTTTTTTGTGCAAATGTCAATTACAGTATACATATTGTTCACTGAAGATTATGTCATTGGTCAAGAGGGAGGAGAGTCCCCAAATGAATGATTAATAATCAATGTGTCTGGGTGCTTATTTTATTCCTCAGAAAGGAAGAATGAATTACTGGTGTCTCTCCCAAAAATGGAAAAAAAAATCTCCCAGAAATAGGTCACACCACCTACATCTGTACACAGAGGGAGCCCCTCTATAAGTGGATTTCCCTGGTTTGGGCATGGAGCCTCACCCTCCCCTATTATATCATTGCTTCACCTTCCTATGCTCTGATGCAATTAGGAAGAAAAGGCAATACAGCTCAGAGTCCTATTAATTTTTCATACAATCATGAAAAGCTCAGAGAAACGGTGGAAAAACACCCAGGGAAAAGGGTTCTGAAGGAGGCCCAAGATAATGCCTAGGCATGTGGTCTCTCTACAGGTCACCCAAAGTCTTCCACGAAGTCTGGGCCAACAGCAGACCTGTGTCCCAGGACAGAGGCAAATAAGACTGTGACCCCAGGGGAGTAAGAGAGACAGTGAGCAGCTTCTGGAGAAACCTGTATTCTCTGACATTCGGTGATAAGCTCTCTCCAAGTCGGTGCAACATGCATTAAATGTCTGCATGTGTCTTTATGTATTTATGTATGTTATCATGGGGCATCACCCCTTTTGGAAAAATAACATTCCTTTGCATTGATGAACATTCAATCAATGGAATCAGTAGAAATATTTGTCAGGACCATATGATAGTTTGGGGTTTTTTCCCCCAAAGGGAGAAGTCATGTGGTAGAAAGAATGGTTTTGTAATTATTCGATCTCTGTTAGTGGCAGAGTATGGAATTCCTTTAGCTTACTCCCATGTTATGTTCTAGGTGCCAGTTAGATATGTCTCCAGGCAAGCTTAACTCATGCACTCTCCTTTCCGTCAAATTCCCTGTGTCTTTTCTTAAGGAAACCTGTGAATTTTAACAGCTGTGTTGCTCTCCCTCTTTCTGCCTTTTTCTCTCTGTCGGTCTGTCTCTCCCTTCTTTATCCCTCTACTGATGCTGGTGCTTCCTAGATGGAATCACAAAACAACAAACCTGAGACATTGAAGTGCTGATATTCAAAAGCACCGATTATTTTATGCTAATGAATGAGCCATCTAGTAATAAAATATTTCACTTTTTGTGCCCTCCTGGTGGTAGCACAAGATAAACCCAATGGTGTCTTTAATTAACTAAAGAAAGCAGAAACAAATCTCTGTGGGTTAATAATATTTATGGCCTAAAAATGAACAAACTAAAGAAAGGGAGAAAATAATGTGGTACAATTCAGAGAAAAATGTAATTAAAATAAAATTCTCATGCATTCTGGAGAGTACATCCATGAAGACATGTGCAAGCAAGGCACGTATCTGTGTGAGATGAAGCACTAAAACTAAGGTCATCACTGAGGAGTTGGAAAAAATATTTTTCTATTTTTAAAAAAGAACAAACTCAAACTTGTCAGGAAGAAATGTTAGATCTTGTTGTCTGCACAGGAATTAGGTCTTTTTTTAATCCATAAAATACACAGTATCATATGGTGCCTGAACCTTAATTCAAGTAGCTCAACAACATGAATAAGAAAATGCCAGGTCCATTTAACTGTGTCCTTTGTCAAATGCCAATAGAGATGGTGACTTTTTATAAATATCCAGTAGTTAAAAATATAAAACACTCTAAGTAGATAAGGCTACATGGGTTGTATTAACGTGAGGTCATTTCACCCATTTATGATTCCTATTCTTTGGCTGAAGACACACATTTTGTCCTATCCCTTAAAATAGCCTGTGGGTCTGGAGATTTCTTCGAAAGAAGTCGGCACAGAACTACATCAAAGGAGATCCCAGAAAAAGCATCAGAGCTCCATATTGCTGCGCTAGCTCCAAGGGGGCCTTGGAAATTTAACTCTATGGGATGTAGAGATGCACTCTCATAGACAGCCAAGTTGTGGACTGTTTCATGGCTTTCTCACTGAAACATGTACATTTTGGGGTGCATCTGAGCAAAGAATCCATGTACAGCTTTAAGGTTCAGCCATGCACCATCCTGTGGAAAACACTTCTCCAGCAATAAATAGCTGAGACTGTTGTTACTGAAACCTTTACTTGCGCCTGTGAGACTTGTTCTTTCATCAAATTACTCTAGTTTAATTGAGAAATCTATATTCACACAGGGGGCATTAGCATGCTGGGATTAAAATGACGAGCATTTCCACAGGCCTATTTGTATGATGGACTGAAGATTGAATTTTCTCACAGTTGTGCAGCTAAATATAGAAGGATGACAATACAATGTACTTGAAATTTGCCTTGACCACACACGCACACCCTGTGAAGTGCTAAGCAGTTCTGACTCTTTGTAGCCTGTCCCTTTCCTGCTGTTGAATTTTTTATGCCACCTTTAGATTGCTGGGTCTTGATATTACTGCAACATTGTCTGATTTAGGATTTACAACATTTATTGACAGCAGGAAAACACACTCCCTCTCATATCTCTATAACTCTTCAGATCCTAATGCTGACCATGATCTCATTACCCATTGCTCAATATCTAAACCTTGCTGTTTAAGACGAATAGACATTTCAGGATGATATGTAAAGAGATTTGTTAACATTATGAGATCGATTCACTGCAATGAATTTAAAACAAAGAATACTTATGGACGTGTGTCACTACATCACACACACACACTGTTGTTTATAAAATCTATGAGGTTTTACAAGGTCCATCATAAGGTAACCTCTAAACAGAAAAGCAATGAATTGTGCCTATGCAGAAAAAAAGTATTCACAAAAACACACAAGGAATTACAAGAAATATTTTCACAGTCATCAGTCCAGTTTTAATTTTTCTGACACACCTCATTAGTGTGCCCATTGCCTTAAACATTGATTACCAACCTCAGGTGTGAGAGGCACGACGCTGTGTGATGGCACATCTGCCTGAGGGGTGGGAGTGGGAGTTTCCCCTTTGCAGGTTGCATGCCCAGCTGAGCGGTGGGTGAGTGGGACCTGCCTGGAGGGGCAGAAAGGTGCAGAGATGTCTTCAGAAGACAAACGCTGTGGGCAGCAGCTTGGCAGCTCCCTCTGTCCCTGCTGCAATGGGCTCGGCAAGGCTGTCCCAGAACTGCCCTGTCTCCACACCACCATCATCTCTTCCTGCATGGATGTTGTGGTTTAACCCCAGCTGGCAACTAGCTACTATGAAGAAAATTCTACCCCAGACAAAACCAGCACAGTAGAGAACCCCTCTGGGATCTCCAGCTTAACAACCAAGTGCTTGGAGGATGCTTTTCTCATCCACCCTTATTTTTGAGAGCCATTGCTGTGACTTGCAGGCAGGTCCCCAGCCAATTCCATGATCCATGTTTGTCTCTCCTTCCTGTGCTGTGTTGATCAAGAAGGACAGGGCTGCATAGAGAAGGAGGCACATAAATGGGAGGAAAATCTATAAAAATGAGCAGGCCAAACTCCATGCACATTGGTAGTCTACCAATCCCCATTCCCCATTGCCCCTCAAGATATAATCGCCCAGAAACATCAGATTCTATTTTTATAAGGCAAATCATGGTTTGTTTGGGTTAAAAAAATTAACTTCAGTTAAGTGCCATCGTTTATCTACATGCATGACATGGATGAGACAGCACACTAGTTTTGCTCATATTACTGTTTGTGTACCTGGAAACCAGGGACAACTGCACAGATATAGAAGTGATAAATGTAGAAGCTCTTCTACTTTAAATGCCTCTTTGAATTTTCCACTGCTCATGCAAAATTATTTCTGTCAATATTTTAATTTCAGTCGGGAAGGGTGGAATCAAAGAAAGAGTGACACCCAGGAAAATTGTTGTCAGCAAACTGATGACTACATACCATAATTAAGGAATAATGTAAAGAATGAAGAAGCTTGATATAAATGCTGTTTTATTTTTGTGAGTTTAGTGCTAAAGAATCAAGGATGAGAAGACATATTAAGAAATAAGTATTACAATATTCATCACTGTATACTATTGTAAGATGCATTACATACATAAATGGTCATTTCTGTAATCGTAAGAATATTAATGCAGCAGCTAATAAATAAAATAAGCACCAAAGGACAAGAATATGACCTTAAAATCCTTACTCAGCTGCCCTATTAACTTTCTGAACACCACTGAAAGTGTGTGTCAGCTGCTTAAATTAAAGGGAGAGTAATTAAAATTACACAAATAATAGGTGACTGGGGTCAGTCTCCATCACCCTATCTCCTATATTTCAGAGTATTTTACATTTTTTCCATCAATATGCAATCTTAATTTTCCTTACACATCTCTCAGGTACTCTTGGTTTAAAAACAACTTACCATAAGAAGCAGAGCTGTTGACTGATGGTCAGAGCACAGGTTTTGGGGCCATACTCTTAAATCCCCTCCCATAGTGTATCAGGTGAGTTGATTTCTCGGTATCTTTGAGTATCACCGTACTTTGTCATCTTTCTTTTTAAACAAGCACTTTTAGTAGGAAAAAAGGAAAAGAAGAAAGAAAAATCAGATCTATATTTCAGATCTATACCTAAGATCTCCTTTTCCATGAAGATGGCTTACATGCAGCAAACGAGCAAAAAAGTTATGCTCTTATACTCTTCTCTGGGACATTAAAAGTCACGCATAGAAAAGACAGTGCCTCAATAATAATTTAGACTTTTGTATTTTTACTGTAATAAGAGTAATAACAGTAATAATCAGAATAATAAAAGACTTGAAAAAGTGAGACTGGGAATTGAACTAGGCAAGACAAGAGAAACCCAAATGGCAGCAATATCTCCCCATAGTGTCCTGACCAGAATAGTTCTTTCCTCAGAAAACACAGAGGCTTCTCTTAATGCCAAAGCATTTTACAGTCTTTGCTAGAAGTCACTGCACAGGTACAAATTATTTAATAATAACCATGCTGACAACTTATAGGCATTCTAGTATTGTCTGTAAAAAAGGATTCTGAGGGCACGGTCTAAGCACAGCATCTAATGCATGTCTTCAGCGACTCTTGGAATGCAAGAAATAAGTGGAGCTATTTTGTGCTTTTAGTACTATGTATTGATAAGCTAAAGGTGGAAAGGTCTAATGTGGGTATCTCTCTCCTTGATGGGGACATTCTGCAGCCTGCAGAGGCAGGAGGAGGAGAGGGGAAGGGGCTTGCAGCTTTAGGGAGCCCAGTGCACAAACGGGTTTCACAGGTGCTCACGCCAGTTCTGTGCCCTTGCAAGGGCAGTACTGCCCAAAGCATCGGGCATGGGTCCAATCCCCTGCAATAACTGCATGGGTTCACAGAAAACATTAGGAGGGAATGAACAAACACTGGGACATGAAGCTATTATCATTGTTCGTGGTGTAAATAAGTATTTAAAGCCTTTGCAGTGACTTGTTAGAGCTAACAATGGATATTTGCCTAGTTTTACTGACCTCAATCCTACTAAACCTGCTTCATAGCCCCTTCTGCGTGATGAAGTCCCTTAATGTTTTATAAAATTCACTCTTCATTAAATAATCATAATTACTTTTCCAAATGATTTAGCAGAACTGAAAGTATTCAGTTTTCTTCCTCCGTAGTCCCACCTGTGCAGGCTCTAGGTCAACATTTTTTTTTGTTGAGGGGGTGCTGTGGTCTGGCTTAGATTTGTATGTGCTCATTAAGGCTCTGATTTCTGTGGGAACTCCAGAGACCTGTAGTGAAGTCCTGCTGTTATGGCTATTAGTGTTGTAGCTCTGGAGAGCCATCCAGGACATTTGCTGTATTAGTCCTGAGGGTAAGCCCAACTCTCTCATCTGGAAGAGGTATTCTGATCAATGGATGAATATGAATGATTCATAAAATGAGCCCTGGATAAGTAGAAAAGGGATTCTTCTATAATACTGTCATAGGAGTCAGAGAAATATGCGTGAACACAGTAGAAGCTGGCAGAATGGTCTTTAGCAGTCTCATATCTGCTCTCACAGACTACAGCTCTTGTATTTCTTCCTTGAGTTGCATCAGGCACAAGCTCACCCAAACTGGAAGTTTTGTCTCAGAAGTTACACAACAGCAAATCAGGGCATGCTAAAAAAAAAAATCAAACAAACAAATGCACAAACCAAACCCAAAAAAGGCACGTTGCCCCACAATATAACTGCTTTATACTTCATAGCTACTAAGTGGTCATAAATATCTCTAGCTCTGGTAAAATACAAGGGAGCATGGTGTATATATTTAACATACCAGTAATATTTACTATGTTTCCAAGGCTTTGGGCTATGGAAAAAATCTACTGAGACTGAAGATCTCCAACAGAGAGCAATGACGCATTTGGCACAAATAAGAACCAAAGAGATTAAGCCATTCTGCATCTCTCTCCCCTCCTTTCTGGCTCTGAAATTCTCCTTTACAAGTAGCTCCATAGAAATCTTACTCTGCATGATATTGAATTCGGATAGAATTCAGCTATGCCATTTAACCAGCTATTAGAGATGTTGGGGAGCCTTTCTCTTGAGAAAACTCAAGAAATGTACAATTCTGCCGCATGACAGTAGAGCACAGCAGTGGCTACATTATTCTCTTGCCAGAGCAAAGTAAATCTCCCTCCAAATCATGCCTTCTCCTCAGGAAAGAAGTGAGAGGCTAAAATACACTCCCTCCCCATACCTCATACCTTGCACAATGACAGCAATTCAGTATAGACTTGCTGCTGTGTAGGGTGGCTTCTTGCGAGCTGGGCCTTGGATGTGCATGCTTGGAGGTCACGCAGGGCCATCAGCATCCAGCTACCTTCTGCACAGCCGTTCTGTGTGGGGAAAGCCAGCAGCTCAATGGTAGGGCACTGACTCACAGAAGATCTATGGTTAGTTTTTTGCTCTACAGGTAAACTTTGGAAGCTTTCCTGAGTGTTTAAATCCTTTCTTCAGGAGGTTAAGGAGATGTAGTCAATTTATTCTTCAAATGTGATATATGGAGACTAAGTGAGCCAATCCAAAACAAGAAATAAGTATCTATCTATCTATCTACCTATCTCCTCACTTTTCCTTTATCCATCTGTTTTCCTTGTATTTTTGTCAGTTCTCAGTAAAACTGAAGACAGATGGGAAATGTAGTTTCTTACAAAGTCATTGCTGGTTAGAATGTCACTGAACTTGAAAAGACTTTATTGCAGTCCTCCAAGAAATTGTCTCTCTTCAATATTTTCCTAACCACCACCTTTTTGTGATGGCTGAATTTAGGAAGGAAATTCTCATTTTAAACAGTCTATTTTTACAGCAACTTATCAAACAGTGGCCTTTAGCTGTTGTTCTGTGACAGCCACTCTATTAAAATCCTGATGTAAACAAGTGGAGAAGGTGAACTAGAAGTGCAGATATTTGCACAGCATTACTGTCAGGTAAAATTTTAAAGATAGGTTTTATGAACCCATTATTTGCAGTCAAGGCTTTTGACTACAGCATCTGAAATCATTTAAGTAGACAAAGTGTTTTGTCAAAACATACTGCTGGGAGTCAGTATGTAGCTTCTTTTTCTGTAATTCAATTTGGTTCTGTTGTTTGCATGAAAGTGGTATATCTAGCTGGGCAGAAATAGTGGTGCTGTGTATGATCACAATATGGTGACTTTCCGGTGTAATTAACGTTAAATGCCTTTTGTTTTCATTTAGTGCTTAATGCATGCATAATTGCAGTGTACATACTGATCTACCAGGGAAGATGCTTGAGGGCATTTAAATACAAACAACAAAACCCCAAGATTTTCTAGTTCTCTTCTTAGGAGTGGGAGATGCACAAGAACATGTGCCTGCTTTAAAAGCATGAATCTCTGTGTCCTGTAAAGCTCTGCTTGACATAGCATTTGAAAGAGATGATCACTTTAAAGAGGCAGAGCTATTGCTGGTCTTTCAGCCCTGAGCCCCCTGCTCAAGGTGATGCTGAACAGGACTGCCCTGTGACAGGCTGGCTTGCTACGACCCTCTGAGCAGTTGTATAAAGGTAGCATCGTCAGAGCACGGTATGTACTAGCAAACCTTCCTCCACCCCAGAACACCACCCTGAGTGTGCTGAGATTGTCCGTGCATGAGGCACCTTTTGAAGAACATAGCCTAAAAGTTCACCAAATATTCACTTACTCACTTAAGGGACTTTCTGGTCTGCATGTTTCCAGCAACTCTACTTCACCCAGAGCAGCAGCAGGCATAGAACGTGATGCAGTGAGTTAATAGGAAGTTCAGTAAACCTGATACTGTTGGCTGGGGTTTTCCTGAGGTACCAAGCAGTACCATGGAGTTTATGTGGTCTGGCATCATTTCACATGAGATCAGCATTTTGGCCAAGCCACACCTTACAGTATTTTTTGTCTTCATTTTGAATGGAACCAGCACTTCCCAAATGTACTTTGAGAAAGTTGGGAAAAGATGGAATTGTAACAGTTCCAAATGTAACTTCCAAACATACTTCACTTAGCTACTACTGTCAACAGAAACACTGATGACAGGAGGAGGAGAAGGCATTTACCTCCTCACACAGTATTAACATACTACTTTGACGTATCTTGTGTACTATTGTATGTATACTATAGTTTGGGAATGTCTAACCAAATAAAACACATAGTGGACAGTACACTATAGTATGAAAGCTGCAGGACATGGGGACCAGATCTTCTCCATTAGCATATTGGCAGAACAGTAGTAGATAGATAGAGAAATCTGAGGAGATATGAGAAAAAGAAAGCATTTACCAGACAGTAGCAATGGTGAGTGTAAAGTGAGAAAGATAAGCAGCAAAAAAGTTGTCACATAAAAGGACAATGACTTGGTGCAGTAAGATTGTAAGTCTTTTAGTAGATCCTTTCCATCCAGCTCTTCCTTTCAGAACTTCATTTTGATCTGCTACACATCAAAGCCAGATGAATTGTGTAAAATGCTCAGGCATCCTTTGCCCAGACATAATCCTACAACTCTGCACATAAATCAGATCATTGAATTAGTTATTATATAGGGTAGGGATTGAGAAAGCTAACAAAAGAAAGAAAACCACAATCACTAATACATGTTACTAAGAGCTTGCCTACACAACCATGTAATACCATTGTAGCTGCATCAGTTAAGAAAGTGATTAGAACAGTTTTCTACTGTGTATGCAGTTTATTTGAAGATAATTCCCACCTTAGTGTAGCATCTCCCTGCAAAACTGGTGCTTTCATAGCAGTACACCCTGGACTAATATTGTAACAGGACTCCAAAAACCTCTTCCATGCATCACTTGAGCCACACAGCTGTAATTTTCATGTATTAGTAGTTCCACATTTCAGTCCAGTACTACCTTCCTTTCAAAATTAGTCCTGGTTGTACCATTTAATCTACATTGTTTTCTAAGCCAATTACTTGGAGCAGTGTCACTGGTGCTAGTATACCAGCCTCGAGTCCTGTTCTGCCACAGCTGCAAAAGGGGCACTGAAATGGCATCATACCAGCTCTGTTTGGCCCTGATCCAGCAAAGCACTTAAACACCTGTTCAACTTAAAGTATATGAGTAATCCCATAGAAGACAAGATGATAAATTCTTTGAACCAGTACCTGCTTAGATTCATACACTGTGAAAACAGAAGGGAACATCTAAACATCTTGTCTGACCTCCTGTATACCACAGGATTTCTTTGAATTCGGTCTTGCTCAGTCTTTCCTTTCTTTCAGGAAAAAAACACCCAACTCTAATGTTTAAATTTTCAGTGATGGAGGAACTACCACAGTTCTACCTAAATTGTTTTAACAATTAACAATCCTCACCAGGACAAATTTATACCTTTTTTCAATCAAGACCTTATGAGGTCCTTTGGATTCTCTGAATATTGTTATTTTTTATTAATCAGACTGAAGAGGTATATATTATCACATTTCTTTTTTGTATACATGCCTATAGACTGCAATTAAATCAGCCCTTAATTTTTACTTTGACAAATTGATAGGCAGTGGTCTCGGAGTTTCTCAATACGCAGCAGATTATTTGGCCTTTAATCATACTCCTGTCTCTTCTCAGACTCCTCTTGTATTGTTTTACAAGTCTGGTTTCTGGAATAAGACACAGTATTTCAGGAGAGGTCATTGCTCACCATAGAGGCAATAGAGATTCCTACTTATAGCCCCTTTTTTCCTCACCAGGGTAAGACAGAACCTTTTGGCTTCATGGTCACACTGAAATTTTACACAGAACCATTCTTCACCTGCCAATCCTTTCAGTGTAATTGTTTTCTAGGACAAGCCAATCTCCTTTAAGCACCCACACACATTCTTTGTTGTTCCTCGGTATATGACCTTACCTTCAGCGAAATGCATAGTTTGATTGTGCCCAACTAATGGTGCCCAAAGTACCCTATAACAGTTTTCATTATTCCTTCATCTCTTATTTATACGCTTTATTCACTGTCTTAGTGTTTTCTACAACTTACTGTGACTCTTTTCTTCCATATCATGAATTAAGATACCAAATATAGTAAGATTAACAACACACTAGAAACATCCATACTCAGCGGATGATCCAGCATTTCCAACTACATTTTGAGACCAATGTCATGTTTAACCCATTTAATAAGGACCATATTGATTTTGTAATACTCAGGTTTTGTAATAAAATATTGGGTGATATCAAATCAAAGCACTTCACATAAAAACTATCATTTCTCCCCATATATGTATAACATCCTGAAGTTTTCATCAAGAGATATCAAGTTATTCTGATGAGATCTAGGTTTCATTAACCCTTATTGATTGGCTTAAATTATGTCACTCTCCTTGCATAATGTTGCAATCTCAATATCACTCTATTATTTGCTTGTAATTTCTATATAAAATCATCCACATAGAGTTCCAAAATACAATTATTAATAATAATAATAATAATAATAATATAAGTTTGTGGTAGAAGTTTGGAGAACAAAGGGGATCCACTGTTGTGAAGAGAGAGCCCATGGGCTGAAGATCCACCTTGAGAACTTCTCAGAGGTAAGCAAAGGTTGAAAAGAAAAAACCCCAGAGGAAAAAAAGCTGTTGCTAAGGCAGAAAAGAAAGGATTAAAAAGGCTGTTTTTATAAAGAAGGAAAAAGGGAGAAGAGAGGAAAAAAATCAGTTATCAGAGATGCTTGGAAAGACTATAGTACAAAGCAGAGGGGGGTTGCTAGGGATGACAGAAGTATATTCAAGGTACTCCTAATGCTAAATAAAAGATTCCAGGTTGAAGGATGAGTGACAGAAAGCAGCACTCAGGAGCAAGGCACTAGCCTTGTGTAAGCACTGCTTCTGTATAACTAAATAGTAATGATAGTTAATCATGGGTTTACACAGGAAGAGCAGAAGTCTTAGCACATACAGAGTCTGATCTCATGAAATCTATCCATGTACATAAGTCTTTTCATCTAGCATTTCAGCCTCCTTTCATACACTTTACCCAGAGACAAACAGGAATGAATGACTGGTGCCATTGACAAACACAGGAAAATACTGGAAGTTGGCATGGTGAGGACATATTCAACTAAACCTGGTTTCTCTTTTCCCAGAAAAGAGTACTTAAGAAGGAAAAAAAAAAAGTAGTCTTTGGAGAAGGACAGTTTTAACAAGACCTTTTCTGCTTGCTCCATCCCCCTGTGAGGGTTCAGAGCACTGGAATTTCTGCAGGCCTCTGTTTGAAAATAAGGGGCTAATGAAAAGGTGTGTGCATGGCTTGCTACCCTAAACTAGTCCTCCTAGAATATCCTGGGATTTGCCAAAGCACTAAATGACGTTGACATAGAACACTTTAAGGGAAAAGTCACCTTTTATTCTTTGCTTTTCAGTATTTAGAAATGTAGCTTCAGTTTCCTTTGTGTTTTTTGTATAAAGGAAATTCATTTTGAATAGAGATGGGTCCATTTCTTTAGGTTTGATCTCAACGGATACTGAAGCTGGACTGCTGCGCCTTCCAACTCTGCAATTTCTGGGGAAAGAGAGGGCAGCCAGGTTTAGATGAAGAGGACAGAGGAATAGTAAAAAAAGAAATATTTAACATGGAGAATCTCAATTGCTGAGAAGAGCAGAGTCAATGTAAGGCCTAACTATTTCTATAAGGAGTAGGTACAATTAGAACTTTTGCTAACATGCTACACTGTCTCATTTATTTTCAAGTCAACCGAATTCCATGCTGTAGTGAAATTTCCTCACAGCCATTTTAACCCATGAATCTATTGTGTGCTTCACGAAGGTCAACCTGTTTAGATGTCCAGAGGCAGGCAGGACATTGCAGACAGTTCCAGGGAATGCATGCTGCTCGGTGGAGAACCGGGTCCTTGGAGATCACAGGTAAGCCTCATTTTGCATATATCAGCTCTGCCTTTGGATTTTTTTTAGTCATAATAGTTTTTCAAATACATGGTAGAAGCACAAAAAACCACTGCTGTTCAGGGAAGTTCTGCATGTGCTCAGACACCTTTTCTTTCTCTGCTTTGGATCTATTCCTTCCCCAGTGGTAAAGCATAGTGGGGAATCCTATGATGATAGAAGCAGTCGATACCTTTGTAAGAACAGAGAGCTGTCTTTAGCACATGTATGCCTTTAGTTCAATAAACAACCTAGGTCTGCACCTAATTTTCCACTGAAGGATCTAATACCAGCAGAGAACATTTGCAGCATGGTACAATGATAGTCTTTTTAGCTAGACATTTCCTTGACTATAGTGAGGCTTTTTTTCCTTCTAGCATGGAAGGGGGGGATTCTATCATCTGTGATTTAAACTAAGTAATACTTTTTTTTATAATGCAAATAATTTTCTACTAGGCTCAAATATTTGATACCTAAATAAAGAAAATAATTTAACCCACATTAAAAAAAAGGAAAAAAAAATTTAAAAAAAGAAAGAGAATAAGGAAAAGAAGACTTTGGGGATCAGATTCCTGGCATTATTAAATCAGCATAATAATTTTGGGAGCCACAGTTTGCAGGAATAGGCTATTTTTTTCTGGATACCCTCAGTCTAGTAGGTAACCTGCTGAGAAATTGCAACACAAATTCTGATGTTGTCCCAAGTGTCCCTGAGAAATTAAGATATGCCTAACTTTTTTTAAAATGGATGGTCTGTTTCTGGCTTTGTCTGTGCAGTTGTAAAAGTTTGGGAGAGAGCTACTCTTTTGTACCTAATGTTGAAATTCATCCTAAATGTCTTGCATTGTTATTACCTATTGACTGTGGTGAAGGAAAAGACATCTTAAGAAAATATGTTTCAATGACAGAGCAAAATAAACACTGGAACATATAACTGGTAACTCATTAAATAAGAAGTCCATGCTTTTATCTGGCTCTTCAAACACATTTTAGGCACTTCAACAAGATTAGAAAAACACTTTTATGCCAAAAAAGAAACTCCTTTAATCACTTCTCTTCTAAGAAGATACCTGCATGAAAAGAGAAGAATTAACCTCTCTGCTGCCACTACTCCTTTTACTGCAAAAAAGCATTTGTAACATTTCTAATCCATTTGGTTCTGTCAGATGGAAACAGCTATGTTTTCAGAAGCATTAATCATACAGGAAGATATTTTCAAGCATGTATCTTGCTGGGAAATTATTAGTATACACTAGACCATCATTAGTCTACTCTAATGGAACAGCAAGAGCCCCAGATTTCCCAAGTGCCAGAGACAAGACCAGTCTATCACGTTCTGTATGGTCCAAGACCACTTTTGCTTTTGTAGATTTATTTACCCTATTGCATTACAGAGAAGGGAAAAAACACTCAAAAACTTCTAGCCGCAACAATTTAGAGAGTAAATGAAAGCCAACAAGGAGAGAAGGGATGAACAAATAAGAGTCACCATCAGATGTGTGCATTCCACTGAACTAGGTACAAAATAGCTGCTGCAGTGTAAGATGACAAAATAATTAAATGATGTGGTCAAAACCAGAAGCAAAACAATATATATATATATATAAACATTGCAGCACTGGATACAACTCCTAAGGCTGAACTATCCCCATGAGTGCTTCTGTAAATACATCCTACAATATAACAAAGAAATGAGATCATACAGCTCTTGTGTTGTTTTGCTGGGACTCTCTTCAGGATCAGTTGAAAGCCTGAATGTCAAGCATGGGGAAAACCCTTTCACAGACTGGATCTCTCTGCCCCATTCCCCAGCCTTGAACCTGGCCAACACCAACCTCTTGCAGATGGAAGGTTCAGCTGTTGTGCTGCCTCTTTTCATTCCTCAGTCGAAAAAGAAGAGGTGCTGATGGGGGAAGGTGACTTCCTGTTTCAGCAAAGAGCATTCTGTTACAACCTCTGCTGCTCCCACCAGGTGGTCTTAATGTGGTCTTAGAAGATAAAGTACCTGTGTCTCTTATTTTTTATTTTTTTAGGTCCTGTTTGTGGAAACTGGTATAGATAAAATAAATAATGACCTCAGGACTATATCACATCTTTTCTGAAAGGGAAAAGCTCTTTTAAATTTTTCTCATCCTTTTGAAACTACTCTTGCTTTTCTTGCTCCCAAAATGCAGTGAAGACTACGTTTTAGTCTGCTCAGCCCCATCAGCACTGCCTTCACATCCCAGCAGGTATCCTGCTCATTTTTGGGTTTCTCCAGACAGTAGGTAAACTTCTGGATACTCTTCTGACTTATAACAGGTGTGTTTTTGATGTTTGCCTATAGGAACCTTAAACTTGAGGTCCTCCTATTATTTTGTCCAACAAGGCAAGGCATTGCAGTCGAGGGAGATGTTATTGTGGAAATGACAGAATATGTTCAAGGGCAGTGAATAAGTTCCCTTTCAATAAAAGCACACATTATGTCCAAGAACAGTCAAAAGGGTTAAAATACAATCTTTCCAGATAAGTTTCTAGCCATATCAGGCTCAAAAAGTCAAAAGATTTGAAAGCTATTAGTACTTCTGTAGATCATCCTCTTCCAGACACTCTTTTTTCTTTTTTTTCCCTTTAACTGACAGGTTGCAGTTAAAAATTAAAGTAAAAAGAGGCCCTCTTTTTGCTACATACTTTTAATGGAACTGAAGCCAAAATAAGTCAGACTAAATTATGGGAGTAAATGACCTCCCGGGAAGTATAATACCAAATTCCAAAGAACTGTAAAGAGTTTCCTTTGATCTTTTTAGCTTCACAGCCTGAAATTCAAAATCTGTATTTAATTTCAGATTGCATATGCCAGCTTTTAAGTTTCCTTTCTAACATGATATATCATTTTAAATGATAGGACACCTTTAACTTGTATTTCTTGAAAATGCTGACTATCCTTTCTTTATTCTTTTACACTATAAAAACAGATATAAATATTACTAATTGCAAAAATAATTTGGGGTTGGGTGCTGTAATGGATAAACCATTGACCTTCACTTAAGAGACTGTGCCTTCAAGCTCAACCTGAGTTTCTAAGTGAAATGACTTTGATCTGAGACACAAGTAACTTCAGTTCAATGCCCTAGAGGATATAGATCTAGAAAAAAGGACAAGCTGAGCACTTCACTATATATTCTTGTTACAATTTAGGAGGTAGACAAAGGATGCTATTTTTCAAATGTGGCATAAAGGGCCTATTTCTTTCTATGGCCACAGAGTCACATTGCAAGAACTGTGTTCCTAAACCAGAAATCTCAGAAGGCACAACAAGCTGTATTAGTTCTTGGCTAGAGAATTCTCTGACCTATGCACCTGAGCACAGACTTTAGATAGGGGCAGCTGGAATAATCTCCCTCTTGAGTCCAGAAGTGAGCCACAAAAGTCTTTATGCCTTATGCATTATGAAAGAAGCCACCTTTCTTGAGGAAAAGTAGGTTGTAGCAGGTTGGCTGGAAGCACAACATGCAAGAGCAGCTGCTAACCATTGAACTTATACTGGAAAAGCACTAGGAAAAGTGCTTACACACTATGTGTCGTTATGTGTCTGTCTCATGATCAGCCAAACAAAGGTATAAATACAGTCCAGAATTTTGCAATATAATAGTGTTCTGAACTGGATCCTGGGGGAATAATTTGTAATGCATAATTTATCTGCTGAATTTAGTTTCTTCTTCTACTAACAAAATTTCCATAAACTGGTCATGATTGCCTCACACATGTTATTTTTTAAATGGGGGGACTGATTGATAGAAATTCTCTCAGATTATTTGGAGTTATTTGAGCTACATAGAGATAGTTCCAACTGACTGGTTAAATTACATGGTTTTGTTTCACTTTCCTGATTATGAAAACCAACCAGTTAACCAATCCACCCCTGCCCCACAGCATTTCATATATGGGAATACCTGGTGTGAATGTAGCATTTTCTTTTCCATGAATAGACAAACACAGTAAGGTGCTCTGCATTTTCTGCAGTTTTGAAAGGGTGGAGCCTTTTTGGACTGTGTAAATGAAATGGTCTTGAAGCAAGAGCATGAACTTTCTGGGATCAATCACCACAGATTTTAATCCAACCCTTACTTCTTGTCACAGCTCACCCCAGACAGCAGTTACTGTTACCTTCCTTCTTCCTAGTGAATTGCTGACAAGTCATCCTGCTAGTCTCTGAAAAATAGAAGAGATCAAATTATACAAAATAATTTTGAAATCGTATAACTCAGAGAAAAATAGCAACAGCAACATTGGAACAGAACACTGAACTTAGTCAATGTAAAATTGGGTTGTGCCTAAATACTTTCACACACTGACAAGGTAAAACAGATTGATGTGCTTTGAGGTGGTGGTTGCTGATAAGAAATGCCATTTGGAAGCCTTTTTACTCCCAGCCAAAGCAGAAGCAATTAAAATATTTAGAAATAGTGTTCTCTTCCCCATCCAAGCAAGAAGTTCATCTGGGCTTCCTTAGCAGTAATCCTACCTGCCGTACTTCTGGAGAGAGAGGCAGACCAAAACCAGCACAACCCTGGAAACCCTCAGTGACAGGAGTTTGTACAAGTTGGAGAAAGTACAGTTAATATGTATACTATCCTGTGTGCTATTACTGGCTGCCCAACAGGTTCAGAAAAGAATATTGTTGCCTTTGGTTTATCTGTTTGCATAAATTTGACAGTTTTTCTGCTCATTCCTGCTCACTACAGTACTTTTTTTCCCCAAAGTTCTAACAAGTTAAATGGAACAATTAATTTAGGAAGAGATCTGAAAACAAAATTACCAATTCAAAACTAACTGTTCTCAAAGGATCAGGGTTGTCTGGGGCCAATAATCTCTTGGATCCCTCTAGGCCATCAACAAAGTTCTAAACTTTCTCAAAGTTTGGGATATTCAGGTCTCAGTTTTACCTTACCTTAACTCTGTAATGGATATTAAAATTTGTTGATTCAAGCTTTCTTATTTCTAATATTACAATACTAGTCAGCATTTACATAAAGGTTAATATTTACCCCAGCAGAAGCCAATTTATGTTTTTTAGTATTCTATGATTTTAAATGTTCTTCCTGAAAAAAAAGAAAAATACCCAAAGAAACAAACCAAACTAAACCTCTGATTTTTAGGAGAGAACTATGAAAAAGAAAATCCAGACTCAAGGTAGGTTAAGTGGTCAGTTAATTATGAAAGATATACATTTTTGTCTATTAATCCTGCACATGAAAGTTTCATTCCCATGTAAAAATGGGTGCAAATTCATTTCAAATGCAAAACCACATCTGTCTAACATTCCTGCACATAAGCATTTTCATGAGCTTGATTGGTAGTTTTATGACCAGCTGAGAGAAGGAAACTGAGCTGGGGATCAGAAAAGACTCCCAGTGAAAGTGCTGGTAGTCATTTAAAACTTGGGCAGACAAAGCATTCCAGAACACACTGAGGTTTTTAAGTGAAAGCAGAGGAGATAGAGAAAAATCACATTTAAATTGTCTGAACAAGCCCCCTGCTGAGAGAAAGGTGGAGGGATATTACATATATATAAATATATATGTATTAGCAGATCAACAGATTTGACACTATCATGCCTCAGTTCCCCAATGCATACACAGTTGTCTTACATCTGGTACTCAGGTGGTGCCTCACACTGAGATTGCACTGTTTTCTCCCAGAGCCACCAGGCTCCAAGACTGACGGAGAGATCATGATTTTTCATACTTTGTATTTACATTCTTAAATGAATAGCTACTGTGCTTTTAACAACAATAGGAAAACAATAGCAATAATGTTCTCCCCTATAGGTGAATCTATGTGTTATCAAAAATATTTTCTTTATGATTTTTTACACATTTATTTTTTGAACCATTGCAAAAGATCTTTGCCAAATTGGTAGATGATGACTCCACAGTGCTAAGCAATCTTAGGATCTTATTGGCAGCCAAGAAGTCTTTTGCTTTGGATTGCAGAGGCATCAAACACTTCGGAGCTGTAAAGAAACATGAAAGCATATTAACCACTATTTTCACCCTCGACTATTTCTCTCACATCCCTCAATTATTTTAAATTAAAGATTGGTAAATTCCTTCACTGTGAAGCATGTAGAATTTTACAGTTACATAATCTGATGCAGTGTCAGTCCATGACACTTTCATTATTCTGTTTTTTTCTGACATCGTTCTCGGTTTCATGTATGTAAATGAGGAGAAAGAACTGTCTCGTCTCCGATAGTTTCCAAGTTCCTTTGATCCTCCTTGGTGTGTAAGTGTGCATGTTTGTACACACACGGGCATGATGGGGTTCCCGGCTTGGCTGTGAGAGCTTTTAGGTGCTGAGATAATGCAAATAATAAAAAAATCAGAGTTGATTTATGTCCTTGTATGTGCGGGTGTCTAATTAGTATTCAAAAGGCATTACTTTCAGTTGGATGCAGGAATATATATTGTATGCCAAATACGTGATTCATACTGACTAATACAACATAAGTAATAGACTTGTTTATTTGCATTTAATTTAAAAGAAAAAGGTTTCTGTCCATCCCTCTTCAAGACTGCATCAAGCCGTCATCCCAGAAAAAAACCCCATACATGTTTATTGAAATGAGTTTAAAGGTAGGGTTTGATAAGTTGGAGGGCCATTCTTTCCTTGTAGAGCTAATGTATCTCCCATTACCATTAAATGATGTTATATGTGCATATTAAGGGAAGAATATTAGTGATTAATAACAACCCACATTTTCCAGTGTGCTGAACTTTTTCAGGAACCAGTGAAGGTCCTGAGAGCTGCCTAGTTTGGCTAAACCATACCTTAAATGAACATATGTTTTATAGCAGATCTTTAAATAAACCCAGCGGATTCGGTGAACCTTTCAAGGTCAGTCCAGTGTTAACTTTTGACATACAGCAATGTAGCTAAGTGTGCTTAAGAGTAAGGAAGGGTATTTATTTCAATGCTGGCAAACAGTGGTGGTTGGTCTGTCTGCAGCTCCCAAATTAGGCCATTTTAGCACTCAAAAGCACTGTGGATTTTCTTCCCCCCTTACTGGTTAATGATATTAACCAGTCATTTGTTCCTGAGAAAAGAAGGAAAAGGATGTGTGTTAGGCTCATAGTAACTTCAATTAGTTGTTAGCAAAAGATTTTATCCTGGTAGCAAAACCAGAAAAAAAATCTTTTAAATTAATTTGAAGATGCCTACATTTAGAGAATGGCATTGCTTTACAGGGCTATGCAAATGAGTCCAATTTAGCATCTTGTATTCAGCTGGAAACCATTGCTAAATGATCGGGATAGCCAGTCACAGATATTAAAATGAATTATATCTAATCTGAATTTTAGTCACGCTACATTAACTAATAGAAAGTTATTAACATTTCAAGAGAAAAAAAGCTTTTGCCTGCAAAATTAACAGTGGCTGAGATGTGACCTGTGAGCCATGCAGCCTGATCACTGTAATGACAGTGTAATGGCATATTTACATTAAAATCTCTGCAGCTAATATGTGATTCAGAATTGGACGTTAAGTCGAGGATTATTTAGTCTGGCCTGTTGGCCTTTCTCTAAGTAGTTTTTTTTTACTTCAATACAAATCTGAAACTTTTCATTTCATGACTATTTATGTGACTAGTTTCTATGGCTATGTCTCTCCATCTTTACATCAGCTGCTTTATATGGCCAGCTTACTCTTTCATTTTTCCCTTCCTTTTTCCAATATATTTATCATTTTTTGCGGGCATGTACAACTTCAAGAAACCCACATTAGTTGCAAGCCAGTCAGGAAAAGGGAAATGTTTTTCTACTTCATTTTTACTGCTAATTTGCTTCAAAAGGCAGTATGTTTTCATGTTTTCCTTCCTACGCTTTTTAAATATACAGCACCCTGGAAAAAATGGATAATTCAAAGCCATCTTTATCTCAAGAGAAGAAAATGTGTAATTATAAAGCTATTCACATCCTTACCAGGCAATGACAACCTGCTACAGTTTCTCCTGCTACCAGTTCATTTCTACCAAAGCAAAGGCTTGAAAGTTATGGACCTGATAATGTGGCAATTGTATAATCTATAGCATTTGTTAGATTTGTGGAATACTTGCATATATGAATTTGTTTCTTTCATTATTTAAAAGACACAGCAACATTTAATAAATGGAGAAAATGCAATGAAATTAAGAAGCTAACTGGATAAAGTTATAACTTTCATTTGATAATTAGAGCATTATTCAGAGAAGTCCAGTTTAAAGATGAGCTTGATTGGGCTTGCGTTGGTTATTTGTACAAAATAGGACATTGTCATAAAGTCTCAGACTCCAGCTGCACCTTCAGTGCTGTGAAAAAAGCTGGATACATTTTATTAATGCACCTTTTTTTGTAATTTTAATATTTTATTTAATTTTTGCATTAAATATGTGTTTCCTTGCCATTTTCTATCAATCTATAGGCAGATATTATTTTACTGTGGGAGATACTTTTTTATTTTTAATGAAAACTTAAATAAAATGCTAAAGCTAAAAGCTAAAAGCAGTAATTAATGACTAAAACCTTATACATTACAGATCTGTGTATGTATTTACACACAACTCCAGCAAATATATTAGTGCACAAGTTTTATTGAAAATAAGGAATAGAATTGTCCCATAATTAGGTCTTCAACATGACCAGTATTTCTACGAAATTTGCACTTGCTGTTCTTTAAATGAACAAGCAGAGCCCCATGTGACTCAACTTTTTCACTGGTTTGTTTTCTATTTACAAAGTGTGTTTGTTGTGCTTCTGCTTCAGCTTCAGCCTAGACATATGTCAATCACATAACAGTCATGATATAAATGCCATCTCACCTCCATTTCCCAATTAGAAAAAGAGAATTAATATAGGGACATCTGTTTGACTGACAACTATCTATGCAGATAGAGCTCTGCGCACAGATTTGGAATAAACACGGGTGCTTCGTTTTCTGCAAATGTACAGCTTCATCATGTTTCTGAAATCTTTATTATGATGCAGTTGTACAATAAATGCTGATTGAAGAAATAACTAGAAATTTGATCTGATATAACATCGTAATAAGCTTAACTTCATTTGATATTTCTGAAATCATGCCCTAACATCTGAATGTTCTGTGCAAAATGCACAGATAATACTGAGCTCAGAGCCAAAGATGCCCCCCTTCATGGTCCCAGGTGGACCACAGCTGCTTTAGGCCCCATGGCTGGAAGATTCTGATGGCAGTGGGACCAAAGCAGCTTCCCTGATATTATGGGGCTGCCACTGAGACTCTTCAAAGGCATCTATTTTTTTTCCTCTTATCATACTTTGGACATAGTCAAGTACATGGTGAAGCCGTGCCTACCCTGCAGCACTTTCTGCTGCCCTTTAGAGACAGATACCACTGCTGAAAATTAGACCAGCCCTCTAAAAATAATACCAGAGAATTAATCTTGGCTATACCTGTAAGACTGAGTTGACCCTTTTGCCCACAACCCTGTGTGAACACCACCACCCCCATTCCCCCTACCCCACTAGGGACCTGAAATGGTCTCTCAGTGTTGCATTTGGCTTTAAAAATGGTATCTTCCCAGTTTAATTAGGGTTCTTTTTTGTTTGTAGATCGCCTGTAACAATTGCTGTCATTCATATTACCAAGCTGAACATTTGCTGTGCAAGGGCCAGGACCATTTTTTACACTACCAGTGCAGCACATTTTTTATTTCTATAACTGCCTCAGTGGTATTGCTACATTTAAATTTAAAAGCCAGTTTAATTAGCTGGAAACACAAAGCATGTAAAAATGAAACCGCAAAATCTTTGATCTCCAGATTGACTAGCAGTATCTATGGAGAGTAGAGGAGGCTAGGAAGACAAGACAGAGAAGCGCCTAAACAGGAGTGAGCTGGAGACTCAAAGATAGGTTGGGTTGTTTGCCTATGCTAAGCATCTTCAAAGCTTTGAACAGGCAAATGGTGTGGCTTTAACAGCGGGTTTCATTATAAAATAGAATAAAAGTCAGGGATGCTGAGCTTATTTTTGAGAGAGGAGACTGGAAAGATAAAACCCCACTTAGTTAGGTCTGAAATGTTTTCAATGTTAAGTGGTTCTCAGAGGACCTCCCTAGAATGTGGTCTTCTGAACCTGCCAAGGCAGGTTGCTGGGAATTCAGCGGGCAAGAACAAGTGTCTCTCAGTAAGGTCCGTCTCCATCCTCAGAACCGCCCTTTGAAAGCAAAGGTTTTCAGGGGGTGCCAGTAATGGTGAGAAAATTTGTTTTGTCACAGAGGCAGGTCACTGGTGAGCCCCCCTCTTTAGGAAAATAAGTAGATTCCTATACTTCATTAACAAAAAATTCTCAGATGTCAAATGCTGATCTACCACTTACTGCTGATCCCCTGCCTACAAGATTCACTGCCAATAAACAAACTGCCATCAAAGGAATTCTGCTGAATATTTTGCTTGCTATTAGACAAGACCATACAACGATGAATGGTCATGAACTCACTGTTGTCTTTCAGGTGCTTCATTGCTCACATACCAAAAACATGCCAGGAGACATTGCTCTTTGCCTTCACTGTGGGTACAGAACGATTTGAAACTAGATTAGCTTTTGAGATGTGGCTTTAGCTATTTAGATAAGGGTATCTGCCTGCTTTGGTGACAAAATACTCAAGGAGGCTCACAAACAAGAGAGACATTGTGCTCCTTTCCAAAAACTGCATAGACCTCATCTATCTCCTTACTGTCAGCACTATCTGGGAAAGCTTGTTACTGAGCTTACTACATGAGACCTGATTTCTCTCCCCTGCACCTCCTTCAGTCACATCCTATGAAATTTGCAGAAGACATCATTCCACTGATGTCTTCTGAAGTGTTTTCGGTGTTATGTGATTTTTCAGATCCTACTGGGCTGTCCAAGTTGGAACTTAAACTCTGGTTTCCTACATTTTGGGATGGTCGTCTCAAATTGCACTGTTGGCTTCAGAAAATTTCCCAGATTCTTTTTTTTTTCTGAGAAATTTCCTTTCCATAAATCAGTGTTTCTTCACACAACCAAAAGGAGTGAAATATACAGACAGAGGGCTAGGGAGGGAAAGGGATGTAAAGAATTCCCAACTAACAAAAAGAAACAGTTCTACTACTGTCTTGAAATTTCTGTGATAGTTTGGGGAATCTGTCATCCAACGTTTTTAGGACATTACAGTTATCTTTATAAACTTTAATTTTGTGACAAGCTTGCTTTTCCATGGCTTGATTTTCAACACCAAAGAACTATCAATAAATGGATAAAATATCGATATAATGATACTGTGCTAACTGTGGTGCAGATAAAGCCAGGCTCTTCAAGCTTATCTGCAAAGAGATGCGATCTGAAGCTATCAAAAAGTCTTATTTTCATTAAATGGACTGAATCTTTAATGGAGCTCCTTTTAAACCACTTTTGCCTTTTGTAGGATACATTAAAGAACACACCTGAATTCTTTATTTACCACCCCCTCCCTTGCTGCTCTCCAAGGCCCCCTATGATATTCCTTTATTGATTATGGGGTTTCCCCACCATTTGTGACAGGCTCCATTCTCTGCCTGTGCATCTCTCCTTAAAGCATCTCCATGACTTTTCTGACATGATGCTGTACACATAAAGGAATCATTCTGAGAAGTCAAGCAAACAGCCTAAGCCTGTGAAGCAAATGATCTGCTCACCTTCCAGACCTTTGCTAAGTCTAATTCCCATTCTGAAGCCTACAAAATCTACAATACTCCAAAACAAAGCTTAAACAACCTGAAACTTTGGATTGCCACTAGCAGCCAAAACTAAGCAATACACGTACAACCCTATGTGCCTATGAACTGGCCTATGCTGTTATGAATGCTGAGCTGTCTTGTGCTTTTTTTTGCTTTTGGCTAGCTCCTCAGCTGCTTTGTCCACTAAGATTATAATTTCCTTCAAACATACTCTTTTACAGATTCTAGTATCATCAGTCCTTTCCCTGATTGCTGGCTCTTGTTGTCACATCAGTCATACATAAATAAATGGTAAATAATATGATCAGATGCTTTCCTTATCTTACATGAATCCTGCAATTTAGTTTTCTCTTGGTTGTTCCTTAATTCTGTTTTTCAGTGCTGACACTGAAAGGCTAGGCAAGGATATCATAGATTATTTGAGCTACATAACAGGGAGACTTTTCCCCTAAATCATGCAGCTGAGCAGATGGAAGTATCATAAGCATGTGGAAAAATAATTAATAATTTACATAGTACAAAATGCCTTATGACCATTGTGGACTAGCCTTATGGAAAAGAGAGGGATGCAGTGGTTAAAGAACTTGAAACTAAATGTCAGCAAGCTATTCACTTAACAAATAGCATCCTAATTCCTTCTTGGCTTTCTATGCTGTCACTGTAGCCACATAAAGGATAGCTCTACCCCCAAGAGATTATAATTTCTGTAGAAAACATGGGAATTCAAGTAAGAAAAGAGAAAGCTGAAAATAGCCTGGGAAAAAAAGCAGTCTTGTGCATGTTCTGTTCATCCCAGAATCATTGCTGGGATCTTCTCTTTCCTTTAGTCAGATGGGGAAGAAGAGGAGTCAGGAAACTTTCAAGCAATATAAGGACAAAAACCTTTTGTTACTGGGCCTCAGGTAGAAAGTGTCTGTTATAGCGAAGAGCTTGACCCCATAGAGCCATAGGAGAGAACGGAGACGAATGAGCCATCAAGCCATGTAATTGCCACCTCTGACAGACTCCTCAGCTGTGAAGAGTCCACAGAAACTGCCCCAGCCAGCAGGAACCACGTCCAACAAACTGAAGACTTAACAGGAAAAGCCCAACAGACAGATTAAAGTATGTGCCAAAAGATGGAAAAGACAGCAAAGACAGTGTGAAAATTCACTTATAGTCTGGAATAGTCCCCTGCCATGTTCCTGAGGAGGAAAGCCTCACCCCAAAACAGTTCCACCCACGAGTCTGAGTTCAGAAGATTATATATATTGCCTATAAAAACAAAGAACTTCCATACTTTGCTCCCTGCAATGCTCACTCTTACACTACCTCTAAAATCCTTTTCTCCAAACCTCCAAACTTCTGAGGACGAATCCTCACAACAGTCTCTGGTTCACCATCTGGGTCATGCGTCATTTCCCCTCTGCCTGTACAAAACATCTGTAGGTCATAGTTAGACCAAGATCTTGGCTGTTCAATAAACACAGCCCAGTTCTTTGATTGGTTCATCCTTCTGAACGGGTGCATGGAAGTGACCAAAATTCACTTAGGACACGTTGTATGCTTGAATGTTAAAATCAGCAAGCTTACCATTGTCATTAATGTAACATAAAGATTCTAATGGTCTGTTGGCATAATCATAATACGACTGACTTGGAAGCACAAGATAAAGAATTAGATAACATAAAATAAAACTAAATAAAATAGTGCCTCCTCTAATTCTTGAATAAATTCCTATTCGTCCCACATGGTATAATTTAGATATGCATTTGCAAACTGTATTGATCAGCTATGTATCTCATACCTTATTTATTTTTTCTGGTATTAAATTTAGGCCATTCCTAGTGTTGCTGGGCAGGCAACGCCAGTGATTACAAACTTTTGAGCTTAAAATTTCTTTAAAAATACAGTTTGACTTTGACCTTTACAAGGACACTTCATGTAAAACTAACTCACTTACAAACATTTCAGTCCTAAAATGTTAATGCACTACAAGGTTAATTGCTCTTATTAATCCATTAAACAAGAACCGTATGCCCTTTCTTATATTAACCATTATTTACTTATTTCATTCTTACGTCCAAAGTCCAAAAGCTCTTATCTTTGCTACAAAAACTAACAAAATGTTAGTTAGATAGATCTCACAAAACTTCAACTGGTTTCTATTTGTGTGCCTTCATTAGTACTAAAAGTCTTGGTATAAAAAAAAAACATGTGGCAAACAGGGTGGTCAGCAGTTTTTTGAGATCACTTGCTGGAGCAGTTCAAGTCAAAGAGGCTAACATATCTCTTCTTTAGTTAAAAAAAAATATTTCTTTTTTTTTCCCTTGCCTGTGATTTGAGAACAAGAGAGGAGATTTTTATGTGCATATGTAGCAATGGTAAGCAGCTGTAAAAACCTCCCACCCTAAAGATTGATGAATATATGTTTCGTTAACACCAGCACATCTGAAAGACATTTGACACTCTCGAAGGCCAACTATGGTTCTTTAAAATGCCTCAGATGAAATGCCTCATAATATGGCCTTTAATGGCCATCTTAGGAGCCTCTAGTGCCTTCTCCATTTAAAAATTTATAAAACCTTAGCTTCTGAATATACCTGACCACAGTCTAAATGCTTATTTTGCTAGGATATTTGGAACTATACTTTCATGAGCAGATGTGAGTTCTGCACCAGAAACATTTGAAAAGCCTTTCTGAAATCTTTTTTAATTCCTCCATCCTGTTTATACTGTTTTTCTATTTGTGACTTTAAAGACTCACCACAACCTATGACTATCAAACAATAGATAACCACAGAGCAAATAGTTCGCGGCCATCCCATGCCATTTTCATTGAATGGCCGTTAACAATGAGCCCATCTGTAAGGTTCAACATCTGTTTGTGGATGTAGTGCAAAGAAATCCAGAAGCTGAACCAAGTGGATAACCATTTTCTACGAATAATGTTTTCTGAGTGTTTCTAGCTCTGACACAGGCCTGGATGGAGGCCATCCACCCAAGGCTTTTAAAGAAAGAGCTCTCCTTCAACAGGGCACCTATCAGTGGTACGGGTGGAGGGCCCTACAGGATGCTTGTCTCACACCCCTGGAGAAAAGATTGGCCTCCACTAATACATGTGGTAGCACTGAGGGCAGGCAGGCAGGTTTCCATGCAGACTCAGGTAAGCTCAAAGGCTTTTGTCCATTCAGAATGAAAAGTACATTGTACTTGACAATAAACCTGCCATTTGAAACCTCAGGGGTTTTAATCTTATAAATAATAGAGTTCAGGGAAGAAGGGTTTGCAAGTCTGCATAGCGCTGCCTGGAATTCAGATTTATGTAATGCACTCATAGGAACATGGTGCTGAAATGCATGCAAGTGTTAGGGCATTTGAGATTCAAAGCCTATATTGCACAAAAATATGCAATGCAACACTAATATTTCTCTCTGTTACGCTATTTCCCCAGCTGCTATGAGAACATCCATCACTCAATGGCAGGTCAGAGCTATCCAGTCCACTGCATGCACTGACATAGCTTTTTACTTTCTGCTGAAGATCCTGTTAACAAGCATGATGTCCACAGCAGAGGAAACTATTTGAAATCTGTAAAGTGAACCAAAGAAGGTGCACATTACTAACCACATACAATAAAATCCTTTTCACTCATTAGGACTGATAGCAACTCTTTCTTTGCCAGCCTACATATTTTGAGAAAATTAGAAAAGCAGGATTACTATCCTTCTTGTATTGAACAAGGGTTTGAAAAGATTAAGTTTATAAAGTATACAGAAAAAGCTATGGTTTAGACATATAATAACAAAGGGTATGAATTTTGAATTATAGTTCTTCGGGTGTCAAGAGAAAAGTTGCAGTAGTTCTACTGCAAAATGAATTCATCCCTCAAATGCATTCAGGCATCAAAGATAATTCCTACTGTTTTAGGATGTTACAAATTTATGTGAAAAACTGAGCAGCATTCAAAAAAAATCTGTTAACCACATTGTGGGATATCTTTGTCTGGCAAGTGCATTCAGAAAATTGAGAGCATTTCTTTAGCACTTTCCACTTTAAAAATCCAGAATATTAAAATGGCAAGCATGAAGCTAACTGTCAGCCCATGCAGTTTCACTGTGGGGAGGTTATCACATGCAGCTTTGCTGCGTTATTCATTGCTTGCAGCTCTTCCAATCAGATAACCTTAACAAACATGGTGCTATCAATTGCCAGATGTGGTACATGCTATGCAGCGTCTAGTTTCTGATGGACTAAAATGGATCTGAGAATTCTTCTCTTTATGTTATCAACCATCAGTCACACTATGAGATTCACAAGGAGTATCTGGAAGTGCTGTCAAGTGCCAATTAGTGATGTTGCTGACCCAAAAGATAAAGAAGACTGTAGAAGAAGCAGCCCAGTATAATTCTCCACTCTAGTGTCCTTAAAGTGGACTATCGTTTATGAATGTACTCCTGCAGATGAAAGGGAAATAGGAGGTCAGTGGTTCCTGTCTTCAACAATCTTCTGCAATCTTCTCATAATGAATTGTAAATAGTATCACTATCAACCTGCTCTTCCTGCACTGAAAAGCAGTGCAAATGGCTCAGCAAAGCCAAACACTGATAATATTGTTTCTGAGGACACAGAGCTGAAGGCCACACTCTGTCCTCTGCGTGACACACCATGTATGGGTCTGCATGGCTGGAGCCCACCCTGGGCTCCAGCGGTGCCCTTCCTGCCTTGCCACATCCCCTCACTTCCCCGTGGCTGTGGGGTACGTTCACACCACACAGCTGCTGGGCTGGAAACCTGAGCCCTTCATCATTTGAAGACAATCTGAAGATTGATGAACAATCAATGGAAACGTCTTCCTCCTTCTCAGAGCAATTCTCAGCACAATCTGGCAAACTGTCATTATCACTTAATACAGTTTTATCACAAGGTGTTCCTGCTTTCAGAACTGCAAATGATTTTTACAAGGTCAAAAGCAGAATATCGTGCCCAGGTGTTCACCATCTTGAACTGTAGAATAAAAACGCCTTCTTAAAAAGGCAACATCGCTCTGCTGTGCAGAGAATACCTGACAAATTTGAATTTGAAGAGACCAGCCTATGTGCAGACCTTTCCATCTAAGGGTTACAGTATCCAGTAGTCAGTGTAGATACAATGCATTATTAATTAGCATATACAAATCCTATTTATATTAAAAAAGCTTGCTTAGTGAAGGAGACATAACTCCTGTTATTACCATCCCAAATAGCAGAAAACAAATATTGTATACAGAGCTAATAAAAATACCAAATAAAAGCAACAGGTTTGGAGTGTATTTGTAGTCTACACACATTTTTTTGACATGGGACCACTATTTTTAATGGTAAATTATGTACGCTAACAGAATTTTTCTGAGTGTACTCATGTACCTGAATGGCATAGTTCTGAAAGAGCAGTGCTGGAGAGACATCCTATGGATCTATGATACTTAGCTACACAGCTATTGTATATGCAATAGGTCTGTGACTTCTTAAAATATACATGCATGGAGGGGGTACAAAATTAGTTCAGAGCTGCCTGGGTAAGCATAAGAGGGTACAGGGCTCTCCTTCACACCACAAAGCCCCCAAACAGTCTGCTGTCAAAACAGCAATGTACAGTCACGCTCCAGAGTCCACTGAAGTTGTGACATCTCTCCACTACCACTCCGGATCAAATACCACTGAAAGCAGATGTTACATAAACATTGAACAAAGCTGAAAAAATTTTGAGCTTATTCATGTATTAGATTCTATGAGAACACAATGGAAATCTGTCAGTAATGCAGGAAAGACCAGATCAAGCTGGCAAACTATCTCCCTGTGTCATAATTTAGCATACGAGCAGAACTGTTCCCTGGAAGGTGCCCGACAATTAGAGGACAAGTCACAACAACAAAGGCATTCCTAACCAGTGTGAACATTTATCAAGGTATGGAAACAATTTACAATGTTTTCAGAACCATGGTTCAGGTCAGTTCATTTTTATACTCTCCCATATGGTTCTGCTCCTTCTATTTCCAGAGTGAACCCTATTTACCTGGATGGTTACTGTAGAAAATATATTGTTTGCAGAGAAAGTGAGAGTCATCAATAAAGAAAACTTCTCAAGATAGGTATATTGAGTATGTGTATTGGTTTGATCTGACAAGGGAAGAAAATGGCAAACAACTTGTTTTCTACTTGAGAGGTACCTGAGAGCAGAGCACCGGTCAGATGCTGTATTGTGCCTTCCGGAGGCTCAGCAATAAAGTACTGTTTGGGTGGAGAGAGCAAATAAAAGTGGCTTTCAGCCACATTTTTGCCTTTATGAAACAGAGCCTGCCAACAGATTAAATAGCATTTGCACCACATTTTCACTTCCCCCCAACACTGCAAAGAGAAAAGATCAGTTCAGCCCTTCCACGCATAATTGGCAGTGTGGACCATGTCAGGTGGTCATGGCTCTGCTGTCCCCTAACATAAAGGCAGAAAGGTTATATGCAGTTAACAACAAAATCTCTATGCCACACCCTTATGGGTCTGGGCTTCCCTCACCACAAATGAACTGCAAGTCATCCCTTCACAGAGGCTTTCACCCCGCTCAGTCCTAGCAAAGCAACATTCCTCTTGTTCCTAAGCATAGACCCCACAAAAAACACTATACCTTTTACAGTCATCCTTGGGAAGCTAATTGCCTTCCATGGTAAAGTTCAGGAAGCCTAAACACAGGGTAATGACTGATCCAGCTCTATGCTAGACTAATATAGGGCATTCAAAGAGCTTAGAAAATGGGGTATTTTTTTTCCCTAACAAATCATGCAGTATGTTGTCCATACTGACGTGACACATTAGGCTGCGGTTTCAAGCTTTTGGAAGGCAACCATGGAAGACAGAAACAAAGTTTATGATGCCAGGATAGATTTATACTGGCTAACTTGCATGAAACTGGCACAAACCCCTAAATATTAGCCTATGATTTTTGCAGAAAAGCAGGACTTTGGTGTGTTATAGAGCTTTCATTGATAGTAACTACAATGGATTAATCTTAGACAGGGAACTACAGTATTTAGTTAAAGATGGAAAGGAATAATAGTTTAGCACCTCTTTCAGAAAAGGTGAAGTTCAATGCAAATGGAGAATGTCTTCTCCATGAAGCTGCACTGAAAAATACTTTTGCATTCATGTGACATTGAGAAACAAATGACAAAGAATTTTCCATTAATAATTTAATTTGGGGGCCAGAGGGCCATCAATAACATCATAAGCATATAACATGGAGCCAAGTTTATCCCTGAGATAAGCAATCACAGTAGAGTTTCTTACAGCATGTTTGAATTTGAGTCTATGGAATGCAAAATTTCAAAAAACATAAATAACCAGTAGGGACAGCTGCCAACACACCTCATACCATCATGCCTTTATGCTAAATACTTAAAGTGCAGAAAAATGAAGTGGTAGAACTGGAAAGTAGAGTATTACCAGAAGTTGCTGAACATCTCCATTTCCCATCTATATTAAAAGAAGACACATAACAGCAGTCAGTTATCATCTGGCAGGATCATTATAGCATTAAAATTCAGCCCTGATGGCTAGAACCAAAACCACATTCAAGAGCTGTGATTTTTGAGGAAAATTTAGCCATCCAAGTTGAAGATCCATGTTCCTTTTGTGGCACACATTTACCACTGAAAACAAGGACTTTTAGCAGAAATTATGTTGACTTGAGGTAATGTTCAAATCTGCTAGGAAATGATGAAGAGAGGCTAATAATCCAAAATCATATTTCCTATAGGACTAAGATATGCACACAGAGCCTTCAGTTAAGCATTAAAGATGTAACTCATTCACATTCAGCAAAACCGTCTGACTCATAGGCGCTTTCTTCCTTGAGGGCCGGACAACTGGATTACTCTTTATTTTTTAAAGATGGATGGCGGTGATGCTGCTGCTCATCTTTTATAGCAGTGGTTAAAGCACTCACCCAGAAACTGGTGAGCTGACTATGGTTCAGTGATCTCAGTGTGACGGGGTTCAAATCTACAGCTCCAGCTTAGTCTCTGACTACCAAGTTAAGCTACAATTGCTGGAGATTTGGGGAAGGAGGGCAGAGAAGGGAAAAGAGAGGGGGTGTCTGCTTCCTGCTGAAGCTGCATGGATGTTCAGCAAAGGATGCAAGATTTACAGGGCCAGAAAGAAAGAGAGAATTAGAAAAAAAGGGGCTTGACTCTAGCCTAAACATGAGGGCTTCCTCTGGGAGAAAAAAAGAGCCATCCTCTTCAATGTTTTTAATGTTGCTAATTAATTTAGTTTTAAACAAGATTTTACGGTCATGTTTTCATATATGTGAAATGGAAACACTCTTTGATTCATTTATAAAATTTAATGAAGAGGTCTGTTTGCAGTAAATGCCTGATGAAAGGCAGCGGTGGGATGTGGAGCCACGTGCTGCTCTGGGTGACGCGCTGCCCAGCACAGTCACCCCAAGAGCCGCCTGCGTCACCGCCTGCACAGAGCAGCCACATTGTCCCTGTGCCCCAGGAGGGAGCACATGAGCCAGGTGGGGATGTGCTTTTGGGCTGCAGTCCCCCACAGGCGATTTGCTATCTTTCTGCCAGCTGAAGGACACCTGTGATGCAGGATGCCTTGAGACTAGGGGGCTATGCAGCTGCACTGGTACCAAGTGCTGGCCCTGAATACTAAGCTTTGTCACTAAAGAGGGCATAGAAGTAGCTGGTATAAAAGAAAACTAGCAGTGGAGCAAGGACAAAGGGAATGAAATTGTAAGAGGGTACTCACAGGAGCGACCGAAATCAGCTGCTTGCTGAAGGTGGTCTTCACTGGGAAGAGGAACTTGGTGCAAGTCTCCTCTCACACTGCTGCCTGCACATACTTGACTGCGGACAGCAACAGGATTGAACAAGTGTAAATGAAAGGAAATCCAGAAGCAGGCAAATTACAGCATGTCATTTGGGTGGTCTCTTAAAGCAGGATAAAGCCTAATGAGATTGGTGTCTTGTACACTTTTCAGTGCATTAATCGCTGTTTTGTTTCGATTGCTCCCAAATTCATTCACCAGTCAGGTTACAATTATCATTGCCCTTAAAAGAACCTCTTAATTCCTCACTATTGTTCAGTCAGGCACTTTAGTCAGTCACTATTTGGGGCAAGCGTTAGCGATGTCACAGGTTTACTGATTTCCTTTTTAATTTAATCTCTATTTTATTTAATCCTAAAGAGTTTGGAGATCAGGAGCTATGCAAAGAATTGCCTTTTTGTGAAAAGTTTGCTTTGGTTGGCTGTCAGTGAATTTGTAGCCACAGCAAAGGCTTTGATACACCAGGGAGAAAATCATGCTTTTACCTAATCTAACCAAACCAACCTTGTTCAGATTGATTCAGTTTCCAGCCTTGGCTCTGACCTCACCCTTACCCTCAATCCTGCCTCACTTTCACACTGAGTATTGTATACAGCCTCTATTTTCTCCCTGCATAGCTTTCCCCCCACCCCCCCCAACTCAACATCTATGTTCTACTCATCAACCATTGCTTTAGAAATCTTCAGGCTGGATGGGCAGGCATGCAATACTGGCAGGTGGTGTAGCTGTTAGGCAGCCTTGTGTATCACAAGAGATCTGATACTATCAAATTTCTTTTCCCCCAAAGACTAAAGAGAGCAAGCCTTTGTAAGCATGCAGGAGGGGGATGAAAACAGTTTGTCTCCTGAGCAGCCAGCCTTTGTCATTTTACAAATGAAATCACTTTGGAAATTTAGAGAATTAATATCATAATGAAGACGGGAGTACCCATTAGGGTGGTCTAATGTTGCTCTGGAGATATATGATGGATGTCCAGTTGCTGTAAGCCCTTATTTGCAGAGAGTCACCTCTGTAGTTGCCATTATTAGGAAGATGTCTGAAGCAGAGGATCAGACACAACCATTGCAAGATGAGATAGTGTTTGACTGGTTTCCAGGGAACCGAAGGATACAGCCTTAGTTGTACCTGTCACTATGGCTCCCAGCTTTTTTCCCCCCTTAATGTCTTTTTTAGCTGTAGGAAGTTTCTCTTTAAAGATTCACTGCTTCTCTAATAGCACAAAAAGCAGTAATAGAACATAAAAAATGTTACCTGGATTGCAAAAAAGCTTCCATTTATTGAAAAACAATTGGTATAATTAATCATCAAAGGATTGCAATATGCTGCATTAGTTAGCTTTTGCAAATAAAGATAACCACAAGATCTAACCTGTGGTGTATTACTTGCAATAACTGGAAATATTCACCTGCTGTGTCCACTTCTGGAGATACCTATCACACTGTCAGAGCAGTGATGCTGTGATTGCCATTCCTGGAAACACAGCCTCAAGAAAGTAGTACTTCCAGGAATTATCTTAATGGGCAATTGAATCACCATTTCTAGCACTCCAGCATCTTTCCCAGAAGGACAGTTTTCCACAGGCAATGATTCCAGTTAGAAGAAAACGTGGATATCCAAACTCCAATTCTTATCCCTTCCTGACTGGTTTGCAGAGAACAGAAGGTTTATGCAGATCTTAAAATTATGGAGAAAGGCACCTAGGACATGTGAGGCTGGAAGGTATTCAGTACAGTGATTTTGCCTGCACTTCATTTTATAGTAGCTATTCTACCCAGGTCATTTATTTTCTTCCAATTATCTGTGTTCCTTTAATAATTCTCTACTGGTCACTAACATTGCTGCTTTGTTGCGTTATTTCCTGGGAAGCTCAGTCGCTGGTGTAAGTTGTCGTAGCTGCAATGTCTTCCATGAGGATTTACACCAGGGCAGTGTCTGTGTTTTAAGAAAATCAGGTTAAATTCACTAATGTCTAGACTTTTTTCCAGCTATGGGGGCATGCAAGGCAGCTTGTTGTTGCTAGCCTTTTCAAATAAATGTGACATGATGGGTCCACACTTTGCTCTCTATATAATCAGTACTGATTTGGGGGAATAATCAGTGGTAAATAAAAATGAGTGCTGCTGAAATACCCTTTGTGTGTGTTCTCATGAATTACTCATGAAACAGGGGTTACAAATTTCTGCCCCGATACCCAGTAATGGATCTGTACTGCCTTTATTTTTTTTAATATATAGTGTGGGGCTGTGTTTGGTTTTTGGTTTTGTGGGTTGGGTTGTTTTGGGTTTTTTTTGCAAAATTCTATTTCTTTCCCCTAAATCTTCAGTTTAGTGGCCAGATTCACCTTGGTGGGAGCAAATGCAACTCTATCGATAGCAACGGAATTGTGTCTGCATATGTCAGCGATGAATTTGGCCCCATATTTATTGGAAATACCTGGGCTGTTGTGATATGATGTGGTAAATCATGCTGAGAGCAAATCAAACAGACAGGCTGTGGCTGCATCACTATTTCATACAACTCAGGTCATAATGGACAGGACAATGCTGTACTGTGAAATTCAGTGCTAAGGAAAATACAGTCTTTCTAACCTTTTATGAAAATACTTCTCATCCTTCAAAGGACAATTTAGGCAACGTGACCACTGCTGGAACCAGTGCAGAAGCATTTAAAAGGCAAATAGAAAAACACCATTGCCCAGGAGGAGAACGAGCATCCGTAGATATTCCCATGCTTTTGCTATTCCAAAATTCCCATCAACTGTTGCATACACCCTCCAGAAATAAAGCTATTCACTCTCACTACAGCAAATGAAAACGATGCAACATGCCAGTCTTCAAGCCCAGCAAACTATAAATGTAATATCAGACAGAGAAGAGCTAATGAAAACAATCACATTAAACATAGCTCTTCAGTGCTTGGTGCTCAATAAGTGAGCAGCAGGCTTTCTCTGTCTAGCTTACAGAAAACAGGAGGTAGCAGTTTGCAAGGAGCAGCGTTTTAATATGATTGGACTATAACAGACAATCTATTTACAGCATGCTCTGGGGAGCTTATAAACAAATGTTGAGTAATTTCAGCCAGCAGTAATTACCCTTGCAGCTGACAAGGATAGCATGATACTTTCTCCTTCACCTTCAGCCCAGTCCAGAAGGCACTGTACACAATGGCACTTCTAATTATTTCTGCATTTCTATGGCTAAAGACCAAAGTGTGTTATTAGAGAACATTTTAGAAGCTTTTTAAAAGCTTGTTTATTGGGACAATTAAAAGTCATCACTATGACAGCAAATAAAAGGTTCCATTCCTAGGCACGCTGTTGCAGCCGGGGTTTTGCCTGCTTACCTTGTAAGCCTTGTCTACATGAGGCAAAATTTACAGCCACCCCTCACCGCTGCTGATATCAGTTCAGCGGCATCCGTGCTAGCAAGGTGGGCAACCCTCAGGTATACAGAGAATGGGACTTTATAAATATCGTATTATCTAACCCTGCTTAGAGCACATTGAATAAACATAGTACTTAAAATGCTGTTCACTCATCTTCTCTCGAGCTCCCAACGCAGCCAAAGGTAGTGGGGGTGAAGCCGTTGTAGCAGCGAGGAGATATTTTTGCAGAGCGCGTGTGCTGCGGACAAGGCTTCAGACAACGTGGCTTTTTGTCTTCTGTTGAAATAAAATAAAAAGCAAGTTCTAAAACATCCATTAACACTTAATTACCGGTGAAATACATTGGCTTGGATTTTTTTCTCCCGGGCACTGGACACACAAATGGGTTAATTCTGGGCTGGATGCAGCTGCCGCAAGCGAGTCAGCAGGAAGGTAGGTAGGGGCAGAGGGGAAGGGAGACCCGGGCTGTGGTGGGAGAGGGGCCAGGGGACCGGGGTACTGCCCTCTGCATCCTCCCTTTGCTGGCGATAAGCCCCTTCCTCTCGCCTTGGCTACGCGAAGGCAAGCCGAGCTCTTTTCCTTCCCCCCAATCACCAGCACCTGCTGCAACACCTCGAAAGCCCTCTCCCCGCCGTTCCAGATTACCCCCAGAGCAGTCAGGCTACATTTGCCATCATTTCACACGCCCGCCTTCCGCGGCACAGCCCGCCGGCCCCTCAGGCGCCCGCCGGCCCCTCAGGCGCCCGCCGGCGGGCACAGGCCCCGCGGCACGGCCCGCTGCCGGCCCTGCCCGGCCGCGCCTGCCGGCGCGGGCGCCCGAGCCCGCTCCTCTGGGAGCTGCCGGGAGCAAGCGCTGGGGGACTTCCCCTGCCAGGCGCGGGTTCCCCGCCGGTGCCGTTCTGAGGGGTAGCCGCTTTTGGTCAGCAGCTCACGGGCGGGTACCACAGAAACGAACGCTCGTCCGCCCCGCCCGGTTCTCTGACGGCAGCCGAGGCACCGAGAGGAGGGTCTCCGGCCTCGGGGAGACCTCGAGAGGCTGCGCCGCCGGGAACAGTCTTATTTGGCCCCAAGCAACGGGGTTTTTTCCAGTTATGTCACACAAACTTCTCGATTTTGTGTTCACACTGTGTGAATTACAGTTTACCATGAAAAACACTACAGCTATTTCCAAAGAGTAGTTTTAAACATGTACAAACCGCTACTAGGGGGGAGGCCGGGCATCATCGCAGGGACCGCCGTAGGCAGTGATAATTGACAAAATGGTTGAGTCGCAAGGCTGTGCACCGCTTTTATTTAACATTGTCATACAGTCCTATATGAGCCAAACTATCCAAAAGTAATTGGGAGAGGCAGTAAACTGTGATGTGTGCTGGTTTGCAAACACCATGGACGGTTTGGCGCTCGCTGAGCTCCCATCCGCCTCAGTAAATTCAGTTCAGACTCCTGCTATAGGAATTGACAGCAGATATCTAATCCCCAAAAGTGGATTATTTACATTTTTTGATACGTTACATTGCATTACATCCTGTCATGTTGCATCTCATCACAGGCAGATATAATATCGCATAACATGATGTGACATGATGACAGACGTCAGAAATGTTTTTTGTTGTTTTGGGTTTTTTCAAGATTTTATATCTAGTATCCAAAATATTTCTGAGTGATTTCTAGAAAGGTTGAGTAGATAAAGTGAGTGCTTGGATTACATGTTCCGCTGGCAGCTGCTGCACTGCCTCTCCCATGCATTGTTTTAAATCGAGCGCCTTGTTTTGCAGTTTCAGGAAACCTCGGCAATGCAATTTTGCACACACTTTGCAGATATTTTTAAAAGATTCATTAGGAGGGAAATCAGGAGAACACATGTTCAATAACAGCATAAACTGACAACAGCTGCTGCAAATTACCTTGGCTGAAAGGAAACCCCAGAAATGCATTGCAAACTTTAACAATGTACTCTAGCTGTTGATTGCTCACACCGTCGCTTGCTACTCATTTCTGAGACACAGTTGGTGGAGGAACATTAATTTGTCCTTGTTCTTGAGACTGGCAGGTGTCACTTTGCCCAGTGTGGGACGTGAGTGACAGATATTTTGCAGCTGATGAAATGAGAATGCAGAAATTCAAGAGTGCCTCTGGGATTTCACTGGTCATTTGTGGCCAGCACAAGGGCAGGGCCCGCTGCTTTGCTGATGCAGGACTGGCTGATGTTGCTGTTGCTGCAGGCTGCTGCAGATTCACACCATTTTAAATAATATTTGTATTATGAAGCTCTTCACACACACACACACACACACTTGATGGTATTGTGTGCTTCGCTTCTTTCTAGGCTGATCCTGTCTGGGAAATTGTTTTAACTGGTTTTGTTTTTTTTTTTCTCCTTGTCGTATGCTCAAGTCCTTCTCAAAAGGATTTACCTGCATCTGCTATCTTTAATTCTTTGGATAACATAAATAGAATTGACTAAAAGCAAGATATGAGCTAACCTCGGAGAAACTGATTAAAAACAAGAGCAGTATTAAAAAAATGCAATTAATAAAATCATCTCACGATATAGAGGTTTAGGAAGAGTGGGGAGAATTATATCAATTGAAGTATTTCTTTCATCTCATTTAGAAAAACAGAAAAATGTGTTCCATGTAGAAATGCACAAGGCTTAGTGCACGTAAAAATGATACTAGGAAATCAACAACATTGCAATGTTAAAGAATTAAGAATGAGATTTGTTGAATTTTAACACTATCCTGCAGTTCATCTTTATCTTTCCTTTAAGTCTCAGAGCATTTTCTTTGCAGGAAATGCAGTGGCTCGGATTTCTAACCACCCCCCCCAAAAAAAAAAAAAAAAAAGATTATAAGTACAAGGAAAATAAATTGTCTAGAGTTGATGCCTCACACAGATATTTTCATCCTTAGTTTAAATAATGTTTGGGTTTTTTCCATTCAGCAATATTATGTGAAAGCAGAGAAGGGGTTAAAGCATACTCTAGTTTCTAAAATACTTCTTATAAGAACTAGAGTACATATTAAAAGGAAAACAATTATTTAAATGCTATTAGCTTTTTATTTAAACTACATATTATTTTGGAGGTGGTGATTTTCAAGAAAACACAAAAATTTCAGGACGGGATCTCATTTTGCTAACCATGTTAAATGTAGTGTATATAGAACAGTGTAATCCAGAGAACCACTAACAGCATTTTCAATTGTGATAAAAACTTATTAACATATTTGCCTCTTTAATGATTAACTGTCTTTGAATATTAAGAGATTTTTACAATATCTTATTCACACTGAGGAGACTCTGCAAAAGGCCGAGCATTTTCTTTATTTTATAAGTGAGGCTTTGTTTGATATGCATTCTGATTTTAAAAGAACCATAATATTTTAATCGATCTCTCTGTAAAGATCATGATTATTATAAATGAGATACAGTCGTGCACATCAAGCCTGACTGGTAGATAGGAGGTCATGAGTCAGGAATTATATGAAGAGGGGAAGTAAAAACTAGAAAATTTTCCAACATGATTGTTTAAAGGAACAATTACGTACACTGGCACATGAATTCATGTTACATGTGCGGAGTTATCAGCCTTCATTTTCTATTAATTTCCTTCAAACTAGCCCTGAAAAAATATCATTTGGAAAAAAATAAAATTAAACCCATACATTTATTATGAAAAACATGTAATTTCATACTGAACTCTTCACATTCCTGAAATAGATGACATTAAAAATCATGGCAGAGAAATATATCTGAAGAAAATGTTGATACAAACCTAGGCTGTGAAAACACTGGTTAATGTCATTTGCCAAATGTTATTTTATTGTAGATAATTACTTATGTTAAATAATTTGAAACATACATGAAGATAGCATCTGATAAGATACAAGGTTGCTATTTGAGTATAATTCCATTATCAGAATTGGAAAAATTCTTTTGAATAGATTTTTTTTCCCTATCAAACCTCTAGTCTCCCAAAACCAATACTGTTTTATTTATACACACATGCAAACACACACACACACACACAGAGACAAGTATATCTGCACATTTTCAATTGATATTCCCCCCCACTTACAAATGCAAAGATATACTGTTATCCTTTGGAAATCAAATATTTTTTCTAGATGGTGTGCTTCTTTAATTAAACTGTATTCTCTATAGTGATCAAATATAATTAGCAGTAACAAGTATTTAATGAAAACAAACTGCTTTCCTTTGAAATCTTTCCAACGCGCTGTACTTTAAGTCCATAGCTTCTCCAAGAAGATCATTGTATCATAACAACTAAAAATAAGTATATGATTAAAAGCTTGTCAGGCACTGCATCATTTCAGACAAATAAAAATAGGGAAGGTAAACACTAGAGATCCTGATTCATGTCCGGTACAAATCCTATCATTTAAGATATTGCTTCCAATGAAACAGTACTGTTAGTCGTTCAATGTGCTATAGATCTGTCTTTTAACTACCCTATTTGATATCATTACGTACTAAGACATTAGCCCAGTATCTTTGATTATTACTGAGCCAGATGAGAAGAAAGTGCGCTTACACCGGACTCATTGACAGCGAGGTGCTATAGCAACTCTCCTGTAATTAATTGTGAGTGAAAGGGGGTTTGGTTTTTGCAGCCTCGTAAAACTTTTCCCACATGGCTGAACCCACGGTCAGGAGACGTTAGGCAACATTAACTGCCTGCACATTTCTGCAAGGCTCTGGAGGAAGCGGCTCGGCACTGGGGCTCCAATTCTGAAAACCCTGGGACACAAGACATCAGCGTCTACCTTTCATCTTAGCTGAGATTTGGAGAGGGTTCAGACCACAGAGGCTCCTTAATTCTCACTAATTCATTTGCTTTCCTGATTCACTTGGCTTGGGATAACCTGCGAATGATAATGAACCTGTAAGGGGAGCGCTTAGTCCCTTGCCTTTGAATGTGCTCGGCATGGATTGAGGGCTTTCTGTGAATCTTGCAAGAGGAAAAGAATCTTATTAGCACTGATTGCCAGTCATGAGGTTGCCTCTAAAAATTGCTCTTGTATTTTTAACTCTTGCTTGCTTATAACAACCCCAGCTAAGGAGAGTGATGTGTTGTTTACACATCGAACACGGCATTGTTCTCAACATTTACTCATTTCTCTTTGCAATTTGATCTAATCATAACACATTTGCTTTATGTATGTCATTACTCTACCACTATGAACACTTCATCATTTTTCCCATGATTATTCTACAAGTTCATAACTAGCCAAGTCCTCATCTCTTCACCCCCAGCTAAACATCCTCTTTGCATAAATGTATGCTCTCTAGAATAAAGGGTCTAATTTTCTTTTTTTCCTTTTGTTATTAACCATTTCAGCAGAGCACACCTAGTACTGCTTTTCATGTTACTCGTGAATTCGTAGCAGATTTGGTGTTATCTCATGTTGGTTCTTACCTTTTTTTAAGAAACATATTGTGGATCTGGATACAAGTAAGAATTCAAGCCCCGGTGAGAATATCTGAAAATAAAACTAGGAAAAAGTGGCTTATTTTTTGCTTCTCTTTGCCAAAGAAATATTCACCTTAGGGCTAATTTTTTTCCAATTCCTTTATGTGAATTTAGGTAACTGTACAGAAGAAATGGATCAAAACCCAGAAATCTGTGTCAGACTGATTCTGTTTAGACCATCAAATTCCTTCTAGAGGCAGCTTTTGCTAATGGATGAGAATTCAGAGTCCAGTTTCTCGAGGGCCCCTGTCATTGCCAGAACCACATTCTAACTCCTGACCAAACCCTTGGAGATTCTAGCCTTAAACAGCATGTTCTGCTCCATTCACCTCCCTAGAGATGTAGGTTGCTTTACTTCCCAGATCATCCTAGAAGAAGCTTCCATAACATTTTTGGATGGACAACCCCTCTTTTCTGCAAAAATGTGGTGTTTTGCTGGGGTTTCTAGCCCTTTAAATATGGCATATGTGCAGTTCTAGAAGACCAGTGCTTTAGCTTTGGTATTTAGTAACAAGTCTGGTATCAGCCAGAGAGAGCCTTATACAGCTTCCACATCTGGGACACCTATTCACTAGCCAGAAGTGAATGATGCATTGCGCTGAGACAAAGATAAAATTCTTTCGTGTTAATTTTTTTTCCTTGTGTCTGGATGGGAGTAGTATGGCATCTGACTAAATAAAAAAAATTGCTTCCAGTTTCAGCTAACGAAATAATTTCCTAGATTCCTCTTGAAATACGAATTTTATGCCTTTTCTCTCTAATTTGGTGTTACCTCAAAAAAACCTCTAAGTGACAAAATATTATGCCTAATGTTTCTCAACATAATTTGCCAAAAAGGATAATTACGTAAGACTGCTAGAACTTAAATTTGAACTGGAACTTCTTCTGTGGGAATATGGATTTCTATTATATTGATAAGCTCAACTCTTCTTCAAAGGGCATGAATAAGAGCTGATCAGCCAATGGAATTTATGTTGCATGGGAATTCTAACAGTTTGACATTTGCTTGTTGAATCATTAAACATTTCCGCAGGACAGTTACAAAAACAAATCCCAACTTGCTTTGGAAATGTCACACAAAAATATCTACATTTTGCATCAAAATGTCGAAACAAAACATTGATTCAAGCTGCTATGTTTCAAAAATGTCATTTTGGTACTTTTTATCAGTATTTTGGCTGATTATGATGTGTAAATTTTACTTAGAAATTCTTTTAGAAAATTTCACTGAATCTTATTTTTCTGTAGTAAAACCCAGACTCAGAAAAAAAATCACAGTTTTTTGTGGGAGTCTTTTGCACAGCTCTATGGACAATGGTGAATGGAAAAATACTTCTTTATTAAAACTTCCTCACAGATAGTTTTTTTGCCTTTTTTATATTTAAAATCATATTTCACTCATTATTAAAAAAAAAAAAGAAAAACAGCCCAAATTTGCTCCATGTATGGCCAACATCATGGAAAAAAACCCAAACCCTTTACTATGACCAGAATATCCCACTCCTTTTTTTTTTTTTAGTAGTTAAACATAGGTAAAGAAAGACATTCCAGTCTGAACAGCATTTCTCAAAAACCCCATATTCGTCTTAAGAAGAGCAGGTCCTTGAAAGCCTGGCTCCCTGCAGACGATCCTAGGAGAACATTACATTTGGGAATAGCTAAAATTAAGCTTAGCCAGCAGAGAAATCAGGTTCAAAGTATCTCCGTACCCTGAGGACCACACTGCTCCTGTTTCCTGTAAGAAGCATCCCTACATGATGGGTATTTTGTTTTTTGATTTCTCATCTGCTGCCTTCTCCCCCAATATAATCATATGGCCCACGTAGCCTGGGTGCATCTTTCACATAGCACCTTTGCAAGTTGTGGGAAACACAAGAGCACTCCTGTCTCTCACCAATACATTACTGTCCAGCATTTTGTTTATTTTTCTGGCTGTTTTTTTACCCCACTGGAGCTTTTTGCTTATTAGAGCTTCTCTGTTGGGACAATCTTTACTTCTAGACCCCAGGCTCAATTCTGAGCCCATGCAAGCCCCTGGAAATTTTAGAACAGGACCCGGATGGCTCCAGGTCCTCTATTAATCAGCAACTTCCACCATATTTTCCTCACCACCAACTTTCACTCGTAGCGCTTCCAAAAATTTTGCACAGTGTTGAGCAGTTTCACAGCAATAAAACACAGCTCTTAACTAATCTATTATTCCTCTATGTCTGAAAATGTGAGCAAAATTGGAAAGTGGAACTCACCCACATTTTTCAGCTTAACTTGCAAATGTGCTAGAGAAGAAATTATTTTCTCCTCTAACACTCTAGTCAAAAAGCATCAATTGGCAAGTTACGCTCATTTACATACATTTTCTATTAAACTTTTCTATCATAAAAAATTGCCTTTATGATCCAGACACATAATTTATTATGCAATGCACCACCACCATCATCACAGTGAATTGCATTTTACGTGTTTATACTAACAGGGAAGGTGATCAGCTTTAGCCTTCTTTTCATTATATGCATCATTCATCCTCCATCACCAAGATCTCTGGATTCTGTAGCATATCCATCATTATCTAACTGCCAACTGTTTTCAGAGGTTCCACTGCTTTAAGCTCATTATTTCTTCAGATTGGTGAACCTACAGAGAATCTTTCCACAACATACAGCAGTCGGCATGGCACATGTGTACAGATGAATGGTAGGGGTTTGTCCTTCACAGTTTCTTTGTACCTAGTTTTGCCCCAGAACTGCAGCATGTAATGAGCAGCAAATGCATACCTATATGTCTAAAAATAATAAAAGTTAAATGGCATTAAAAATAGTAACCAAATAGTGGCATCTTTGTGTGGATGGGCTGTTGTGAATAAATCTAGTTTACAGATTGCTCAGTAGTTTGGGATTGCCGTCTCCTTATAATGCAGACTAAAGCACATAGACAAAGAGCTGTGCTAAGATAAGGAATTTCTTTCCTGTCCCCATTTACCTTGCTGCATTTAATTTAATCAATATCTGAATGGGGAAGAGGAGGAGAATTGGATGGTTCAAGAGACTGATAATGGGATATCGAACCTTTCATCTCTATATCATTGATTCAACATAGGAATTGACACACTGGATCAGAGCACTGGTCCATCTCCTCAGATATCCTCTCTGACAGTGGCCTGTACTAGATGTATTTCAGGGAGAGGCATCAGAAACCCCATAGTAAGCATTTATGAAATAACCTGTCCAGAGGAAAGGTTTCTTCTTAACTCTCTCATCTACAATTTGGCTAATGTTCACACTTGGGGTAGTCTGTAACTCTTCAAAAATCTTTTAAATCCTATGGACTGCAACACAGCTGATATGTTCATTTAAATATACATATCTAACTGAAGTCTGCATTTAGCTGAAGTCTTGGCCACCAAGTTGCGATGAGTTCCAGAGGAGAATTACATATTGCAAAAATGACTAACTTCATTGTGCTTATTCTTAACTTGTTGCCTTTCTAAATAACCTTTCATATAAACAGTGTAGCCTTTATCACTAGTGGCCAATCTAAGCCATCTTTTCTCTCATTAAAATAATTTTAAACTTTTCAATCTGTCTTGAAATGAAGGGATTTTCATGCTTCTAATTATTTACATTGCCCATCTCTATACTTCATCTATTTCTGATACATTCTCTTCGAGACAGGATAACCACAACTGAATATAGTACTCCAGGGTCAGGGCATACCACTGATTTATTTAATGACATTATAAGGTTTTTTAGCATTATTTCTCTCCCAAGTCTTTTGCATCCTAACAGTTTGTTTGCTTTTTTTGACCCTTGTTCCATACAGAGCAGAGAGTTTCATTGAACCATCCAGTATAAGGCACAGGTCTTCTCCTGAGTGACAAAGCGATGTATTTGGGTAGCTCAAATTATTCCTTCTCATGTTAAATTTGTTAAATTGTACTGGTTTCCTTACTGCTTTTTTGATCTGAATTTTCTGAAACATTTGAGTTATCTTTACTGTCTTTTTTACTTACAAGTATCATAATGCATTTTGCTTAACTAAAATACAGGAAAAATAAACCAATTTCTAGCCCTGCTATGAAGCCTGGAAATCCACCCACATGTATATACATACATTAACTCTCTCTAGGTTAATAATGTTTTTTCTTTTCATTGTTCTCCTTTACTTAAGCAGCTTCTGGTCCCTTCTTGTGCCCTTCTCCTGTGGCTATTTCCTGGCAGTGTTCTCCAAGGAGATTTCTTTTCAGAAATTCAGTTAAAATACCTTGTTTGGTTGGCATAACACATTCTGGTAGATTAGAAAAAAATGGGCTTTCTTTAAGTGACTATGTAATTTTCTGTCATGCTGTTTTGTCACTATTGTATAACACTAAAATCACCGTCTTATTATTCCAGTCCTAATTTTAGTTTAGAAAGAGACATACTGGGTTGGCATTTCTAGGAACATTCTTAAAGCCATAAAAATCAGCCTCAGCAGTTGCTATTTTATCAACAATGGCTGCATTTCATGGGACATCGCATATTCTCGAGGGTATCTCAAACACTTTTTTTCTTAAATACCTCTCCAATTCTCGTGTGTCCTATCCACTCCAGTATCCTGAGACAAAAGAAAATGATGAAGGCAGTTGTCCTTGCTGGCCTAAGTGAAATAAGCTAATGGTCTCGACTGAGGTCTTAATACAAAATGCAAACCAAAAACCAAAGAGCCTTAGCTACGTACGTTATGTTATGTACAGGCAGTGTGAACAAAATGAACAACGGTTTCACTGTGGGGAAGGTTCTGGTCCTTTGCTATTAGAATTAAGGAGTTTTGACATTGTACTAAACAAAACCTTTCAGCTTTTTTCTTCTGAGTTCTTTCCTGTGTGAGGAAGCTGAAGTGCTGAGTCCGTCAGGCTTTTAAATATTCTTAACAAGAAGCATAATGGTATGACGCTAAGTATGTTAACTAGGCTGCAGGTGGAGAGCTATTTAATGTCACTCTGTGTCTAAGACTAGCTAAAATGCTTTGTGTTTGTTTCTTTTGTAAAACAAAACTCTCTAATACAGCACCTACCGTGAACGTGCAGTTCTGGCTCTGTGGACCTAAAGGCCACCTAGAGACAGCAGCTTCAGATGTGCACAAGTTCCCACCTTCGTTCTCTTCTACAGATTTCTCTGGACTGACATGTTCAGAGCAAAACCGTCAGCTGGAAGAAAAAAGGCAGCTTAGTTACATTCAAGATTTGCATCACTTCAAAGATGTTGAGGATCAAGGAGGCCTCTGTATCTACACCCTGTACCCAGCAGAGGGGAGATGAAGGGACTAACAACCTGGGATGCTCCATGAGGGTATGCCCCCCCTCTCTTGGCACCAGCCAAGTGTTCCCAGTGTGCACAGGCACTGGGCAACTCCAGGAACTGTGTGCGTGAGGTATTTCTGCTTTACCTCTGTATACACATCCCTCACACGCACAGTTGGCTGGACTGAAGGTTTAGCCCATAGCAAGGGAAATGTACATCATTCTCAACATTACTTGTGCCAGCAGTGTTTTCAGGTTAATTTGTGAAAAAATATGACCTGAAAGCCTAAGACTGAGTTTCAAATGAGACAGTTATTTTAAGGCTTGGTTTAATAAACTAATTTATTATGCGAGATAACAGAGTTCTGCAATCGACTGCGTGGCTTCATGGCTGAAGTTAGGAATACATGTGAATAATGCTGCTAAAATAAAACATGTTATGTGATCAATCCATAGCAATCAGACATGGTGCCTAGAGAGCAGCTATCTTCACTGTTTTTCCTAAAACACAGAATAGCCAAGAGGACTAGTTATCTCAGCTGTAAATATCTGAGTTACAGGAGCACAGCTGGAACGTCACGGCTCTCCACCCCTGCACAGCCTTTCCTATAGCTATAGCAGCATGCCACTATTGAGGACTAAAGATGAAGAAGTTTTGTAACTTGCTACTGTCATGCTTACAATAAAGCATACTCTCATCTTCAGCATTTCTGAGTCTGTTTGGTGTCTATGTTTAAAGCATAAATGTAGCATTCCTGGATGCCACCCTCGGTAGATAAAAGCATACAACATTTTCATAAACAGGATAAAGCACTGCAATTACACAGAATGCACTGACAGTGCCAGATCCAAGGCCAGGTAAATGTGCACCCTTCAACTGCTGGGCACACCAGAAAATACTTAATTCCAATTGATTAAAGTAGAAGATTGGAAGAAAAAAATGAGTTCTTTAAGCGAATAGCAGTGGAGCTTTCTCATGCATTAGGGCATAAAATGACACTCTGTGGGAGTCAGAAAGTAATTTTTCTCCTTCGTGTAAGATGTTGCACAACTGGCAAAGCACAATTATGAATGATTTACCTACAATGCATAAGGTATAAGATATTGCTTTTAAGTCACACGCACTGGTCATCTCTTCTGCTATGGCAGCTTCTCTGTCTCCTGCCTCCATATCTTATATTAATGTGGGTGAAAGGCAGTTAGCCCTTTTGGAAGTATATTTAAAAAGTGACATTAAAAACATTTTGAAACATGCTCTGATATTCCAGTCAAACTAAGAGCTAGGATGCTGGGATGAATGCATCAAGTCTTTAGGAAGACGTATGAATACTATACTTGCATTTCAGCTTCAGCAAACATTGTCAGTCACAGCTATAAAGGGATGGAGAGGGTGAGCTGCTACAGCAGTGATTATTTGTAAAAAAAATAGTTTAAAAATGAAGTAAAAAAATGACTCAACTTACGTTTGTACTCCCTCCCCCAAGGGAATGCATGATATCCATATTTCACAATGTACAACTCATGCAAGTGGTGGCCTGCAATGAGAAATACAAAAATAGATAAAGACACATAAACAGAAAAGGAGAGGTTTGGCTGGGGATGGGGGGGGCAGGGGTCCAGTAAATGTCTAGTTCTTCTAGTATTTTATCAAGGGTATTTGTAAATGGAGAGAAGAGTCAGAGGCTGAAAATATTTCAGGAACCTCTCCTGAAGCTGAATATTGGCAATGGCTGCATTGTGGCATCATCTAAAAAGCATGCGGAAAAAGCTAAGTCGTTCCTACAGAACGTTGTAAATCTTTGGCTGAAGAAATCACCTTACCCCAACCCATGTAGGTTCTGCCAATAGCATCTTCATTATAAATGTAGGCAAGTACATGCCTGTCAAACTCACAGTCAGGGCTGTCTGCAACGTGCAGTACTTGGAGGAAGGAGTCCCTGCAGCACAGGGTGTTTGATGAGAAACTCAGCAGCATACTGGACGTCATGGACAGAGCCTGCTGGCGTGTCCGCCCCACAGTACAGCCAGGCAGATGGAGGTGCTGGGCTGGGGCTGTCAGCAGGAGCAGGGATGCTACAGAGAAGGTGGCTTCTTAATAACACTTCTGCTTCAAGCAACTTCTTGTCAGCAGTCAAAGTTTCAGGTTCCTGAAGCTGTGGCCTCCTGAAAACTGCTGCAGGACTGAGGTAACTGTTGGTTTATCTGGCGAGCTCTAATAAATGGATGAGATATTATGAGGCTTGCTAAGGGGTACTGGCTCTCTGCACGCACAGCACAATGGCTAGTTTAGTGGATTTTCACTAATTTCCCATTGCTTCAGCATGATACAATGGTCCTGGAGAAATCTAGCAGACAATAACCAGCTTCCTGTTTCTCAATTTAAAAGCCTCTCATTTCTGATGTGTTAATAGCCTTCATAACAAACATTTGCTAATATTCAAACAACTGAAGAAATCATAGTAATTTCTCCCTAATTCATTCATAGTTGGACATGAGGGAATGAATTGGACATTTGCAACCCTAACCTGCTCAAAAGACAAGGACTTTTCAGCATGTTCAGTGACAGTAAATCTTTGTCTCATCCTTCCAGGTGGGAAAGTATTTGTGGCTCTTTTTCGTGCTTTTAACCAAACTGCAGACCTCTCAGCTGACAGCCACTCCTCCTTTCATGAGCCTTTTCCAAGAGAGGTATGGCTTAAAGATGATATAAACTCTTAATAACCTTAATCAGGTTATTTTTATTATGTTTTAATTCATTGTAATCCTAATAAGTCTGTGGAAATCTAGAATTAAAATTTGTTTCTTTAATGACTTATCTTTAAAACACTAACTACACATGGCATTAAAATATTATTTACCAAGAAAGAAACACACACATTGGTAAGACAAAACATTACCATGTTGGATCTAGAGGTTTTGTTTAGGGAGAACAAAACAAAATCCGTAAGGAGCTGCCCTTTCTCGTCAGTCTGAGCCCAGAAGGTAATACTGATTTGTCACTAACTCTTGAAGTTACTATTTTATAGCTACTCCAACAACATCTTTTGGCAGCATATAAGATGTCCTGCTGCGTACAATTAACCAGTATGCTGCTTGGCCAAATAAATCATACTACAGCTCCCAGTCTGTGCATCATGTTCTCATTGTTCTTTATTAAACCTCTGGTCAATGAGGTGGCAATGCAAGCGCAAGCGCAGGGGGCAGCTTCTCCACAGGCTTTGGGTCAAATGTGGGGATCAATACTATGGGAGCCCTCAAAAAAAAGCTTCTGCCCCCCCCAAAAAAAATCCCTAAAAGAAAAGGGTCTCAAACAGTGCCTGAAAATAAGACTCATTTTTGTGTATCTTATATATCTACTGATCCATCCACAGTCTGTTTCACTTGGTTTTCCACTGAAGAAAAAAAAAAATGGTAAAAAATACAAAGACTACCTTTTGCTCCTTGGAGGGAAGAAGGTATGCATGGAGCTCTGGTGTTCTATGATCACTAAGCAGTGGAGTTTTTGGTTCCCAGCATAACTTGTGGTCCAAAGATGAGGCAAGCAGATCTTTGCTATGCAAACAACGTATATATCTGGTTACTGACCTCCTCGCTGGCACCTCATACTGTTTAGTTCATGACCATCAGTCACAACCAAAGATCAGGGCCCAGACAGAAAAGGGACTTTGAGGAACATGTTTGAGGTATGGCTTATCAGGTAGCACTAGTTGCTGTGTGCAGGAAATGTGTTCACGATCTTCAGTATAAAAGATGGATGACATCTACCTTGTATTCGGAATATAATATTATTTGTTGGTCCTGGATTTAGTTTATTGTAAGATTATTGACTTTATTTGTAGAGGATGTTTTTGTGAGATTTTTATGAGTTACTAATCTGCAGATCCAAAATAACAATACTACGTGTGTGTGCATTGGGCATTGTAGTCACAACAGCACTCCGAGCAAGTAGACGAATCTCAAGCCTCGAGACATTCACTGTGCCAAATTTTTACACTTCAGACACCATTTACCAGTCCCATATGATTCAGACATAGTTCAAACATTCAACAACTTCCCCAACTAAGCCCAAAATTCAGAAAGCATCACACTTCAAGAGACAAGGGGACAAATATATGCAAGAGGAAAGTGAAAGGAAGAAGCAAGAAATAGGAGAAAGACAGGATGATTTTGTAGCTAGATTCTATACATTTAGAGAAGAAAATACATACATTTAATACTCTATTTGTGCCACCCTCATCTGAAGTATTGGCTATTGTCAGAGACAGGAAATTGAGCCAGATGAACCCTAATCTAATATGGTTTCTCTTGTAATTTTATTTCCATGGAGATCTGATATTTTACTGAAGGCAGCAGGACTAACAGATTCTGTTATTTGATAATTGTGAATCTGTTTTTGAGGATCTAACTGCAATAATTTGTCTACTTTCACTTCCTCAGATAACAGGCCAAATTCTGCCTACAGGTCTTCTGAGTCAATGTGAGACATAAACGTACCGTTAGCGCAGACCTGCAGGCTCGTGGCCACGTACTCCCTACAAGTGAGTCTGTTTTGTGCATTTCTGTTTATCCGGTTGGAAATGAGTTAGTACAATTTTGAGGAATTTTAACTTTTAAACTCATGACAGCCTGTGTTTAAAACAATGCATTTTTGTAACAAACCAGTAGTTTCAGTTGTTTTCCTGAATTCAAAGTGTTTCCAAAGACATGATATAGACCAATTGAAAGGACAGAGTTGGGAAAATAAATCATAATAATTAAAAAAAACCCCCAAAACAAAAAAAAGTTTGTGGGCATTTACCTGCAACATTATTACCTAGTGTTGTTACAAACAGAAAATGTGAGTTTGCATGGTCAGCATCCCTTTAAATCTGCACTACTCAGGTTTCCAAAAACAGGCTTCTGCTGCTTCTGCTTGGTCACATACACTGAAGTGGGCACCTCTGATAAAACATGCGCTTGGCCATGTATGAGCATGGCAAAACACTGCAGGCTGACACGCAGGCAAGTGAGCGTCTCAGCTGCTCTGGAGAAAATGGAGCACCGCTGTGTCACTCTGCTCTGGGTCTTAAAGCTTGGTGGATGCAGTTTTCATTTGCTTGTGTTCTCTCACCGATGCTGTTATGAGGCATTTAAAAAACAAAAAGGATATTGTTAAACATGTGTTAGTATCTTGTTGTTAAGCAATAAGAGCTAATGGGAAGACATTTCCAAGCAGTTCATGATTGGCCAGAGGAGATGACTGGGGTCCTTAACACAGTCAGTCATTAAATGTGAAGCTATACCCTTGCTTTTACCTGCTATTGCTATTTGCATTTTCCCCTGCTCTGTTCACATCTCCAGTTTTCTGCACTCCATTGATGTGAATTTCATTTTCTTTTCTTAGGTACCTACCTACTCCTAGCCCTTAGTAATTGGCACAGAAAATCTCCATTCACAATAGTCTATGAGGTTTCCAATAAATTATGCTTGGATTGCTGATTAAATGAAGATTATTATTAAATATTAAAATGAAGACTTTATCCACATTTTAGCAATCACAGATGAAAAAACTACACAGATCAGTGTAATCCATTTATTGGTTTATGGTGGAAAAGTCCTATAGGGAGTGTCACAATTCCCCGTGCTGTCCCTGACTGCATTTTGCATTAGGACCTGTGATTTAGCTGAAAGATACATAAAATCACACACAGTCAGACAGATCCCTCCTGGCTACACATCTGAGAAGGCTCAGGAGCATAAGGTCGACACACAGCAACTTACGCTCAGAAAATGAGCCCAGAACCACCTGTTTCAGATGTTTGTATGCAAAGATTTTCAAGGTCTGGAGCTTTTGACCAAACCACACCACTCTTGGGGGATCTGTTCTCTCTCTCCTTTCCCCTCCCTCCTTTCCTTCTCCTACCAATCATGCACACAAAAGCAATGAAAGTTGAAGGACAGCAGACTACTTCATGGAAGCATGTTTTAAGTAAAGTAGCTGTTTTTCTTATTCAGGGAGTTTGATCCTGAAGTGATTCAGCCATGAAAAGCAGTCCTCTGAGACCAGAGTAATCTCTGGTGTTACTATGGACTGCTTTGTCACGAAGATTTACCTGGTTTGAGTGATACCTTTTTCTTTTTTTTTTTTTTTTTTTATCCAAGTTTTCTGAGCATTGCGGCTTAGTTCAAACTTGAAGACAGTCACAGTGCATTTTCTTAATTACACTGACTCTGTCTGCATGAAGGAAAGGTTCTATTTGCATTTCATGCAAACTCTACAGCTTATTACTGATTTTTATACTTACAAAAATGGTCATTTTAAATAATGAGAACACTGCTTTTACTTTCTTATTAGGTCCTTTGCTATGCATTTGTAACTATGGCCTAGAACTATACTAGAACATCTACAAACAGATAAATCAGTATGTAAGTTATGGATATGTTTATTCTTTTTCCATAACCACAAGTCATTCTTATTTTTAATGGCCATCCCTTTTTAAATTAAGCTCAGAAAGAAAGTCTTGTTGGTAGACTGTAATTGGTCAAAGCTGCATAAAGAGACCAGAGGAAGCAAGCAATGGTATTCCTTGGGATCATAATTTCTTAAGAATGTAAATGAAACGTGTAAACATACAAAGTTTGGGAAAGAGCAATCTAGTGTTTCATTTCCTTGTTGAAAGCTGAATATTTCCTGAATTCTTACAGGCTCAGTGGGGAAGAGATGGATTTTTTGGAAGACATTTTGGCTGATCTTCAATCACAGGCTTGGCAGAGCTGCTTACAGCAAGGAAGGCAATGGCATAAGACCAATCTCAAAGTGCTTTAGGTGTTACACTGCTGGGATCTTCCTTCCATAAGCTTATTAATGAGGCACTACATGAAGACAACAAAACAGACCAAAACAAAACCCCTCAATATTGACCAAAATAGCAAAATGAAACAGACTTTAAAACTAAGTAAGCTATACAAACACCTTAGGTGGAGAGCTAAGTGGCAGAAGTTCTTGGCTTCCAAGGGCAAAAACCATAGAGAAAAATACTATTTCTTTAGATGATCAAAGCACTGGGAGCAGATACAGTGTTCAACTACTGATGCCCTTCACTTTTCTTTTTCTCTAGTTCAGAGTGATAGTGGTTACTAATGAAGAACTCACTGAATTTCAGAGCTTTCTGCGTTTGTAAGCATTCCATAAAAAATAATTTTACAAGTATTTTGTTATTGAAAAAGATTTAATAAATGTTTTGACTAAACAGCTGTTTCTTCACAGCCTGTATTACTGTCATTAACTATTGTCATTACTGCTGTAGGAGGAGCATGACTTTTCCCCTGATTAGACACTTGTAATAAAGAAGGAGAGGATGAAGTTGTTGAAGTCTTGTAGCAGAGCCTTTCAGTCCATTTTGGAGGGGAGCAATTTGTAGAGCAGGAAGAGCTAGGACAAGGGAGAAGGACAAGATCATTTTAGGGCATCGAATACTCCTGCAGAGTAACTTGGCTCAGATATTGCCCAAGGCTACATTAGGTTATTGGAATAATTATTGGCTAAAATACTTTCAAAAGTAAATTTCTTTGATCATAATCACATGAAGGAACTGTTTGGGGTGATTGCATATGCAGTCTGGGGAACCTGATAGTGCATCTATCACTCATGGGGACAATGAGCACTCTCCTGCTCATGAGCCCTCACTGTCAAGTCCCCGTCACATCAGTAACTTCACTTTGCCTGCTTTCGTTTTGAGACTGAGTATCTCTGTTTCAGTCATGTCTGTAAGGCACAGGAAGAATCAGAACTTCCTTGCGGTAGGTGTTTTTCACAGAGATTGCTCCCTGCTGCCTCAGTGAAAGGAGCTTATGTGTGGGATGAGTGGGTCCACCTCCACCTCACGGCCTCTGTCCTCCCGCTGACCCCTGGCTCTGCCGCTCCTTCTTCCCTATTCTGCTCTCAACCTCTTTTCACAATTGCCCACCTTCCTCTGCGGATGGTCTCTCTGCTGTTCTCTCACCTAATATGGATTTTGATTTGTCACAGGGAAAAAAAAAGAAGACCCAAAGAAAGAGGGTTGACTCTGAACTCTACATTTATGCTTCCTGAACAGAAACTCTGCCTGCATGAAAATCAAATAGGGAAGGGAATAAAACATGGTGATTCTGAGACCAGATTTTCCCTGACTCCCTGAGAAGCCCAGAAGTCAGGAAGTCACTGTCAGCTCCCTGTTTCTGTGTTTCAGCCTTATTTTCAGCACAGGTTAGAGCTTTATGCCACCACTCTTGGCTCTTATTCTGCCTTTCCTGGAGTAGGAAGCATATGGGAATGCATGACAGAGCTTAAGATTCTGCAGTCCTGAGGTGGTGAATACTATTACAACGTTGAGCAGCTCTGAAAGTGCTCCAGCTTCTTCCTAAGGACAGCCCCAAATCTCCTTACGATCTGCCTGGGCTGTTCTCAGCAAAGCTCTGTAAGACCCCAGGTTTTCTCCCAGGAGATGCGCAGGGTGTTATAAAAGGGCAGCGCTCTGTGTGGCTAAGCAGTGCCAAAGTGAGACCATCTGATGACAAACACAACGTGAGCTGAAGTCGGAGGCAGTAGCAGTCCCCCCTTAAACCGTGATCATGCTTCTGTATCACTACAGATACATTATCTTATTTACAGAATTACAAACTAATGATAGGGTATGAAAATGCAAAGCATTGTGCTAACCTGGAGTTTCTCAGTTTCCTCCTTTGGTACATTTGTCTCATAATTAAGGGATAGTTTTTGTCTGTGAATAATAAACACTTTGAGCTTGAATTAATTCAAATATTTCTCTCCTATCTTGCTTGGTAAAATAATAGAGATATTCCAGGCTATCTCCTATTGCCCATTAATGTTGTGTATATAAATAAGCCAGGTTATCTTTTCCTTGTGAGAAATGTTTTATCTAACAGGCTCTTGTCTAGTGGTTCAGTACTCTACCACTCTAAATTAGGACACTTTATCTTAAGGCTTCATAATCTTACGAGACTATAATTGGAAAGTTTATAAAAAAAAATCCTGCTTTGTAAGCTTGGCAGCTGAGATAGAAAGAGGGAATGAGAAGGGCTACAGCAGAATTACACCATCACTGCTAGCCTGACTCCGCTTGACAGAGCCGTTTAATATTTTGACAAGACAAAATATAAAGCAGCATTTTATTCTGTAGAGACTTCACTAGACACAAGCATGGAAGTGCTTGTGATCAATAAAGTTTGCGGTGGAGAGTGATTTATTTACAGCAGGGTATTATGTAGAGAAAGAGCTGTGATATTTCCACAGGCTTTGACGGCATAATGGGCCCCTCTCAATCCTTACATGGAAGGGTTAGATTGTCATGGTTGCTCAGGCAGTATTCAAAACGTTATCTGATCAGCCTTAAAGACTTCAGAACGAGACAGATGATTAGTTACCCTAAACGATCCTCATCATGCAGAAATTGATGATTTAATATAGTCAATGACAGACGATTCCATTTGTACTAGATAAAGTGTCTGTGGTTTGTATCAATCATAATAGAGTTATTATTGAGCATAAAAGAAAAGCATGTTTAATATCATTAATTCCAGATATGTCGCTTTCCACATCTGGCATTCATCCATAGAGCAGAACCACTCCAGGCTATCATTCCTGCCTGTGTGCTGGTGACTCCAGTGTTTTTTGTAATTTCAAAATGTTTTTCAGCACCTCCAGCTAGGTGCAATAACAGTTTACAGATTACCTATGTCATCACATTTTGACAAACTTCTCAATCTGATGTGACCTTCATCTTTAGCCATCTGCTTGCCTTTGTTTCTGCCTTTTTTTTTTTTTTTTTTATAAACCTCTGCAGCTTAAAGCTGTAGTGGTTTGTTCCGTATTATTCTAGGTCAACATTTCACCTGTGTAAATCCAGAAACACAGACTGAAATGTACAGACAATAACCTGGGTTCAAGTCTCAAGGTAGCTGACACTGGGCAAACCTCCTAGGTAGATGTTTTCATCACTTACATCAAATGCTTTTTAATTGTTAACAGTTATCAACAATCCCCACATAAAAATCCATATTCAGAAAATACCCTTTGTAAAACCAGTCCTTCTGCAGGGCCTGTCTTTTTTGAATTCCTAGAAAATATGGGGCAGAACCTGGATGTTTCCATAATCGAATCATAAATACCTATAAGTGACCAAACAGAAACCATACTGAAAATGCAGCTCAGACCACTGCATGTGCAATTGGTTAAATTGGCCATGGAACCCCAACACTCACCAGAGAATCCATACACATGTGCTGCTGGTCTCCAGGAGGGAGACTAAATTCCCAGAAAAGTACTGCATCTATGTACAGATATTTTTTCCCTCCCTATTTTCCTGAATCCCAGCTAAAACTTCAGACGAGGAATGAGGTGCCTATGGGATTTTGTTTCTTTACTTATTCAGATGTATGATTGCATGGTTTTAAGTGATAAATGCTCAAAAAAAGAAAATTAAAGGGTTATAAAATAGTGCGAGCAAGCTTGTTTTTAAACACAGAGTCCATGATTTCTTGTTATATTGTTCAAATCAGAAAATTGGTGAGGCATTCTTTTACATGCAGTCATAGGGGCCTCCTCGCCCTTTTTTTCCTGCTTGCATGGGTGTTTTATACCAGTGGGGAGAACAGTCCAAATGAGTTGGCTGCCTGCCAGTTCAAACAGCAGGAAGTTTACTGATGCTGGAAGCTTTATTTATTTTGTGTTTTATTTTGGAAGGAGGAGTAAAGAAGGCTAATAACATTTCAGGGGTAAAGAGTGAGTTGTTGTCCTGCACTTCAGGCTCTGCTATCAACCAAGCATTGCAACATCTCCTGTACTGCAGAGTTCAATTTAAAGATCAAATCTGCTATTACCACCTCCTCTCCTACTGTCACTCCTCCAATGGAAAGGACAAGAAAACTAAATCATCTGAGTAACTACTACTGTATATACAAGTATTGTAACTAGGGAAGGGAAGGAAATGGTAACTGCTGAGTAGATCCCAGTTAATTCTGTGCAAAACAAGAGGCGTGAAGTTAGGCACAGCCCTGAACTGACCTCAAGGCCCAGATAAAGCAATTATCATGATCATTTAATAACAGCAAAGATCCTGACCTTCCTACTTTATTTTTATTCAGTCTGTACCTAATGATATGTTTCCTTTAGCAGTAAAGACATTTTTTCTAGCAGAGAAGAGCTTTCTGCTGCTAACCCCCAGCTGCTGGGTCCTCCCCCTTCAGGTGCTGCCTATTTTATTTCTGCAGATTATGGCCCATGAAACCACACTGGTGAAAGGGCCCAGTGATACCTCCAAACCACTCAGCCCTTCTGTCTGGCTCATTTTGGTGACCTGGTTTGCAGAGCAGCCCCTCAAACCGTTCCTTCAGAGCAGCCAAGGAAGCAATGAGCTGCCCTGATGGGAGAATAAGAAGCCAAAGAAGTGGGGAATGTCCTAGCGAGACATTGCTGGCAGAGGACATGCTCCAGCAGTTTCATCATCAGCAACACCACATCTCAGGGACTTCAGGCAAAGAACTCCAGCCTCAGCTGAGATTGTTTTAACATCTAGAGCAGAAGTCATCCCTGGGAAACTGCCATTAGCAGCTGACCTTAATGTGATTCACCCTTCTGGCTCCAATTTCTACATACAGGTGAAATGGGCCCAGTTTTGGTCAACCACTTCAAAAAAAAGTAATATGTATCAAGGACAATACAAGGAGCAAGCATTACCTTATTTTGGTAACTACTTTTCACATTAAAAACACCTTCATTGTGAAAATAAGATTAAAAGATAAGTATTCAATACAGGAAGCTATAAATATAAAATATAGATGCTGAATATAGCATATGGCTTAAAGCAGCAGTGATCAATCATCACAATAACTCAAGTTCACTAGACAGCTGAAACTGTCAGAGCAGAGTAACAGGTGACTGCTTCCTCCGTATCATTAAAGGTTTTAATACAGTTATTTCTTTCTTCATGTAAGTATATGCATATATGCGTTTGGCTTTATGCATGTGTATAGAAGGGTAAATGAGAGGAACTGCTACCAGTGAGTTAAAAAATAATGGAGAACATATTTTCAGTTCTTCAGGCTAGCCTTGATAGAAGAGAAAAAAACTACTTTCCTCTAAATGTGCTTACCAGAAATTACCATCATCTCAGAGGAAACCTACCTTTGGGCTTGGATTTCTAGTGTGAGACAAGGGGGAACATGTATGGTTCAACAGGTATCTGATGATGTTAGTGTGCTCTCACATATTCTCTAAGAATCATCTCATGGCAAATCTATCCAGCATCTTTTGAAGGAAAAAAATGAAACTTCCCAAAAGCTGAAAGGAAAAGAATATTCAAATTATTCTTCAGCATATTAAAACTTTCTGTTAAAGCAAATGGCTATTGATAAAAGAAAAACCTGAACTCTGAAGGAAGATTTAGGAAGAGATGCAAGAATGAGATACGTTGGATCACAGCAGTGAATACACAGGCAGAGACTTTTAAAGAAGGGTGAATTATTATCTGAATAAGATTTCTAGTCTTGGAAATTAAAGGTTCAGAAAAGGCTCTTGAAATCAAAAATATTAGAGGGTACTGACAGTACCATATAAAATGCAGAAGGTGAAACTGTCTGTATTGTTAGGAGTTAAAAAAAGAGTAACGACTGCTTTAAGTGGGCAAGGTGTAGAAAAGGAGCTATAATATAAACTGAAGAGCAGGCCAAGACGAGGTACAGGCACTGGTCACTCTGTCCTTTGGTGTGTATATCTGGTATACTCCACTCTCAGCTGGCTGTGTCCGCATCACAGGGGGATGCAGGCCTTGGTCACTGGAGAGGGCATAGGGATTCAGTCTCCTGCACCATTGGCTCCTACTCAGACCATAATAGTAGCTGTGTGGATACTATGTACCGCTGTTTGCAGTCACGGCTGGTCCCCAGGACCCAGGTGATCACCAGTGACCCTACAGTTCCACTTGCTTTCCTGTCCCCTCACTTTGCCTGATGCCTTGTATCCCCGAACCATCTAAAATAGTTGTCTGCTGCATCCCTCTGATTCTTCTCTTGAATGTCAGATTTCTATATCACCTCATTATTTCCAAGTCACCCCCAGAGTTTTGCACCCAACTCCCTAAATGCAGAGCAGCTACCTTCCCGGGGGCAGCCTTGCTTTGGGCTCACTGAAACAGTGGAGAATGGCAGGCAGCCACACTAGGGGCAGTTTCATTTCTGCATGTGGGTCCTGGCAGGATCGATGGTTGTCTCCAGTGACCACAGTTCAGCATTAGCCCTGTTACAAGGTGTGCAGAGTGGCTTCCTTACTGCACACATGAAAATTCATCCAATGGAAACTAAAAGTAATTAGAAGCTTAAAATAAAGGATAATAATAATAATAATGAGAATTGTTGTATAATACTGGTGGGGACTGAGAGATGTGAAGGACACCTTGGGAAGGTGCTGGTGAGAAGAAAGCACGTGGCAGCTTTACCTTCAGATCGGTACCAGCAGGAGAGTTTCTCCAGAAGGCATCCAGGTGAGCTGTGCAGCCCCAAGCCCTGGTAAAGCTAGATTTCTTAGCCTGTCAGAGCTTAGCCTCCCCCCTACCCAATTTTGCAAAAAAATCTGTTTTCTCGCTAATTTTGGAAGCCAGCTGTGATTTACATCTCCTTGTCCAACAGCAGGATTTTCCTGTGAGAATCAATCTCTTTTCAGGTTCAGGCCTGCCTCCAGAATCTCAAGATGTTTGGTTAAAGCGACATTTCAGCCACTTTCCTTCAGCAAAAGTGACATTGAACACAACAGCAGAGGAACTGAGGGAGGGCCATATGTAGACAGGCAAGAAAATCAGACTCAAGAGCCAGTGTTGTCTGGAGCCACTTGAAGTCAAGACATATATTTTATTTCTCACTTTTCAGGCAAATACATGTCTCTTGTGTCCACTCTTTAGATTCACATGGAAAAGTGAAACCTTGGAGACAGGATAGAAAGAGAAAACAGATTATTACAGACCTCACTGCTGTCCTGAGCAATTCTTCCTTTTTCCATATAATGAATTAGCTCCTTGTGCAAGAATTCAGTTCCAGTCTTAAAACATAGTGAATTACTATTCTAATTTACCAGTGTCAGCTTTGGTTCAACCCACTGTTAATCACTTAGTTTTGTATGTTTTACAAAACTGAGACAGATACTTATAAATGTATTGTGGGGCACATAAGGGTACATTTCCATACTTACACATATATATTTCAATAAATACAGTTATTGAAATTCATCTGTAAGAAACTGTGCTTAAATTCAAATCCATCTTGTGGTCAACACCATCCACGAATTTTGTTCCTTCCTTTTTCTTTTCTTTTTCTTTTTTTTTTAAACACAGGTCATCCATTCAGTTAAAGTTCTGTCAAAATCATGCAGTTAATCTAATTACTTTGAGTTGTAGTTTACTATAATTATACTGCTACAGACTTTACATACTCTAAAATATAGGGGTTTGGCATTGTAGCTCCAGCAAGCACCAACTCAAGTCCATGTGGCCTCTTCAGAGTTTTCCTGTGCCTTGCCATGTTATCACCACTTCATCTTATAAGAAGTTTATTTTGCACCCTTGCAATTAACATTATTTTGCCTTTTCTTATTGTGATGTTTGATGTCTCAGCACGACTGAAGGCAAATCCGCCTGCAGTATCATGCAAGGCAGATGTGTTCTTTCCCCCATCACTTGGTTTTGCACAGCTTCCGTAAGTCCTGGGCTTTTCTCCCACGGATTTCCCTTTTAGCAATTCCTTGTTTGTCTCTTCCAGGAGGTTTTGTTCTGTACATTTTCTACCATTGGATATCCTACTCTGCCCTTCCAATCTGCACATTTCTGACAGCTTTTTTTGCTTTTAAGAGCTAAAAACATAGGATCATCCTCCTCTGGCTCTCTCTCACTGGCTGCTCAGTAACGAAGGAGTGGGCTCAGAAGGAGCATCACAGGGAATAAACTTGCCAATGGACAGGGCAGAGATGAAAAGAAATCAAGGTGTAAGTGCATAAGATGGACCTAAATGATGCTATTGGTGATAATACACATTTACTTGGCTGGCTCAAGCTTTCCAGATGCCTTTGGAAGTGTGGGTTTGTACTGCAGTGAACCTCAGAAAGGCTTTCTTGCTTCATCTGACTGTCATTCCCGACATGCAGAATAACACCTGTAGTTGAAACAACTTGCAGAGAAATCTGCTCATGTTATGAAAATGTAAACAAAGTTGATTAATTCAGAGCCTGAATACACAGCTGGGAGACACTCCTACTGGCAAATTATCTCTCTGAGAATACAGATGCAATCCCTGGCTTGTTCCAGTCTGCTGGGTCTTTCTCACAGGGATGAGTTAAAGCAAATCCCCTTAGAAGGGTTCATTTGCCTTTCCTGCACAGTCCTAGGTTCCCGTGTTTCCTGGCATGTGGGATGAGAGTTTGTCGCCACATCTTTGGATGGGATTCTCACCACCATACTCTCCTAAAATCATAACCTAGAACTCAGACTTTATATCCTAGGATGCCCTTAAGCCAATATGGTATGCATACATTTGTGTTCGTACATAACAAAAGCTGAATAAAAAAATATAGAGGGGTCCAATTCAGGGTATTAGTTGTCCTTTCCCTTCATATGATTAGATCTTTTTCACATAAAAATGCACTACAATACACCTTAAAGTCAAGGCTGTGAAAAATCAAAACAACTTTGATCAAACTTTTTGGAAATGAAACCAAAGAAAATTAGTCTTAACAACCCATATTATATAAACAGAAAACAAAGTACAAGTGAGTGTATTTGCTGCCACTCCACTTTGCAGCGTGCATATGTACACCTCCTGCACAGTAATATATGGTACTGAATAATAAACCACACTTTGATCCAAGTAACCCAAAGCATTCTACAAACACTAATTAAAACTTGAAATATCTCTCTGAGGTACTTAAATAACAATGTACATAATTTGTAGGTGGGAAAAGCAAGCCAAGGGAAGGTTAAATTAACAGGATCAGAGGAGGAATCAGTGAAAAAACAGGAAGATGACATGAGTCTGCATCCCACCCCTCTATACAAACTAAGGGAATCTGTCCTTCTTGTTTGTATAGAATATGAGTGTTATTGTAACTCTAAAAAGGTTTTTCATAAGATTACTTGTCAGAGTTCATTTAATTACTATGAATTCTAAGTATTTGTTTTTAAACTACTAAGTAGGCTCTATTGCATCACTGTTTCCCCGATATCTCAAGACTCTTGATGGAAAAAGCAATCCCTGCTCATAATATAAACCACCTCTGGATCTGACTCAGTGACAACTGGATACAAATGTGTGAGTTCTCCCAAGATGACCGCTAATTGGTCCTTCATGACAGGTACCTCTGCCTCCAGGAATTTGCATTGCATCACACAGAAACACAAAACCTGTGAAATAATTACACAACAGCTAAGGGGAGAGAGTGTTGCCACAAGTGATGCTCTGGCCTCTCCTCCTGGGCTGTGTCGTGCTCTCCTCAGGCAGCAGCTGGGCCAGCAGAGGTGACTGCCCTGCCAGCACGGACCCCCAGCCCCCTCCGCTGCACAGTGGCACCACTGATGAGCTCCCCCATCCTCCCCCACCCCGCTTCTGGGAACTAACATTTTGCCTAATTGTATCTATACCTGCTCCTGTGAAATGATCTGAATTGCAAAATAACTAAACTAAAGCAAAAAAATTACCATCCTTATTTTCTTGACACACACACCCCCCATTAACAGGGGTCATTCCTCAGCACCAGGCGAGGAGACAGGAGACAGCAGGAGGCAGATCTCTGCGTGTGGAGGGGTGGCCCCTCTGATAGTTTTCCACTAGAATTTTTCATAAAACTTGCACAGCATTGGGGGCAGCTTTGTGGCATTCCTGGGGTATCTAACATTATTGATCTTTTTTGACAAATGAGTAATGTAACAGGTTCATTACCATTAATCATCTTTTTTCTAATTCAGGTAAACAAGGGGTAGTTTGGTTCATGCTCAGCTAATATCTATTTTTGTAATTATTTTTACAAGGATCCTGTTTGATGAAATTCAAATATGTATTTATTTGGAAGAAAAATATTGATGCTCTTTTCATTTTAGCAAAGTATTCCATGAAGGATCAACTTTTGTCACTGTGCTATTAAAAAACAAAAACCAAATATGCTATTATGCCTTAGAACTTCATTTGAAAACTGGGTCTGCTGGTTTTGGCTCTGTTAGCATGGAATTCAACAGTCAGCTTCACAACAACACAGAGTGGAGAAGAATCACATTCCCATCCCCTTGCTTGCCTTTGGCAGCTGGGTTGTTATTAGACATGATTAAAACCCCCATATGTTCCCATCACCCAAGCGATCAGCTCGTGGGCTGCCCAGTGCATACGCTGTTCCCAGAAGGTCCTGCTTTTCTCAGCAGGTGTTTGCTGTGCATGTGAGCTGAGAGGACCACATGGAGACTGGCTGCGGCACTGGCTTCTACCTTCCTTTCCACCATGAAAGAGCACCACAGTTCCCCCGCCCTTTCCCCGACTCACCAGCATCTTCTTTCCCTGGTGTGTCAACCACCCTGAAGGGGACAAAGAAGCATGAAATTTGCTCTTTTCCCAACATATCCTTCCTATTCTGATGTATTTCAATAACGTTAAAAGTATCTCCTCATTATCTGCTCCAAATCTCTCTAGTTAGAAGTGTCAAGAGTTGGTAATTGTACTTCTCATGCTGCTGTTAGCTGGCTCCTTCGGAAACCCTTCATCTGCTTATGCTGGCTTTGCTGCCTTTCACATCTCCTTTCAGTGGTGACTCCTGGCCTGCTCCTGTTGGCTTTTAAAGACAGGCTGATGGATTTTGAGCTGGGCTAGTTCTTTTTCACAGTGATTGTAGGCAGAACTATTGCACACTGAAGCCCAGCGTTTCCAGCCCTGATGTTCTCCAGCTCTCCCAGGAACTCTCACGCCCCTCTGCCGACAGCTGCGTTGTTACAGCATGAACAGTATTTCCCATGCCCCTGCCTTTCTAGTGTTTGCAGCAACACTGTTGTAAGAAAGGACAAAGGTCATACTGCTGTTTTCCCTATTATTATTTTAGTGCTCTGATGCTGTTCTGCATGTACTGTACTGACAGGCTCATCACAGAGCACTTTAAATAGAGATGTAAAGCACATTTATTTCTCCTAATGAACATACCAATAATGCTCTTGCAGTGATGACTCCGTTTCCTGAAACCAACAAACCCTGAAATAATATTGACAGGACCAATTGCTTGAAACTTGGTAGAAACAGTGTATATTGAAGATACAAGAAGTCACACTAATAGGAATCCTGTAAGGCAAATGACTCCGCAGAGGGTAAAAGGTATGAAAAAAAGCTCACTTGTGCTTTAAAAACACAGTTTCAAGAATTTATCATGTCATTTAAAAGACTGAATAGAGGTAAATATTGAGATTTTTAGGGAATAAAAAGGAACTATTACTGAAGTGTACCATTAGATAACTCAGAACCATCATTTCAGGTTTCAGCAACAGCCTCAGTTCCCAATAATCACAATACTTAGTCCTAAGAAAGTTTTTTGTTAAAGGGTTCAACAAAATTCTCTCTTATGCCTTTGAACACAAAAAAAAAAAGGTGAAACTGGCAACTCTGTTCTTCTTAGGGCTCTTGAGATGTGAAAAGAGTAGTTGTGGAAAGTGAATTTTAAAATTCATGTACTCATTACTGACATAAAATCTGTTCAGGTACCTAGTTCTAGTATAAAATCCTGATTATGGTGGAATCACTGTAAAAAAAATCCACTATTAAACACAAATGCAGTTAGCTAAGGTGTGCATTAATAAATATGTGCCACAGTCTCACACCATTTTCCGGTAAAAATATTTTTTAAGGCACATGAAGAAGGTCTTTTCCAACTGCCTAATCCCTCTCCACTATCTGATTTTTACAGCACACAGATAGTTATATTAGAATGGGAAAAAGCAGCTTGCTGCTACTTCTTGGGTCCTTGAATGTCTGATGGCTGGTTCAGAGAGAAAGAAGTTTAAAAGTGAATCATTTCAGAGGGAAAAAAGCTAATAGATGATAGCTCTGAAATGGATCAGCTAGTCAAGAGAGAAAACTGGGGCTTCACCAAGCTTCAGATACCTCCTACAAGATGATGTCAGGGGAGTTTCAGAGATATTGTCTTGAAAATTAAGGTACAGAGAGAATGACTGAGTAGTAAATCATAGAAAAGGTGGAAACTGAGGCAAGGTATAAAAAAACCTTGACATATCAAATAGTCAGGGGACTAATAAGTGATACAGAGAAGCTGTCCCTGACAGCTGAACTGGTCCATGCAGGTAGGCTGGAAGAGATGGAGGCCGCATAGCGCCTCTCCTTTTCCTGCTTGCTGTGGTATCAGGGACACCAAATTTTGCTACTCTTATTTGGTTAAGGCAAAGACTGGAAATAAGAACCCCAAATCATGAAACTGCCCTTAGAAAATTCTTTTGGTTTTGTGTCTGTTTTAACCCACAGCACTAAGGGTCACTTTGGTCCTTAGGCACAAATGTGTAACTTTTCAAGAACAGAATTCATCTAAGAGGATCAGGTGGCTGGACAATACTTTTGCTTGTCCCACTTTTCAGGCATGGCAAAATAAGGAAGAAAAGAGCAGGTCTTTTTCTTCCACCTATGTTATAGCTATCTGCTAATTAACAAAGTACTGAATAATTCCAGTCAGTTTTTTTAACATCTAGGTTGCTGTACTTTCTTCATCTAATATTATCATTGACTGCTTTTTCCGTTGTCATTAATATCTGCCTATGACTGTAGACAGGTAAATAATTGCTACACACCATAATCACTTTCTTACATGATTATCCTCTAGAGACCTTAATTTTATTTGCAACAGCTTTCTGTCTTTTCATGAAACAAAGGCATGTATATGTAGTATAAAGCTACAGGATAAATTCAGATACATGGCATTCTGTTAAAACATTCCCTGATTGTCTTAGGTTACCTGCTGGCTCCATTACAACCTTTCAAAAATAAGAAATCAAAGACTACGGAAATGTTCTCAGCTTTGTAGTGTTCATAGTGGGCTTCTTTGCAGCTTCAGAGAAGCTGCAACATTTTAGCAGTTCCTATCACTGACCTTCCCTATATTTTTTGCAGTTTCAGCTTGAAGTTTGCCTGCTTTGATATAAATCATTGCAATGTTGCATCACCATGGAGCAAAATCACACTACACACTGTAACAGAGGAAGCTGATAACCTGGGCTTTGGCTGATTATTATTCTTTGCTTTGGTAGAGGAAGGTACCTTGAAATTTAAAACTCCCCAGCATAGGATCCTCAGCTCTGAATAGCTTATCAAGTTATTATTTTTAAAATATTAACACACTAGTAACCATGATAGGATTGCCAGAATACAAACAAATTTTGTTTGGAAAAAAAAAAAAATTGAAAACTTTATGTATTGACATGTCCTCCTGTTATTCTTCTTATTCATTCTGTTTTTAATGCAGCTGAGCCAAAGGTTTCAGCATTGTTTAGAAAGTGACTTGTAGAGATTTCTGGGGTCATGTATATGTTCTTCAGTGCTTGTTTTCCTTATAGGGTGCTGCTCAATAGTGTGTGATAACTTCAACAGTTTACAGTCTATTTATTTAATATTCCTGAAGAAAGAAACTTCAAAAGAAGAATAGGATTATGTGCCTGACATGTTTCCTCCACAGAGTACAACTCACTTTGGTATTATTGCAGCTACAACAGCCAGACTTCCAAACCCAGATCTTGCTTATATGAATTTGTAATAATGATATGCAGCTTATGACAGCCTCTTTTTCAGATTTGCTTTTCCAAGCAGCCCTGTTGAAATTAAAATTGCAACCCAGATCAATTTCTGCAGGGAAATTTAAACCAAAAAAAAAATGAATAAAGGAAGATTTCTTATACATAATCGTTTATACTCCTTAAACTCATACCGTTGATTGCTGACCTCTGAAAGGTGGAGAAAGTACCTGTCCCCAGAGTAGATACCAGGGCCTAGACTTTGTCTTTTGTGACTTGGTATTCAAATAGCAGATTTTTTTTTTCTTCCCACACAATAATTCTCAGATGTGTTAACCAGTGAAGAGAGAAAATTGGATGTATTGTGTATAATTGAAAAAAGACCTGGTGTAGAGTGAAGCCAGAGGATAGACGTTCAAGGGAGTAAAAAGATTCTTAAACATTTCCCTGATTTCTCTTTTGTTAGTTTATATTTGTGCCTGTGAAGATAAACTTTGCACTAGTTTCTGAGATGTTAAAACTTCTACATAGCGCAAGGAAGTTCCATTTGAATAATAACCACCAGTGACTAGCTCTTTCCCGTGAGTTGAGTGATTTCAGACACAATCACCAGAAAAACTTAACAGTCAGTATCGTGAAAATTCTGAATTTTTAGCCAGGATCTCTATCTAGAAGGACAAGGGTACCTGAAGCTTGCTCTTATCCAAAAGTACATTTGGGCACATAGGCAGGTGCCATTGGACAGAACTTCTGCAGCTTGAGCATAGGACCACTACTGACCTTAAAAAATCATAAGAAGCGGTCCCCATTCTTGCAAGCAATGAGACTTTTACCTTCTACAGGCTATTGATAAATGCTTTCACATAAAGTTGTATGAAACGTAATAATGGGATTTCATATAATTTCCTCCGTATCACATGCATCTAATTGCAGCTCTGCAGAAACTTCAGAACAAGATTGTGTAGTTATTACCAATCAGATTCCTGTCACACTTATGGGTCCATGTCATAAATTGGTGACTCACTGTGCTTGGTGTCATATGAGTCAAAGGAAAAGAAGACAATCTCATGAGAAAAAGCTCTTACAATGGTCCCACCTGCTTTACATTTTCAGCAGAAAAGTCATAATGCTCCAAATACCCAAATGATAAAAAAGTAAAGTCATGTTTTGAGTCAAATACCAAATTCCACCCTCATGAATTGTCCTTTCCCCACACACCCCCAAAACACTAGTACACATGAGAGGAGAATCCTTAGAAAGCTTGGTAGGAGAAAACTCCTTCAGCAATTGACTGGGAACACAAAATTCAAATGGCAAGTGGGAGACTCAGTTTAGATGAGTACAGATTCCTACACAAATATCACTGCCTAGATAGGCGAAACCCTCGGGTCCCTGAGCAGATACAGCAAGCATTTAAAGCCCAAGCTTTACTTGCTCCCAGGGCTGAGCTGTAGGGAACACCTACACATTACAAAATTGTTTTGATTTCCTCTTTCCCTTTCCCACTCCTCTGTAAGGGTACTTTGCTCATTCAGGCCAGCTCTGATCCTTTTTTCTCTTATTCTCAGACCTCGTTTGGCTTCTGGGCATCTTTAATATGCACAACAAAGTGTCAGTTTCATTACCAGCAACCTGTATTCAAGGATATCAAATTTGTGTAAATTCCACAGCATTGCACAATGTTTCCATTTAACCTGAATGAAATTCAAGTGCAAATGAGGTGTTAGTCATTCATGAATAGAACCCTTAATGTGTAGACATGTTTTTTTAAGGTGAATTTAGTACTCGGCAAAAGGTGCCATATTGACAACACTGAAAACTGAAGTCCTCTATGAATTCTTGTAGATGGAATGATGGGAGAAGGCAAGCCACACTGTTGCATATAAGCCTGGTGATAACTAGCACTAGAGATGGAAAGATAATTCAAATATTGTGTCCCTTTAAGGCTTCACTCTCTGTAGAGGGAGTATTAGTCCCTACACAAATCTAGTGGGTTTTGTGACACAAAATTTCAGGCTATGGAAAAACTGAGAAATGCAGAGCTCCAAATCATTTCACTTAAGGCACTCTGTAATGAGATCTAATCAACTTTGAACACCTAGGGTGAAATTCCCACTCCTTTCCAAAGATAGGTTTTTGTTATATTCTCAGGACAGTCTCCGATTTGTTATTCTTAAACAAATGATGTCATCCCCAACCAACCAAAATTATTGGAAGTGCTAGAAATAAGTATTACAGAAAAGGCTGAACCAGTACTTTCATATTGAAAATACCCAAGACTGTTTTTTAAACAAACACATAATACTGCAGTGTAAATGCCAGATGACACCCAGCCACTGGGTAGGTACTGACTGGCCACAGAAAGAAAGATCTTTCACTCACTTACTGAGAGAATGTGGCAAATCCCATCCTGCAGTTTCTCACCTGTAAAGTGTAGGCTCTAACTAGCCCTAGCTCAAAGTGATTTGACATGTACGAAGAAAAGGTTGTACACAAGAACAACATATTTTGTCTAAATACCTTCTATACTACCTACACTCAGGCAAAACACAGTTCTGCATGTACAAAATGTAGGATGTTGAGGACAAAGACTGACTGCCCAGAATTGCAGGGAGACCTTACAAGGCTGCATGGCTGGTCAGTAAAATGGTAGACAAAATTCACTATGAATAAAGACTGACACACACAAGGAAAAGTCTTAACTTCAAATATGAGTGAAAAGGTTCTGAACTGACAATTGTAATTCAGCAATAAGAATATACAGATAGATCCAAGGAAGAATTAGGTCAGTGCTCATTATCAGTCAAAGCAGCAAATAAACTGTTATGAATTTTTAGGAAGGAATAGAAATAAAACACTGTGCCTTTGAATAAATCTATGGTTCACCCACATTTTGAATAGTTCTGCAGCTCTGGTCTCATTTCAAAAAGGATATGGTCAAACCAGAAAAGGCCAACAAGGATAATGTACATCTGTACAAAGAACTGGGTAGGCGAGGACTCCTCAGCTTGGAAAAGACAACTAAGAGAGAATGCACAAGTCTAACCATGAGCAGCCAGAAAAGAGTGAAAGGGCATTGATTCCCACGACATCAGTTGTTCACCAAGTCTCCCAGTACAGAAATGTAGGGGGCAACAAACAAAAATCCAGTTAGAGAAGGAATGTTTGAGCACAGGTGGGCAAACTTGTGGAACTCGCTGCCAAAGGCTGCCAGGGATGTGCAGAGGTCACAAGGGAAGACTGAGCAAATGCACAGAGAAGACATTCTTTGAAGTTTACTGCAAGAAACACATCCAGCTCAGGAAATATCCTGAGCTGAAAACTCTTGGAGGCTGAGGAGTACAAGTGATAGCAACATACTGCCTTTGTCTGACTGGGCATCCACTGTCAGAGGCAGGACACTGGACTAGATGGGTCTTAACCTGACCCAATAGGAGTATTTCTGTGTTCTTGTGTTGCTCTCTTTACCTCACAGCATGTAGCTATAACCTTCTGATAACTGAGTGCAGATAACATAAAGCTATAAATCAGGTACCTGTGCTGGTACTGACAGCAATATCTGTCCATTCAACCCTATGGCACTTCTTAAGTGAGCCTTGATGCTCACCCACACTGAATGTCCCGTGGAACAAACATATGCAAGCATGTGTGTGTATTGGGATGAGTAGGGGAGGGGTTACCCACAACTTCACTACCATGCAGCTACCACAAGTGATCTGACCCATTCCCATTTACTCTCATTATTGCTGTGGATTAGCATGAACAGCAGCAGGAGAAGGCTTCAGCACAAACTTGGATACAGCTGAGCAAAAACAGGAGGAGACTGTGAAGAAAAGAAAGTCTTCAGCAGCCTAGGTTGGCACAAAGTCTCAGTAAAAGGCACAGCACCCCTGGGACAGTCATCCCCAGAACATCTATTTACAACCAACACAGCTTGCCAAAAACGCAGCACTGCTGACTTTCAGCATACACACAGATGTACGGTGCCCCAAGCCTCACTTCCAAAATACACAACTAACTTCTACAAAACCAATAGTCCCAAGTCTCCCTTACTGCATCAAACCATGCACTGTAAGAACATCATGTTACTCCAAAGATTTTTTTTTAAGGAATACATGGTTTTTAAATAAAAATTTCCATTAAACATTTCACTTATTTCCTGGCTTGTTTTCTTCTTCCTGAGAAGAAAAGTGCTCCCTCCTTTGGATAACTCTAAGGGCTGTAGAGAAATAGATAGAGTAATTGTAATTTTAAAATGAACATTAAAATGGATACAGAGGTTCCCATCTTCCATACCTTGTCACACAGGCTAACAGCTGCCATGGAGTGCCTCATGAATTTGCGCATCATCTTTGTACATGGGCCATGATGCTCCACAAGGATAAAGGTGGTGCAAAACTGCACACAACTCCCTGGGATTCCTTCTGCCTCTGTGGACTGTGGGATGAGATAGGGAAGAATTATCAGTGCCCTCTGAAGTGGCCAAAAACATCTTTCATGCAGTAGTAAACAAAACCATGTAATTGCAGCATAAAGAGACTATTGATAGCTCTCAGCCCTGCTGAGCAGTAAGCACTGCAGGACTGCACCACATGTTTGCATCATCTCTGATTCTTACTACTTTCTACAGAGGTAGCTTGGTAAAATTGAACTTCATAGAAATCTTAATAAAAGTTATATCCATGTTAAAATATTACAGTAAAAGCTATTTGATCAATTTACAGTATTTTGGTTTGAGAACAGGACTGAAGTATTACATGCAACATGAATAAGCATTGAAATTGGGTTGTCCAAAACTCCTGAGCCTCCAGAATTGCTTTGGAACCACCTGGCTTAGAAGCATTGCTGTTATTTTGTCATTTCTACCTGTTGAGCTGAACCTGGCAGGGAGCAAATGCACGTGCCCAGTCTGCCTGCCACTGGGGTTTGCCCCTTCTGCAGCACCCACGTGCTAATTCCTTCTGGGAGTGAAGGCCTTGTAATGTTGCCAAAAAGTTTAACCGCAATAAAAGCTATGTGCCAGCCTAGTTTTTAAAAGGATCTAAATAAACATTCACACCTTCCAAAAGACAGGGGAGACCAGGTTAATAGTTAGCCTTTGTGACTGGGGTAAAACTTACCTCAGTTTTAAAATGACAGGACTTGATTTATACTTATTTCAGAACCTTGTCACCCATCACTCATTTCACTTTCTTGTACACCAGGAGTTTTCCATATCCAGCAGACATGCTATCTGGATCCTTTGCTGCTGCTTTGAATTAATTCTTAAATTAGTTCCTGCCAGCTCCTCTTTTAAATATTAGGTGTGGAAGGAGAGGCAATTCCAGGTACTCAAGGCAAGAATAAAAACTTTGTGTGACCATTTGGAACTCTCACCCAGTTATCATAATCATACTTTCTAATTTTTTTAATAAAACTAAAAATCCATATCTAAACAAAAGCTTTATTCCTCTATCAGAAATGAAACTTTATTCATAGTTATTAACCATTATAGCAGACATACCCCTTATATAAATATCTATAAAGTAATGAGTCTTTCCTGGAATAAGATGCATATTAATTAGATCCTACAGCACTTGAGAGACTTTGGTTCAATTCCCACCAGTAAGGTCAGGAAATGCATCCACAGTAGTTAGCAGCTAGTTTTAAAATCTCAATGCACTAAGCATGATGGGGTCATTCAGTGGAGCAGGTACCCCAAGGGAAGGGTAAAACAAGAGCCAGGGATTATTTCACAGCACTGAACTGGTATACTGCAGGAGTGATGGACCTTCCTTTCAGAGCAGAAAAGCTTGCCAGCATACTGTCCTTGTTGCCCACTCTCATTACAAAGAATGTAGCATGTGAAGCAATTAATTGGATGATACGGGCTGGAAAAAGCTAAGAAAATTGTGTGCGTGCATGTGTGTATATATAGGGGGAGACACTAATATACTATATGAGGACAACACTACCATGCCCACACTAGAACAGCTCTGCATGGTTAGATATAGGACCATCACCATAAGACATTGCAGCTCCAGTGCCGAGGAGGGTAAAATAATGCAAAAAGCCTTCTATCCACTTGAATTTTAAATTCAGATGATGGTTCGCTATTATGGAAAGATGGATTAAATATCTCATCTTTGCCCATGGACTGCTAATGAACCAGGCTTTAAACACTAGAAGACTTTACACAGAATATGGAATTTCCATGGGAACGAGATTGTCTGTACACCTCCATGCTATCAGGACAGGTTTTTTGTTGGTTTTTTTTTTTTTTTTAATGTATATTTCTGTTATTCTATCAGTTGTGACGAAGCAAACTGATAGGAATATGCTCTGTAACCTTTGAATTTTGTTTTGTTTCCATTTTGAATTACAGCACATACATGGAGCAAAGTTAAAGTATTCTTACAGTAGATTTTAGAAAGTTTTAAGAATCAATAACTTTTTTAATGGAAGATAAAATTCTACTGAGGAACTCATGGCTGCAAAGGCTGGAGAGAAAATGGCTTACCAAGCTAAAAAGTAAAATTATTATTTATGTTAATAGGAAAAATTCTCTGATAATTTTTTACTACGTAAATAGTTGTCATAAAAAAAATCCCAAGCCAATCAACACTCTCAATGTTTAATAGTACAAAACATACATTAGAAATGACAGAGTTAGGGAGATATATTTCCTCATGGGAAAACTACTCCATTACTCTCCTTATAGAGGTGCTACACTTTCCTCTGAAGCATCTGGTGCTGGCTGCATTTAGAGACAGGATACCAGGCTATCATGACCTTTGGTCTGCTCTAGCATGGCACTTCCTGTGGTCTTAGATTGCAGGCTGCACTAGTGTATTATTTGAATTAATTCAGTGTTGTATATCAACACAAATCATTCATAGGCAAATCTTTTTCTTCATGGTTAATCAGAAATTTTAGGAAGAGCAACATTTGATCTTGCAGGCAGTAGATCAGTAGTATTTTTTAAAGATATAAACACAATCATGCAGACATGTAATTCAAGCTCATATCTGTATGTGTACATGTGTGCACATCTCCTTGCATGTGTGTTACACAACATGCAAGTGAGAACCATTCGCTCTGCAAGCACAGAGTACTGCTATTAAACTCTGGGTAGCCTGGAGAGCCAGATCTTATTCAAAGCATTCTCCAGGACAACAGTGTCTATTTCACCATGTGTGCTGGTAGATACATATGGTGCATTATACTGGCTTGAGGAGGAGCGGAGGGATCCTGTGGGTCAACAACTGGTTGCATGGCTGTAGCTTTTACAACCATGGGACCCTCTTGGAGGACTAAGGACTGCTGGGAATAGATGGGATCCACCCAATCAAATGGAGCAAAAGCATCTGTACCAGCAGGCAAAAGTCCATGGGTCCTGATGGGATGAACCCATAAGTGCTGAAGGACCTGACCAATGTCATTGCAAGGCCACTCTCTATTATCTTTGAAAGGTCACCCTGTGTTCCTGAGGACTTGAAGAAAGCAAGTGTCACTCCTATCTTTCAGATAGAGGGAGAAGGAGAATCCGGGGAACAACAAGGCAGATCAGCCTCACCTCGATCCAAGTAAAGATAAGAGAACAAATAATCCCAGAAACCTGGTGGTCAACAAGTTGACTATAAGCCTAAAATCCTCCCTTGCAACAAAAAAGGCCACCAACACCATGGGCTGCATTAGGAACATTGCCAGCAGGTTGAGCAAGGTGATCCTTCAGCTCTACTCAGTTCTGGTGAGAAATATCTGGAGTGCTAGGTCCAGTCCTGGTCTTCCCAGTACAAGAAAGGTATGGACTTACTGAAGCAAGTACAGCAAAGAGCCAAGAAGATGATTAAGGCACTGGAGTATCTTTCATATGAGGAGAGGCTGAGAGAGCTGGGGGTGTTCGTCCTGGAGAAGAGAAGGCTTGGGGGGTCTTATCAATGTGTATAAATACCTGGTGTGGGGGGGTAGTAGCGAAGATGGAGCCAGACTCAGTGGTATTTGGTGGAAGGACAAGAAACAATAAACACGAACTGAAATACAGGAAATCCCATCTAAACATCAGAAAACACTTTTTGGAGGGTGATCAAAAAATGGAGGTGATTACCCAGAGAGATTGTGGAATCACCATCCTTGGAGATACTCAAAACCCAACTGGGCATGACTCCTGGCAACCTGCTCTAGGTGACCCTGCTTGAGCAGGAGGGTGGGCTAGGTGGTCTCCAGAGATCTGCCAACCTCAGCCATTCCGGGATACTGTGAATTACAGTCCATGTGAAAAATTCCCCCCCAGTAGTCTTCAATTGCACAATGATTTCTCTTTCTTCAGTATATAAATTATTTGCTGCACAGTAGCACAGAACCTTCTCCATACCTTTACTCCTATCACTGCCATCCCATATTCTTTTTAAGGGTGATCTGCTTTACTTGAACACATTTTCTCTGCCATAGAGTCAAAGAGGAAAGTCACTACAGCTTGTGCTTATGTAGAAGAATATAAAGAGCTCTTGATTATCCTGAGTCTCGGGTTGTGACTCACAGGGAAGATTTCTCAATGTCCAGCAGCTAAATGTGTTAGCCATGACATTTCTGAAGTTCTATTTTTATATAGGCACCAGAAAAAAAAAAAAAAACAAAACAAAAAACCAAACCACTTCTTGATATCTGTTATTTACCACAATATTTGTTTAACTACATCTTTGATGCTACCACTATGTGCTGCATAACATTCTTACAGCTACAGTTTTACAAGCCCTACATATTATAGTTTTCAGAGCTAGACTTCTTTATCCAGGAGTTTTTACTCCTAATGAGAAAATAATCTACAAGCAGCATTTTTAGATGTCTCATAACCTCTTTGCTGTTAAAAGGTTTGTTTAAAATTTTCTTCACAGGACAAAACACAATTCATATCTGGTTATTGCCTAATGAAATATCTTTCTGCTCCTTACAGAACTCTTATCTGAGATGTTAAAATTTAACTCACTTGAGTTATAAATACTATGTGAATTAATAGTCAACATTGTTTGGAAGGGTTTTTAATTGGCCTACAGGGAGACTTTCTGTATATATTAAACAGATCATGTGTCTGAATTGCAACTAACCCACCTTTACATTTCCTTTGCACACATTAAACTCAAAACTGTTTAATATTTTCTTAGAAGTATTTGGGTTTATTGTTCACATTAGGAAATTACTGTTAGCAGTTAACGTAAACCAAGGTTACTGATTGGTCCTCAGTGATGTCATACCAGTGTCATAAAGCCCAATAAATAAATAGGTTTGGCTGTTCTTCTTATTTTTATTTATAAATTCTGTTTCATAACAGCAGTAAGGTGCTCCAGGCCATGCAGTTCTTGGAGATTATTGCACTTGTCAGGTGTTTAAAATCACTCAGTCCTCTGCCTGTGCCTTATAATACCACTGGAGGCATATAATCAACCAGAAATGCACTGCCTGGAGTGTCTTAATGCTTTATTATGACATATCTAACTTTCAAAATAAATTATTTATTTGGAAGCTTGGAAGTGTCATAATGATATCCAATCAGTAGCTGAGAAATATATATGAAGTCAGGACAACACATCAGAGAGAGAAAAATGGAGGATAGAAAAAAATGCCGGCTCATCAGTCATCCCAAGCCAAAACAATGTGTGTGTACGCCTATAGACATAGTTATGCGTGTATACAACTAGTGGATGCATTTCTGTTTGTGCATAGATTTATACCTAGTAAGAATCATGCAATATAAGCATTTATATGTCCATAACTCATTGTTGATATAAACCATGGACAGTCTGTATTGAGTTAATATCCTAAATTAAAAAAATAAGTGGGCTAAATAAATGTTAACAACTTAAACCTCCTATTAAACAGAAATTTAGGACATTCTGTACTTACTCATTTAAGTCATTCCATATTTAAGAATCAGCTTCTGTATTGCATGGAAAGGAAGCCTAGCTACATCAGTTGACATTACAAATTGCATTTCACATCATTATCATTACAATCACTAAACTACACACATTATTCAAAACTGAATTTTAAAAGCAAAACAGAATAAAACAATGTCATTTTCTAAAAAAAAAAACAAAACCCAAACTAACATATCAACTCTACAACAACCAGAGAAATTCAATACTCTGGGGTTTAAATTTATAAATTAAATTCCAATTTGTAAATTATTATGTGGAAATAAGGAACTCTACTTAAGCAATTGTGCTAAATAACAGCACAAACCCTGCAGGGGACCAAATTATCTTTTAGTGAGGGAATATGAAAAGTTTTTTGGAAAAGGGCCAGTTTTAGGTAGGGGGTGTTTAAAGCCTTGGGAGTTACTGTAGCAATAGAAAAGATTAATAATTTGCACATGTGAGACTCCTGGCAAGCAGGACGCAGCTGTAAAGAATTAACCCCTCCTGAGAGACATAAAAACATGGAGCAGCTGAGAAGAAAAGGGTGAGGGGAGAATGCAAAAGTATGCAGAGTACAGATGTCCTAGAAGAGAAAAATATGTAAAGTAGGGTTGGAAAATGTACAGAGATTTTATTATTATTGGGGGAGGGAGGGGGCAGAGAGGGGATCTTCTGGGCAAATTGGGGGTATATGGGAAAAAATGAAATGCCAGCAGAAGATAAAACTAATTCTCTATTACTGCCAGTAAGTGCAGCTAATCTGAATAAAAATCTAAAAGCCCACAAGTCCTTGTTGAAAAGACACTCTCAAAGTGATCTGGCCTAAAACTAGACCAAGCCGGCTTTGTTTTGGTGTTCATGCATGCCTGCCTCCGCTCTGCGTGCTGACTCCATCATTCTTGTATGCGGGCAGGGTGCTGAAATACAGAAGATGCTTGCTGAAGTGATTGGAGGGCAGGCTCTCATACACACAGAAATCGAGCAAGCAAAGCAGATCTGGGGGTGAAGCATTGTGTGATTGTGGGTCTGTAACTGTGGAGAAACCCAGCTCCTGATATTTGTTCTTCCTGGCTGCCTACCAGATTAATTTCTATTGTGAGGGTCCAATTTTGCAGCTGCTCAGCACAGCAGAACTGCACCCCTCCCCCAGCCAAATTCAATAGGGCTAGTGCATAGGCAACAGCATGGTTGCACCCTAACTCAGATGATAACTCTTTTATAGTCTGGTAGAAGGCCAAAGCAATCCAATTTTTAGGTTGTATTAGGAATCTGAGACTATTACCCTTCAAAAGGAGAAATTAGTCTTTAGAGGGGTGAAATATGTAATCCTTCTGCTGATCTTTAGTTGCTGAGTATTTTTTTTTTCTCTTTGGAAAACACATTGGTAAAAAGAACATTTGAAGTGATCATTAACAGAGAGAAACAATGGAGATGTTTATTCAGATTAAGTCACAGACAGAAACATCCTTTTCTATTAAAAGAAAGAAGTGGTCTTGAAAATAATGCATCTTTAAATGCTACAGGGATTATCTAGAATCCAGATGACAGATTTCCTTTTTTTGCCCTGTTTAATAAGAAGAAACATAAATAGATTACTTTCTTAGGTTTATTGTGTTTAGATTTAATAACAAGCTCCAATCTCTTCTATGAGCTAAAGCAGGTTCTATTATAAAAAGAGAAAACTAAAAAGAATACTTTTAACATAGGAGCTGTTTCAGCAGAGTATCTTTCAAGTAAGTACATTCAAAGGGGCCTTGGAGGCCTCAGAAGAATAGAAGCAATAGGTTTAGGAGATGAATATGGTTCCTTGCTTTCCATGCTTGTTCTCCAACAAATAGAGTATATTACAACTGCTCAAGTTTTTAATGGTCCCTCAGATTTCATGACTCTGTCCTCTCCCTCTTCTCCTCCCACAACTCCAGTCATGCATTCATGCACCTTCAACAGATCTTCCCTATTTCTTCCTCTCTACCTTTTCCTGTGTGGTTCCCACAGGATTTGATGCATGCCCTCCCTCACTCCTCTCTGAAGCCTCCCTGTGTGGAGAAGCCCACTGGAACACAAACTCAAGCTTCGCTGTTTTGCAAATGCCACAGCTCTACCACCCTGCTCCAGCCTTGTCTCTTGCCATCCAGACTAAAATCTTGGGGTTTTTTTGTTAAGTCATAATTCAAAAACAATTTGCACTGCCACAAGGCTGGACCTCTGCTGACTCAGGCAGCACTGTACTTCTCTCACTCTCAGCCACTCCTTTCATTCCCTTCTCCTGGGCACAGGAAAGCATGCAGACAGCCAAATGCTTGATCAAGGACTGATCTGGGCCAACACTGAAGTTGTTTAGCTAGGCACCAGGGAAAGGGGGAGCACACAACTATGGGTAGTGCTTTGGAAGCGGTGCTGGCTGCATCGTTGTAAAACGTGCATGGACCTGCAGTGCAATGCATCCATACATAGTAAGTTTTAATCCGCTCCCATAAATAATCTATTTTCTCACTTGTTCTAGTCCACAGGGTGACCCTGTCACTCATACCAATTATGTGGGCACCAGCTTACACCAACACTTTTGTATTGAAGTCTGGCAGATTCCTTTTACGTATTGCATCTTAAGTATGGTCTTTTTTCCCCATATATTTAGCAATGCACGTAAAACTTCATCTTAATCACTGCACCTTGTCTTGCTGTGGTAGAAGCAAATGTGACCTTTTCTGCTTCTTTTCATTAAGAAGGATGTTGAAAAATCCTAATTCCTCATATCACCTTTTTCTTTCCTCCCTCCAGTAACTTCTCCTTCTCTGACACAGAAAGCCAAAGCAACTTGCTTGTGTTGCCTTCACCTTTGTTAAGCCAAAGTCTTTCACAAGTCCACCTCCAACCTACCAATCCCTCTTTCAATGGCAACTTCTGTCACAGATCCCTCTTTTTTTTTCCAAGCTATCCTCCTGTACCAGCTGGCTGAAAGTGCCATACAGCTCCCCTGTCTTTTGCTTGCAAATATTTCCATAAACCTTACCTTTCCTTGGCATCAAGTCCATGTGCCAACTGGTGGGTTGAGGTTGCTACCTGTCATGCTGATTACTATTGGGTCTTTATACTCCCACAAACGTGTCCAGTATTTATGACTTACGCTGTTCATGGTCTGTAGGCTCTTTGGGACAGGACCGTTTTGGTTTGTGTTCGCATGCATAACAGTATAGACTAAGTTCGTGGGTCTGCTACAGATGCAATCTATGCAATGTAGATACAGAAAATTGCAACTTGGCTATATTTTAAGTGGAGAAAGGTTTTTGTGACAGAATAAAACTATGGTTCATCTTGGTCAACAGGCAATGAACCACCACCCATCTTTGCACAGTACCCACCCTTGCTACAAGATTATATATTAGGCTATAAACAGATGTCCACAAACTATTCTAAAAGACTAAAATGTTTTGGGCTCATTTACCTTAAACATAGCAATTAGCCAGGATACTTTCAGTAGGCTTCTGTTTGCAGGAAAAAAAAATCAGATACACATTTTGAAATCTAATCTTTTGTTCAACTATGTACGTCAATATCATTGCCACTATCAACTAAGAAACAAGAACCATTCAACAAAAATTAACCCAGACCTTGGTTTTACAGTGCACCTATTTAAAACATGCGGAGTATTTTTATATCCTTTCTATTGACTAGAGATTTGTCAACCAAGGCACATAGTGTATAGTCTAAAATACATGCGCACACATACATACATACATGTCAGCAAAATTGACAGTCAGCCTTTACTACAAGTAACATTGATGCTTTCTATTGTAAGCCCCTATTTTATTTTATTCTTAATTCACCCAACTTCTACCAAGTGTTCTGAAGTTTCTCAAGTCTGATAACATTTTAGTCCTATATTTTAGACAGTTTCAGCTGAAATAATTCACTTCCTGGGAACAAGTATCTTTGCTTAAATTGAATTTCCCAAATGTCATGTTTGAAACTCAAAAAGGTCCTCTGTCCTTTAGATCAGAAATTGGTGTGCAGGTGAAGTTGTACTTGAAAGCGAGGGAAGGGAGGGTACTCCCTGGCAGAAACCCAGAGGTAGCCAAGTCACACACATTCAAAAGGGCTTTTAAGAGACTGTGTGCTGGTGTCTACTTAAGTGAGAAGACTTCCAGCTCTACTGGCTCTTCTCAGTGCTGGGTAGGATGTGGCTCCACACAGGTCCTGATCATGGGGAACAGGAGACCATAAGAGGTCCCACCAAACAGTGGTGACAGCTGCTTCTGGTCTGACTGAAGGTGCCCAGGTGTTGGAAATGGGACTTGTGCAATAATTCCTTGCCTTTCATAGTCCTTCATGTAAGGTCAGCAAAAACAGAAGTAATATTCCTTATATTAGAGATCTCATGGCTCAAAGTTTGCTGAGAAACTCCTCTGGGAGAAGCATGAGGAAATGCTTCTGACATCCTGCTGCAATGGAGATTTATGTTACGTACCTGCAGTAGACTCCTCAAAACCATTTCTGGGGACTCTAGGTAGAAAGCTGGGAGGAAATTTTGGACACATCCAGTATTTAGTACCTTCTTTGGGACATTTGTCATGTGGAAGGACTTGATGCCCTGGGAAGCCTCCTTCTACCCATGGTGATGGCAAACAGAAATCACTGTCTGGGATCCTTTCTTGCAGAGACCCAGGAGGCCACATGCCAGAGGACCCAGTGGAGTTAGGCTGAACTCAGGTTGCAGGGGATGAGGCAGGGGATGATGCAGACTCCTCTGGTCGCAGGCAGGGGAGGCTTCTGTTTGGATGACCAAGAAGAAAGTCATTGAAGAAAACAGTTCCTGGAGCGGGTAGAGGAAGCTGCAGAGGTTAGGCAACAAGACATTTTCTCCTCCCAGGTGAGGAGTAACATGCCATTCTCACTACTGTGATGTATTTCATTTTATCACAGGGGGTTGAGTTAAGGACAGACAGAAATGCCTAGCTAGGAATTACTAACAGATAGGTGCCTTAAATAAAAACATACTAACCCAATTCTTTATTTAGTGAATATAAATAAAATTCACAACTAGCAACTGCAGAGATGCCAATGGAGTAGTTAACTCAGTAACCCGGCATGTTCTCCTAGCTTCCAGCAATCACCCAAAGGTTTCCTAAACCAAAGATCCACAAAGATTTCTAACAACTTCTATGAGATTTTTTTCCTTCCATGAGTTTATCTAATAATCTTTAAATCCTTTGTGGTTTTTGGCCTCTCAACATTCCATAGCAGTGAGTTGTAATACCACATCTTTTATAAAGAGGTAATTCTCTATGCTTTGCTTATTTTAACCCTGTGCCCTAACAATGTCCTTGTGTGCATCCTGGTTCTTGCACTGTGAACAAACCCTAGCTTGTGCCTCTCCTGGCCAAACTTATTAAATTTCTCTTGAGGAAGAATATTCGACAGCCCTCAAGTGAATTCTCAATATTTTTCAGAACTCATGATTTTTCAGCGTCATCTTCAAATCACAAAAATCGTAACTGAACACACTGGTCTACTTTAATTTTAGTTTTTATCTGCATCTTAATTCCCTGGTGGTGTCAGAAAAGGATGTGCAGTTATTGCAGACAGAATTCCTGCCACACAGTAATTTTGGCTGGTAATAAGTTACAGAATTTCTTTATCGATACTTTAACTCTGAAAGCTGATGTTATATATGTACGTATGTATCCATGTATATGAACTGTGTAGCTCCTATTATTATATCAACATCCAGGGTACCATTGCAGCTACACAGCTTCCATCAATTAATGCCAAAATCTCTTTACAATGCAAATACCATGCATATTTCAGATTTATGGGAGAAAAAAGCAATTTAGGTAACCATGAATTTCAAAAAATCTGTGCCACAAGACACAATGACATGGTAGCCGCTATGACTGTAGGGAAAAAAAGTGACCTTTTTTGGCTCACAATTCACCCAAACTATTCAGATCTTGCAATGATGCTATATTAAAACACTACATAAAGATATATGTTTAAGATTATTTTCTTCCAGATGTTGACTGCAACAACACATTCCAAAAACTGTGTATGCTCATGCCAAAAGATTGATACGATTTCCACAAATGTGCCTCATCTTATCCATTTACAGAATTGGGACCCAAACCCTATATTTCATTATCAGACTGTCCAATGGAAAATTGCAAATTAAGTATCTTTAAAACTGCTCAGTCAGGTAGTATAAAGGTGCTACGCTTGCAAAGGTTTCCAGATAGACATTTTAATTGCATTAAGTTGTGACTAAGAAATGAGGCTGGTCCTGCAGTGAATATATTATGTAAATACAAACCATTTAAACAGAAAACTATAAAAATTAATGAAAATAAAGAAATCTTTTAATTTGTGCCTAGGAAGGGTCCCTTTCGCATCTATGTAATAAAAAATTCATTTTAAAATGTAAAAATAAAAAAAAACCACTTGGGAAAAAAAGTGAAAAAAAGGGTAAGGAACAATTTAACACCCTCTGGAAGATGAAACCAGGCCATACACTAAAGATAAGTAAGTGAAGAAATACTGTCTTAGCAAAGATGAATATAAGCATATGCTGAAGTATTTCTTGGAACAGGGTCTGGAGGCCTTAACACTTATCTCCTTGCAATTCTGATTTAAGTAATTTCTGAATAAAATCTGCCTGGATATTTCAAGAAAATCAACCAAAAAAAAGGAAACAAATGTCAGTTTCTGTGAATGCAAAAAAGGAATTAATAGCAATATGGGGCCCAGAGTGTAATTTAATGGACAGTAATTAGTTTCTATTGATATGCATTTTTTAATAAAAGCTGTAATAGTTGTTTGTTGAAAGAGAGATACTTTACGCTTCGTATCTGAAATCCATTTCCTGCCAATGCATTTTCTCTCCGTAACATTGTGGGAAATGTTCTGTGAAACATCCTCTCTCTTTAAACCTTGATAAAATTCTTGACTACGTCAAATGTAATAAGTTTTAGACAAATGACTGTCGTCTTCTTGAGCTGGAGAGTTTGAAGAAAGCACAGCAAGTGTGTTTATTTGCATTAAACACATGCATCTGTGTGGTGTGTGCAAGGAGCTCTACTATGGCTATTTTACAGCCACTGTAAAGAGATTTTTTTTCTATGTCATGTTAAAAGGCTATAAACCTTGGTGATGTCTGTCTTACGCAATTTAACTCATTCTAATTGTACTACAAAGGGTTCTTTTGACTTAGTAAATTCTTCAAATCATTCTTTTCAAAAGACATATGGAAAAACCCCCTCTCATGATTATTAATAATGTAGCTAGTATGGAGAAAATCTCAGAGTAGGAAGGGAAAAATTTCTTTCAGCCCATGGAGACAGAACTTATTTTTATAGTGCTTGGTAGTACTTAGTTTCATTTTCTCAAATGTTCTAGCCATTGACTAAAGAAATAATTTGAAAAGGAAATAGCATCTACAGTATTTGAACTTGCATTTAGCATAAAATGTTTTAATGTTTTGAGTCTCTCTCTGACAACTGAAACAAACTTTACTGAATACTGGTAAGAGTTCACTTTGTAATAGAAAAGTAGTCACTCACTGTGATCACTGTGTCTTTTTAGTATGCAGCCCAGAGGATTCAGAAAAAGATTACATTTACAATAATTAACATATATGTAAATGGAGATCATGGCTATGAATGATAAATTTTCATAGCAATTTAAACCTTGTTCAAATTAATCAACCATACAGACACTTGATTAATGAAAGGCAGCGTCACTTTAAAATGCAACATGTTAATATATATTACCGTTATCGCTGATCAAAGAATCTTTAAACATAAACCAATTAAAACAAAGTTCAATCTACATTTTTTACTGGTTTAATTCCTGCAGAATTATAAGAGTATTATAAAAATTTACGTATTTTATTCTCCTTCATATCTATTTACTAAATTGACTGTAGTACAGAATCACACAAGTAATTCTGCTACTTCATTAATATGATTGGATCTGAAAACTACCAGATTAGTTTTTCAATCTAAACATATATATAATGGCTGATTGCAAAATGGACAAAATGCATCCAATTTCATTCTTCATTTGTAAAACCAGCAACTTGCATCTCATCTCTCCTATTTTCAATTCAATCGCCAACAGACCAGTCACACCGGAGGTTTGAGTGACTGATAGCAAGGGAGCTGTTTAGGAAGACTGCCTTTGTGGCACCTATCTCTTTGTGGCACCTATAGACCACCTATCTTCAAAGAAGAGCAAGGCTAAAGAGTTTTTATGGCAATGGTAGATTTCTGCACAGATGACCCCAAGTATCTAAACAGGTTTTGCTGAATTCAATTCTTGTCTTATATAACGATGTGTACACTCTCATACAACTCTGCTTCAATTCACTGGAAAATTTTAAGAGTATTTTTCATAAATATATTTATATTGAGGCAATTTTTTATTATTATTGAGAAAAGTCACTAGCTTCCAAGCTGCACAATGTTGCTCACTTTACCTCATGATCAGGAAAACCTAGTAAAAATATATAGCACATTTCTGAATTGTAACCTTAATGAAGACTTAGATGCTGTGATCATGAGCAGAGACTATATGCCAGGAGGGGAGATAAAATGATTAGCTGACCTCATTTTTTTCTTCAAAAGCTATTTAGAACGTGCCTTTAACACACATTACATATCAGCAATTTGTATGTCCAAATATTGAGTTTTTCACTAAGTGGTATTGGTACAAGAGTAAGAGATAGTAAAAACAAAATGAAATCATTAGTTTTACAACAGAAACAAAGACAATATACTGTTGAATTTGGAAAATGGATCCAGCTGGACATATATATTAAGTATCCTTGTCTTTGTGGGAGCCCACAAACAGGTGCCCATTACTCTAATTTCAATATTAGGAACCAAACGTGCAACAAAATCAGCTTACTAACTGTAGGACTATAATAATTGACCTGTTCCCTTCCTCTGTAGCAAAATAAGTGTCTGGTGCTAAATACAGTCCTTGGGAGAAGAAATACCTGTTGGCGTTTTCCAGACACAACAAAAAAAAATTGTGCATTCCTGCAGACAAGCTTGCAGAGATGCAGCCCACACTAGTGACCATGGCAATATTCAGTGTGCAGAGTCCCACAGGAGTTAGCATTTATCTTACACGTTCACATTTTGCCAGAAATCTGCCCACAAATCCATCAGTCCGTTGTAGCACTTCAAACCAGTGAAGAATTTCAAATACAGTAGTCTCTTGAAAGAATCCTCTGTAAAGACTCAAACTGCCCGAACTACAGAGAACCTCCCAAAATTACATGAGCTGAAGCAGCTAATGGCTTCAGCCAGCTATGGACCAAATCACATCTTCTGGACCATGTAACTTATCCAATATGTCAGCTCTTATTGAAGACTGAGACCACATTTGCTTTTCTCTAGTCTTCTGGGCTACATCTAAGTGGCCTTGCGACCAGCCCTGAGGTCAGTTTTGCTACTTATTGATTTGTGGAGATGCCTTCTGCGTTAGCCCTGTGGCACCCCAACTTCTGCTTTAGGAAGAAAACCCTCATCTGTGTGCTGCACCCAATGAGGCTTTTACACACTGTGTGGCCAAACCTTCAAACACCATTCTTCATCCACAAGTGTCCATCTATCCCCCCTGACTTTGCATATGTCAGACAGCCAGCTCTGGGCAGCCTTCCTAGAAAAGCCCTGGCAATGCCTGCTGGAACAGCCACTGGCATTTGTAGTCAAGCTGCCTACAAGCAAAATGACAATGGGAACAGGAGCCCTAAACTCTAAAATAAATGCAGACAAAAAGCAGATGCAAACGTACAGTTGTGCCTATAGGAAACAGAAGCTCTGCTGCCTTCAGGTCCTCTATGGATGGGGGGAAAATGTCAGCATGTTAACATGTGCCTTGCAATAAATAAGTCATGTGCATTAATTTGTATGTTCACATTTTCTGTTAGTTTTTGATTAATTTTTTTGATACTGCAGTTTTCTACATATGTGTTTGACAGGTTGGAGGAAAGTTTGTAAATGCTTTGCACAGGTGAGCTACAGAGACTGAGAGTGAACCCACAACTGTTTCATCTGACTTCTGTTGGCCAACACATCCCTCTGAAAGTGCTGCAGAAGGTATAGCTAAGGACAGCTTTTAGGCTTTGGAAAAGCTCCAGAGCTGCTTCTGCTTACTTCTTTTCATGGGGTGAAAAGGAAGGATGTTTATACTTCAGCTGGACACCTGTTCTAGAATTCTTTTAAATAAATATTTTAAGAAAGATGACAATATCCTGGACATTTTTTAATTGCCTTTGATTTTCCCCTCCTAGTTATATATTGACCTTGAACTCCCTCAATCACTTCTTTATCCTCAGTGTAGTTGTAAACCTACTAATATCTTAGTTAGCCATTTGATTTGGAAAGGGAGTGCTTGGCTGGCAGCTGGGTTACATTATCTTAAATGTTGTTTTTAGGTTGGATATCTGTGTTCTTGCAATCTATGAGTGATTTTGTACAAACTTCGTTTCCCCCAACAAGTGCAGTACAGGCTGCTGAAGAGGGAGGAGAAAATGTTTGTCTGTTTTGGAGCAGTGGGACAGGTAGCAGAGGAAATTTTTAATTTTATTTTCCTATTCACAGCACAAAATACGCTCAGCTTTTAAGGTACAGGCGTGTGTGTTTGTTGGCTTGTATTTTTTAAGCATGTGTTTTACCAGCAAGCAGAAGAGGAGACATGGCAGTAGTCTAACAGACAAGGATCCATTAACTCTATGTTTTGGTTTGTGGGTTGTTTTTTTTTTCTTTTCTACCAGATTTCAACTTGCTTACTAATTGGGGAGCAGTAGTTTTTGGCAGATGGAAAATACAGCTACAACCCAGTATCAATCTTCTTTTGATGGAAACCAATAGTGTCTATGGACTATTTTGACACTTGACTACCTGTCACCTAACATTATTGTATTGGTATCCAATCTTACTAACCTACTAACCCCTGCCATAGCTGCAACCACTTTTAATGAAGGAGATTTCAAAACAGAAATATTGACAACTCATACAAGACTAGCCTAAACCACGAAATGACGGCATTGACAACATCCTGACTGAGTGCTACAGAAGTGTTAGAAACATACATTTTTAATGTCTCCTTAAGAGTAAAATGTAGGCTCCAAAAATTGTTCTCGACAAAATTGGGAATATGTGTTGATATCTCAGGATCAACTTTTAGTGGATATAGAAAGGTAGGGTCATTGGTCAAGCAGATATTTTTCCTCCATGCACCTACATTTGAAAGTCAGCAGGAGATTTCTCAGCCCTGGTTTTTCACTCCTTTTCTTAAGCTGAGAAAACCATTTGAAACTCAGCCCTTCCCATTGTATTTCTGTATCAGAATGCCAAAAAATTGGACATGTATTTTCCCAACTGGTTTCTTATTGCATTAGACAATGCAGTGCTACCTTACTCAATTGAATACTGATAGTTTTTACTGCACTTATATTTGCCAATTTTGTGAACATTTGGTGATGTTACTCTCCAGGTGTTGAGCTCTGCTACATGAAGACCCAAATTCAGTATCTCTGTATTAAAGTTCAATCTTTACAATAAACTTTAAAGGATGTTTTCATTAAATTCCAGGGGAAAATCACACGAGTAAAGAGAGATACAAATTTAATAGATGTAAGCCTTGCTCCTCGCAGGCTGAAACAGTAAATACACTGGTCACTAACTGGATTCTGCTGGAAGGAAAACTCATTCTGCTGTCAAATATCTACATAAGGAAAAAACTGCTATACAAGCTATCTAGCTTGAGAACACCATTGGCTGTATAAAACAAACCCCTCTCACTCAGGTTTCTTCAGCTCTGTTTACATTATTTTTGTCCCTGCCCCCCAAGGGCCAAGACTGCGAGCTGAAAGAGAATTATACAAGGTGAGTAGTTTTAATTTTGAGCGCTGAATGGAATAGGTGCTCCTTAAAATCCTATATTACCTCACATCCCATGAGCTCTTAAAAAGAAAAGTTCTAAGAGCATAAAAATAAATCCACTCTTTCCCTGAGAAAAACAGTACTAGCTGTTAAAAAAACCAGTGACTTTTACCCACCGACACAGGTACACCAGTGTACCAACACAACTGCAGAAGATGGGCTATTATAGTCCCAGCTATGAGAGCTGGCTCTACCTCAGCCTTCTTGGGTAGGTTGTCCAACTCAGTCTTTTGTGTGTTAGCAAAGAGTCTTCTCACCCTCCATAAAGCTGAGTCCTCGAGCAGGTGGTATTTGCATGAAGGACTCTTCCTTGATGAATCTGTAATCTCCCCTGCAGGAAGCTCTGAGTCAAACATAAAACCAATAGACATTATTCTGCCTGCAGCAGAAATGCAGAGTTCAAACAGATTTGTTGAAATGTATTTAAGCATTTTGGTAAGATATTTTAGAACATACTAACGCACGTGTATTATCACAAAACCAGCCAGTTAGAGTAAAACATTCTGGATGTTTTATTCCCGTAAACCCAAACATCAACAAGCAATCTCTTCTGGGTTACTGTTAAGATGTCAGTCAGTGTTGTTAGGTTTCCATTTTAAGTGCTGAAGGAAAATGCTGCCTAAAAATTTAGATTACAGGACAACCATGACTGAAGTAGTTCAAAATTGGAAATGTTGTATTTGAAAATATCTTAAGAAATTTTTTTCTATAAAATATGTTACTGGGGAATGCATGTAAATATATCCTTTTTTTCTGACTTTTTAAAAGAAAAACAGTTTTCTAAATGTTAAAGTCCAAAGCTGTGTTTTTATATTTATGATTAAAAAACCCCTTGAATTTAGTAAAACTTAAAATTTCATTAGGTATAAAGAATCCAATTATTTTTATTGTATGTAATTTGTAGGTGAAAATACCTCTTAGACACTTTGCAATCCTAGACAATTTTTCCTCTCCCAAAACTTTTCTAAGAGCCACACTTTCAAATGCTATCCTTTATTTTATTGACCCACAACATTGCTGTGATAATTTTATTTATTTAACCATTTAATGTCCTGATAGATATACTCGTGGTTATGTATTTATGACTATTGTCTTGAAGGCAGAAAAGCAGCATGTATATCAGCCTCCCCAGCCCTATGGCACCTGGGGAAAATAGGAGAAGGGTTTTCCCTCAGGACCATCTCCCAGGAGCCCCAGCCGAGTGCAGCCACAGGCAGAGGAGCCTGGGCACCATGGGGCCAGTGAAGCCCAGTGGCCAGAAACAGAGTTACTGACACACAGTGCCAGTAAAAAATAAAATTCTTCTAGGTTTGTTAACTAGTGTATTTTACAGAGAAAGAGGCTGGCCCCAACAGTAAGGAGAACAGTGAGCTCCTTAGGAGTGCAAACAGGCGGGGAGTGAGGAGAGCTTTGTACACACACTCACAACACAACTGTGTTAGTTTAGTATCAGAATCAAGCTTTTGATTCCAACAGAAAGGTTCCCCAACCTTATTAAAAATTATTAAAAATTATTAAAAATGCTCTTTAATTGCTGTGACTACCTCCTCTGTTAAAGTGTTAGACCTCTTGTTTCTCATTCACTATGGAACAAAAGACTAAGCATTTAAAATACTCCTTTGTCATTGAGACCTATAAGATAAACTGCTGCCTTACTCCTTTGCTATTATGGTAAAAGAAAATAAAATCTTCTCATCCAATTATATGAGAAAGGTGATCTCGTTGAAATAGTCATGAGCTATGATTTGGGAGCACCTATGCTCGATATTCCTCTTTGCCACCTCTTCCTCACCAACCCCAATTCTGTTTTCTTTAACCAGATCAGAATCAGAAGTCATCCAGATTTAAACCACAGTTTCCCCAATGGCTATAAAATCTAAGTTATATTTACAGACTAAAATAAAAAATAAAATATATACCATCAGGAAGAGTAAAATGCATGGTTCTCATGTGCATACCCTCTATCAGTTTCTCTGCATACTTGCACCAATACTCCTGAGTAAAAGGCTGGGACTTCTGGTGCTGGGTTATTCCAGGCTGCTGCAAGAGGCTTTTACCACAAAGTTGCTTTCATGATTACTGTCGGTAGTGGAACTGCAAAGTGTCAGAAACTGGGAAAAAGTTTTTTGTTTGTTTTTGAGGAAGAAAAGAAAAGAAAAAAAAAAAAACAAAACCAAAAACCCCAAACCCAAAACTTACTCCAGACAAATCTTTAGTTATTCTTACAATGTATAACAGAGGCCAGTCTGAACTCATATCTCAATAGATTACAATCCACATCACCTCACATTTGGCAAAAGTGCCAATTCCTCAGAGCTACAAAGAACAATACATACTTAAGTCCATACTCACCTCAATCAGTCTGTGTCTGCGCATTCTGTGGGGGATTTAGAGGATGCACAGGTCATTGTATCAGAGAACTGAAGAGACATATTACAGTACATTATGCTGGGCTTCACCTGGACTGGACACACATGAAAGAGAATTCAGCTGCCATAGCTCCGTTTGTATCTCCGTTTTTCAAATTCTGAAAACAAGCTAAAAAGGAAAAAAGGGACTCAACTTTCTTAAACCCATAAAAACTACTGGATAGAGATATAATCACAGTTTGAATCACGGTAAACAATATTATAATCAAATTACGGACACTTTTAAACTATATATTCTAAATGTGATGTTTCTATGTTCATTGAAAATTTGTTTCCATCTACATTAATTGTATTACAG